>CAWUFW010003025.1:1547500-1958229 GCA_963921515.1 Calotriton arnoldi
CCTCTCTGCAACGCAGCTCTATGGCGCTTTTGGAGGTATATGGTGGGCTAGTTGCACCCCAGGGACCCTCAGGATTCAAGGGGAGTTAATCCCCCGACTTAAAACGCGCCACGGGGCGCGTTTGCACAGTGGTGAAGGGAGGGGCGGGGCTTCAGGTGACATGTGTGCAAACAGGCCCCGTGGCGCGTTTTAAGATGGGGAATTAAATCCTCTTCAATCCCGAGGGTCCCTGGGGGCCAACTAGCCCAACAGGTACGTCCAGAAAGCGCCACAGAGCTGCGTTGCAGAGAGGTGTAAAAGGGGTGTGGCCTCTGTACATGTCTCTGCAACGCAGCCCCTGGCGCATACTGGAGGTTCCTGGTGGGCTAGTTGGCCCGTAGGGACCCTCATGATTCAAGGGGACTTAATCCCCCAACTTAAAACGCGCCACGGGGCGCGCTTGCACAGATGTCACCTCAGGCCCCGCCCCCGCCCATCACCATTGTGCAAATATTCCTCTAAAATCAGCCGAAATACGAATTCTGATTTACTCACCTGTTATCAGGAGAGACCTCAGTGCTGTATCTTTCAGCCCAGTACTGGTCCTGAAAAGTAATTTTAACCGTACTTACCGGTAACTTGAATTTTCTTCCATAGGCTAACATTGACTGGTTTCACTTGGAAATTCTTCTAAGTGTGGAGTTTTGGAACTTTAAAATATTCATCTAAAATCAGCCGAAATACGAATTCCGATTTACTCACCTGTTATCAGGAGAGACCTCAGTGCTGTATCTTTCAGCCGAGTACTGGTCCTGAAAAGTAATTTTAACCGTACTTACCAGTAACTTGAATTTCCTTCCATAGGATATCATTGCCTGCTTTTTGCTGAAAAAGTTTCTAAGTGTTGATTTTTGAAACATACAAATATTCCTCTAAAATCAGCCGAAATACGAATTCCGATTTACTCACCTGTTATAAGGAGAGACCTCAGTGCTGTATCTTTCAGCCCAGTACTGGTCCTGAAAAGTAATTTTAACCGTACTTACCAGTAACTTATATTTTCTTCCATAGGAATCCATTGTCTGGTTTTCAGCAGAAAAGTTTCAAAGTGTCGATTTTCACAAACTACAAATATTCCTTAAAAATCGCCTGTATGACTTAAACGCATTCTTTCAACTGTTTACAGGAGATGCACCAGTGCTGGATCCAGGATCCAACACTGAGTAAGAAAAAGTAACGATAACAGTTTTTACCTGCTAAGTGAATTTCCTTCCATAGGATAACATTGGTGATTCTATGAGAAAAAGTTTCTAAGTGTCAACTTTTAAAATACAATAATATTCCTTAAAAATCACGACTGTAACCAAAACGCTTTTACTCAACTGTTTACAGGAGATGTACCAGGACTGAATCTAGGATCCAGTCCTGTGGTTAGAAAAGTAATCCATAAAGTAACTAATTGCATTTAACTAGAAATTCACATTGAGCTGAATGTTGCATTGTGTTTGAAAATGTGTTGCCCATTGCAACAACTGTAACTACTGTACTTAAAAGTCTATTGCCTATGTGCAAAGTATTTAAACTAAAGTAATTCATTCTGAGAAAGTATTTTTGTAATGTAATGTATAATGTAATTACAATGTAATTTAAAAAATAAAATATGTAAAAGAAATTGTTTCTAAAAATGTAGTAAATCAGTATGAAAAAAATTAATACAAAAATTAATACATTTAAAAATTGTCATTTAAAAAACCTTTGAAATTCACTGAAAAAACCATAGGTTTTAGGGACAGTTATAGTTAGTTGGACATTGCACTCGTACAAAACCCGTGAAATTCCCCGTTATAGTTAGTTCAGCTAACTATAACTCGCGCCCACGCAATGCACTGCTGATGACGTCACATATTACATCACTCATGACATGGTCAGTGACATCACTGATGACATCTCAAATGACATCACTGATGACATCATCCACGTGATAATCTGATACAGCTCCTCACACCCTAATATAACCTTTGATACACCCAATCTAAATTACAGAGTGCCATTCGCAAAACCATAGACACTCCAACACCAATAACTACATACCCACTCACTGATTCTTAGGTCTACACACACACATCCACTCACTCACCCGTACAGTCACTCATACTTACAGTCACTCAGTACAGGACTATCATATGCACTCTTACTCCTATATAGACACTCAAACACCGCCACTCATCCATAGAGGTACTCACACACCTAGTCAGTCATGCAAATAATTAAACACACTGCCATTTACTCACCTATACAGTTATACACACACCAGCTCACTTAATCATACAAATACTAGCACATTGTTACGCTCTTATACAATCACTGATACAAGCACACACTCATTCATACAGCCACTATCACAATCACTCACTCTCGCTTATAGCTATTTATATACTCCAATACACATATATACTGCCTTTCACATATGTAGTTACTCACACATGTACCACTGGGACATACATTCACTCACTAACACTCTTACACACACTTACCCACCCATACAGTCTATCACAGATGCACTCTTGAAACCATCCACCCAGTGAATCACCCACTCACACATCTATGCACAGTCGCACACACCCCATCCACACAAACACTCAGGCACCCATACAGATACTCATAGAACCAATCAATAACCCATATAGACACTCATGTAGCTATTCACAAACACATGCAGCCACTTACACAGCAACAGACAGACGGATACAGACATTCACCCAGTTTAGTCACTAACCCATGCATTCAGTAAGATACGTTAAATCACTCACTTATAGTCAGTCACGCACCTACTAAATCATCCATACAGACACTTATACACCCACTCATTCTTCAAATCGTCTTTTCCTATATATATTAAAAATATTTAAACTTTACAGAAACACAGTCACTGCATGATGTCATCAGTGATGTCATTTGAGATGTCATCAGTGATGTCACTGACCATGTCATGAGTGATGTAATATGTGACGTCATCAGCAGTGCATTGCGGGGGCGCGAGTTATAGTTAGCTGAACTAACTAGAACGGGGGAATTTCACGGGTTTTGTACGAGTGAAATGTCCAACTAACTACAACTGTCCCTAAAACCTATGGTTTTTTCAGTGAATATATATATATATACATACATACACACACATATACATACATATATATATATATACACATACACATATACACATATATATATCTCTGACAATATAATAAAAATCAAACGGTGTCGGGAAGATTATTACTAATATTAACTTGATGCTAGCTACACTGCAGCTATGGCTGTTATGTATTACTCACATAGAGGCATTCCCACCGACAAAGCATATAAGTCTTGCCTGAGACAGAGCCTGCACTGTCACTAGCAACACATTTTGTTTACTCACAGGGTGCTTAGAGCCTGCCCACTGCTTACCATTGGTTGGCTTCATCGTCACTTATTGCCTTGATCAGGGCGTGCCAACTTCACTTCCTCTTTGTGCGTTAGCCCCTCCCCTGAAGCAAGGCCCAAGTAACTCTTCCTTTCTTAGTGTTCTTCCACTGCTCTGCTTTCGGAACAGCTTTCTTTTCTTTTAGTGGAGGTACATGTGTTTGTAGGCTGTCTTCCCTCCCCCCCACCCCCCCTGCCACGTTGTTTGCATACGCCACCTCCCTCTCACCGTCTGTGGTCTTGCTGCTTACTCCTGCCATCCTCCTGCTGTCCAACATGTTCCTAGCCACCAACCGCCCTCCTCCAGCTGTCCCTCATGGTGCTTGCCCCCTTCTGCCCTGCTTCCGCTGTCCGTGCTGGCCCGAACCCAGCTGCTATAACGAAAAAAGCTCTAGGACGCTGCCAGCGCTGGCCGCGTCACATCACGTTTTACCAAAACGTTTTTTTTTTTTAAACTTAAGCTCCGGTGCCCTGCCACGTTGCTCTGTCCCAACCTGGACCGTGTTGTTGCTTTCCTCATACAGACCTCCCGCCACATTGCTTGCCCCTTGTGTCCTGCCACCCAAAAAAAATAAAATTTTGACAAAGCCAAACAGCTGTTGCATACGCAGGAGATAGCTAGCTTGGCCAATATTGCACAAAACACCACAGCACAACATTGGGCTTTTAAAAAATAGGCGCACAAACTACAAATGTACGTTTCTAAATCGCTTTTCACCAAGTCATGCTTTAGACTACTACAGAACGCTAAGGGGAAATGATTTAAAGAAAAAAAATATATATGATCAGTTCTAAATATCTATACCTTAAAATGACTAGTTTAAAAAGGAGCAGACTTAGAATAAAAACAGTCCACTCTACAAAGAAACACGGCAACGCCGATGCCACGAAGAAGGCAACGAGTTCTGGTCCACTGCTCCACACAATAAAGCTTTTCGAAATATAAATCACACTTCGATATCAATAACATTAACAGACTGCTCAGATGTAGTATTATGCCGAGTATTAACCACGCCTCTCCAAAACCAACTGCAGTCAACATATTCACTACTTGTATTAATTCAATTCATGGATACCCACAGATTAAATGTTTTTTAAAAATTCCCTCTAACTACCAGCATTGTAAATGAATCCTACACTAGTGAACAAGACGACTCTGCCCAATCATGAAACACACCTCATTGTTATCTATGGTGCCGAAAGTTAATTACACATCACTTTCATTGCGACTAAGTCGAATAATTAAACAACTGGGAAGATAAGCTTGATATGTTAAAGTGAGAAATCTTAACACTGCATGTAAACTAGACTACAAGACAAGTGCACAAGTGTCAAACTGCTATTTCTTCTACTCATGCACAAAGGCTGGAACTCAACTCCTTCTGCTACCGTAGGGCCATCCTTGTTGCTTGCCAATCCCAACGTACAATCTTTGGCAGTTCGCCTTAGCTCTGCTAAGGTTGCAAATAGTACTCACTTCCCGGCCCACCGTCTATTGCCTGGCTTGGCTACTGCTGTTAATGCACAGATTTGCAGGGCTGGTCATGCACTGAATGGCCATGGTGCTGGCTGTACAACCATCCTTCCTGGGCTGGCATGGCGAGACAACGGCAGGATGTACAGTGAACGATTCTGGGGCACTAATTCTGAAGTCAAATGATGGAAAATAACTCAACTTTAAGCCCTATGCACATGATATTAGCCTAGTTAGCTGAAATGTTCGAGAATTACCAAAACATAACTATTAAGAGAACAGAAGGCTCTTGAACTTAACAAATATTTCAAAGATAGCAGATATAAAAGAAACACTATATTACCGGCACACAAACACCATTCTGTTATCTACACACTGAATATGGACTACAATTCCTCATATAACCATCCTTATAAACTACATATACTTTACCATCCCCCAGATAAAAACGCCTTATTCATAGACCAACTTATGGAAATCATTACAACAAACTCGACCCCTCGCTCTAGTGACATATTCCTAGGAGACTTCAATCAGCACTGGGAAGACCCCTTAGATAAGCAGGTCAATGCTGTCAAACTCTTCCTAGCAGACCATTCCCTGATCCAAGCCTGTTCACTACCAACTCATTACAAAGGTGCTACACTCGACTGGATCATCTCTAAAGAAAAAATGGTTGAATCTATCTCAATCATCCCATGTGATTGGTCAGACCATCACATTATTACTTTCCAAATACCCTCCACTAAAAGGAAAACTTCCCCGCAGCAAATCAAGCCCAGACATTGGATTAGAGACACGAAAAACCTTAACTGGAACAATCTAGCTTCCTACTGTGAGAAAGTACTCCTTCCTCCTAATAACTTGTCAGATGTCAATGAACTCACTGATCACTACAACTCCACGATGACCAAACTATTTGACCACGTAGCCCCACCAAAACGCAAAAGAATACCGGACAAAGACAAAAACCTGTGGTTCATTGGAGCCCTGAATGAAGAAAGACGTAAACTGAGACTAACTGAACGGAAATGGAGACAACATCCCTCTTCCCATCAACTCAAACTGCTAAGAAAGTCTAGAAATTCCTATAACAAAAGTATTCTAAAATCCAAAAAAAGACTTCTTTAGATCTGAACTAGACAATGCCAAAAATAGATCGAAGAAACTCTTCGAAATGTTAAAACAATCAAACAAATTGGCCAAAACCGCACTTACGACTTCAAAATCGCAGCTAAGTAGTGAAGAATTTTCTTTTCTTCACAGCTAACGCCAACTCTCTACAAAACGAGCTCAGGGCGGCCGCAAACAACTCAGCTACCCTAAAGAACTCTCAAGGTGAAGGTCCAATTCAACCTGCTCTGCCTATGCCCAAAAATAACTCAATGATCAACCTTTACGATCTCAGCGATATTACAAAAACCTTAGCGACAATCGAACCTAATAACCACTTCAATGACACTCTCCCTTCAAATTGCCTAACTCCCATATTATCTCCCCTCCCTAGACCAAAATCATCAATGCATCGTTCTCGCAAGGTTCCATCCCGGATTGAAAACCTACAGAAAACCCCTGGGACCCTAATAACTTCCAACCAATAAGCAACATTCCCATGCTAGTTAAGGTTTTGGAAAAATGTGTTCAACAACAATTAAATCAACACATCATGGATTTCAAGCTACTGGACGACTGCCAATCAGGTTTCAGACCCGGGCATAGCATCGAAACAGCAATTCTTCATATAGTTGACGATGCCCTACTCGCTCTTGACCGTAATGAAACCTACTAGCACTGCTTGACCTCTCGTCCGCTTTCGACACAACCACGGCAAAATCCTAAAGAGGCTAGAACTCATGATGGGACTATCAGGCACAGTCCTTCAATGGTTCAAATCCTTTCTAGAAAACAGAACGCAAAGGTTTATGGTGAATAAAAATCTTTCTCCCTCATCCCCAAATCTACTACGAGTACCACAAGGCTCGACTTTATCCCCTACGCTATTCAACCTCTATGTCAAACCCCTAACTGAACTATTACAGCAGGCGAATATCTCCTTCCACATGTACGCAGATGACACTCAGTTGTATATCAAGATCACTTCCATTGAAGAGATCAAGATGATGAATCAAGCTCTTGAAAAGACCGTCCACTGTCTAACGACTAACTTCCTCAAGCTAAACTCGCAAAAAACTGAATTCCTTCTAATTTTCCCTCCAAAAAACTCTTAGGTGATAAAGGAGTGGACCAAGATGATCACTGGTCTAAATTGCACGCCGATCCTGGTGGACGCCACCAAATCGCTTGGAATCACGCTGGATAAAAACCTTAATATGCAAACACACATCAACATGTTGGCTAAAAATGCCCGCTTTCACCTCAGCTATCTCAGAAAAATGAAACCATTCATCGAGAACCCGGACCTCAAAACTGCAGTTCAGGCTTTAGTCGTCTCAAGGTTGGAATACGGATGTACTACTTTATCGGGGCTTCCCAAAATCTCAACAGCCCCTTTAAAAGCTTGTCTCAACACAGCCGCAAGACTCCTAACAGGATCTAGAAAATTTGACCATATCTCGCCACACCTGAAGGCGCGCAACTGGCTACCCTACGAAGCTAGAAAGACACTTAAAGATGGCCTGCATCACACACAAAGCTTTACACCACAAAACCCCCCAATATCTAGCCCAGAAACGTACTATATCTGGAGGAAACAGACACTCTACGAGCTCCGACAATCTACTCCTGAAACCTTCATGCTTCAGCAAGAAAAAAAACATTTGACAGAGCATTTTCCAGAGCTGCACCAAGAATCTAGAACTCACTCCCTCCGAGCATCAGAAAAATCTCTTCGACATTATTTAAAAGGGAAGCTAAAACCTTCCTGATGAGCAAATTCCCGCCTTAACTCCTTAACAATCCTCACCCACCAGGCCCTATAAAATGCAACAGATAACTCTTTGACTTGCCCCTCTCTGTGAGTGAATCTCCCCACTTTGACGATCACAAGATCCAACTCCGACGGAAGTTCTAATTTCGATATCACTCCTGCTTGCAATGAACCAATCGACTACTCTAAACTCGTAACTATGATGCCCGTGATAACAGCCTCGCCAATATGATTTGTTTGTACTTGAACTTGTTCCTACTGCACCGAACCGAACAAATCATCTCTACTTATGTTCACCATCGATTTGTTCTCTGCCGAACCTCATATATGCCACATATCTATATCTAGGACCCTACTAAAATGTTCTTGAACTTGTTGCTCTGTACTGTGAAGCGCTCTGATACCCTACTCAGGGTCTTGTTCGCGCTATAGAAAACAAAATAAATAAATAAATTCATACACATGCCAATGTAATATATATATTATATATATATAATAGTAAATCAGTTCCATGGATTATTCATGCCTCTAAAACCGTATGTCCAGCTCCACAAAAAGTTTCATCTTTTTATAGTTGGTTCTCTTTAAAAATACTTTTGTGCAGGAAAAGCCACCTTAAGCTTAAATGCCTAGAAACTCCAAAAGATCCAACTCACTAGTTTGTAAAAGAGAGCCGATGATCAGGACAATATGAGCATATGTAAATAACTATGATAATGGCAAACATTCAGTAGGGATACTACTCTGGTATGGGGTCTCCAGTACTACTAAACATTTCACATCGTTAAAGCATGGCTTAAATCGTGCACGGATAGGATTATCCCACGACCTGCTACAGAAATAGACATTCCCATGTGCTTTATATAGATAGGTCCCTAACTGGATGCCCTTATCGCGAAAATAATACTGACTATTCTGCAGACTGAAACTACTGCCTTTCAAGCAATGGGCATAAGAACTATACATGTTGGAAATTTAGGTCTAGGTCGAAAGTAAGACAGGCTTAATTCCCCTTCAAGGAATTAAATCTATAGTTGGGGATACGGAGCCCAGCTTACAAATATTGAACTCTCACAAAAAAACAAGCATTGGCATAGCCAATAGGTCTCGCCTTTGGGACCTTATAAGTATTTAATTATGCAGCACAATATCCTTGGTGCAACATCAACTGTTGCATGGCTAAACACTTATAATGTCCCAAAGGCGAGACCTATTGGCTATGCCAATGCTTTGTTCTCGTGGTATCTGAACTCTGACATGATTTTGCGCTTCTGTGTTAAACTGGTGGATGCATAACAGACTTGGATTTAACTCGGGTGGCGTTGAAGAGGTTTTCTAATAACCTAAACTTTAACTAGTCAAAATATATATATTTTTTTTAAACTTTAAGTTTTATGCAATCAACTTACCGAAATAAACTTACAACAGTAATAACCTAAAACAGTATGTCAAAGTTGAAAGGTACACAGTCGATTGGCCTGTTGGATAGTTTCAGACTCTAATTTAGTTCCCATGTTTGTAGATGCATGCAAACGGTTTACTAAAAATTTAAAAACATTAACGCAGGTCTTATATACTTTCTCCACAATAAAGTCCATGCTCTTAATAGAATTTTGGGACCTACGTTCAAACGGCAAGTAAAATTAACCAGGGACGCAAGACATTAGCCTTTAGATTAACGTGGAGTTGACTTGCACGTGACAAGAACAAAGTCGGGGAACCTTTTGGGAACCGCAAAAAATATCTAGGAATTTAGCAAGACTGAATCAGCAGTGCAAGCTACACTACAGGTGGGAAGCAGTCGTTTGAGTTAGTAAATTATGTTCCTCTCACCATAATTTATACTACACTATATTTTTACTGGCCAACGTTAAAATACAAAGATTAAGCTCACAAGGAAACATTTTCCTCACTAACCAACATATCACAAAACATTTCAAAGCAAAGAATCAAAATTTTTGCCTTAAAACACGTTAATGGGAAAAACAAAGCTATTATGGGTAAGAAAAGGTCAATGAAATACATCACAATTTTAACTCACACGACTAGATCAAATCCGTTGAGTCCAAAACCTTAACAATGCCACCACCGCACGCACCATGATGTTAAAGGATTTTCTTGTTACAGTAAGCACACAGCAAAAGAAGCCATATCGCACTCGCTCCTGAAACCTGTTCCGGCGATTAGAACATTTCCTGCGAGTGAAGTAAACTAAAGTAATAAAAAACAAGAATTAAAGCCCTGTTTCAAAGTCAGAGGAAGCTGCCACGTGCCTTTCTTTTAGCAACACGGCACCCGCTTCATGGCCTCTGCACTTCATGAAACAAAGCGCGGTGCCGTGAAGCGGACGCTGTGTTGATAAAAGGCGGGCGGCCGCCCACGCATCCACAGAAGTGGCAGTTGTAAAGAAAAAAATACCTCTGCACTTCATGAAACATGAAGCGCAGTGCCGTGAAGCGGAGAGGTTGTGAGAGAGAGGGGGAGCAGGAGGTGAGCCCGCGAGTGGTGCGCGCGCTTGGGAGAGCAGTCTTCACTTTCCAAGCACTGCACTCGTGCTTGTGGCGCGCCGCTGCTCGCTCCCGCAAGGTGGATGCCGCCACAAGCACGAGTGCAGTGCTTGAAAAGTGAAGACCGATGGCTAAAGGTCCTCCTAGAATAGCGCATGCGCGCTGCCTAGGCGAGACCTAAAAAAAAACACAGCGTAGCCAACATCGCTACCAACAGTGGAAATTCATAAAAATTTCAGATGTTCTGTATTAAAGATTTTCTGTGAAAGAACAAACAAGAATTCACAGAGAAATTCGCATTCGCATCTGGACAAGAGAATAGAGTAACTGATTATGCAGTAATGGATACAGACTAGAATACACACGTCCATTGTTTGGCAAAACCACTGTCGAAATATTGCATAGCCCAATTACCAGCAACTCTCAATATCAGACAAATGATTTGGAGAAAATGCATTTAAGTCGAACATTAAAGTAAATACTTTACTAGAAACGCCATTAAAAAAATACATGGTTAGCAGTTAAGGTGTTAGGTTCCGGTCAGCATTGGGGCTAGGTTAAATAATTAACGTTTTTGGTGGATTTATACATATGCGACGACATCCTCCACATAAGAGGATACCCACTCACTCAACAAGTGAAGAAAATTCATTTTATTATGAGAACACCAACACTCTGCAAAAACACGTCTGAACCCCAAAAGTCCTTGATCACAATCGTTTTTTGTGACATATGGATTTCATCATAAGGACTACCCCAAACCACTCTGCACAGCTTTACCACTGTCAATGAAATTAGGATTAAACAGCATGGAGGACCAAATCATGATGCAAGGTTATCTAATTATGTAGCAAACAATGCTAAATATGAAGCAACATTTTAGCCAGAAACACTTTTTGTGAAATTTGCAAAATATGCAAACTATGTGGCAAACTTTGAAATCCTTAATTATACAGTAAATGTTGCGGCCACGGGCTCATAAATCCACTGGCCAGCATGATTTTCCATTGCCTAACTAACAATTCAAAAAAGGAACACACACCTAAATGTTCTATTTCCAATCTGTGGCCACGTCTAACTGTACTTTGAAGAAAACCGTTTTTTATGTCTCGGCCTGCACCAGCGCTTGCGCTGGTCTGGCCGAGAGTTTTAGTAAGCGGGTTTTGGAAGTGCAAACCCACTGGCTTTCGGCTGGCAACCAGCTTGTGTTCACGATAGCGTGCACGCGCGTAGCTGCCATCTGGGTTTCCTATCTCTTCCTCATTTCCTCGTCATGGCTCATTAACTCTCTGGACTCTGATGTTTCAATCGCAGCAGCAGCTCACATTACCAACTGACGGCCCTGGACTACAGTCACATGAAAAACAACAGCGATTAGCATTGAAATGCAAGCTTTTTTTTGTCTAGTTAGAAATATTGCTTCGGTGGGTTGATTTCACCTTATATCGCTATTTGTTTTATATTGGGAGTCACAGCTTAATTACCAGTATTTTTGTCTCACTCTTTTTTTTAAAAATATTTATTCGCGCAAAGCACAAAGCTATATTTAAGGTTACTTTTTCCGCGTCAGTTCTTCACTCTATTTAAACTCCACACCCCCCACTCTTATTGTCTCTCTCCTTCTCTCTCTCTCTCCCCTCTCTAATTCTCTCTCTACTTAATTAACTCTCCCCTCTCTATCTTTTTTAGCCTTTCATTCTCTCTCACCCCTTTATCTGTTTCTCTTTCAAACTCCTTCATTCACTCTCTCTCCCCTTCTTTCTCTCTCTCTATCCCGCTCCACTCTTTATTCTATGTACACCCTTTCTCTCTCTTTCTCTCTCACCACCCTCTCTAATTGGGCATTATATCTTCACTCTCTCTCTCACTCGGCAACACCACAGCATCACTCGGCAACACCACAGCATCACTCAGCGTAACCACAGCATCAATCAGAGCCAGCATAACCACAGCATTACCCAGCACAACCACAGCATCCCTCAGCGCCGCCACAGCATCCCTCAGCGCCGCCACAGCATCCCTCAGCGCCGCCACAGCATCCCTCAGCGCCGCCACAGCATCCCTCAGCGCCGCCACAGCATCCCTCAGCGCCGCCACAGCATCCCTCAGCGCCGCCACAGCATCCCTCAGCGCCGCCACAGCATCCCTCAGCGCCGCCACAGCATCCGCCGCCACAGCATCCCTCAGCGCCGCCACAGCATCCGCCGCCACAGCATCCGCCGCCACAGCATCCCTCAGCGCCGCCACAGCATCACTCAGCGCCGCCACAGCATCACTCAGGGCCGCCACAGCATCACTCAGGGCCGCCACAGCATCACTCAGGGCCGCCACAGCATCACTCAGGGTCGCCACAGCATCACTCAGGGCCGCCACAGCATCACTCAGGGCCGCCACAGCATCACTCAGGGCCGCCACAGCATCACTCAGCGCCGCCACAGCATCACTCAGCGCCGCCACAGCATCACTCAGCGCCGCCACAGCATCACTCAGCGCCGCCACAGCATCACTCAGCGCCGCCACAGCATCACTCAGCGCCGCCACAGCATCACTCAGCGCCGCCACAGCATCACTCAGCGCCGCCACAGCATCACTCAGCGCCGCCACAGCATCACTCAGCGCCGCCACAGCATCACTCAGCGCCGCCACAGCATCACTCAGCGCCGCCACAGCATCACTCAGCGCCGCCACAGCATCACTCAGCGCCACCACAGCATCACTCAGCGCCACAGCAGTATCACTCAGCAAGACCTGAGTATCATTCAGCATCACCTCAGCATCGTCTCCGCAACAGTCACCACCACCACCACTACCACCTCAGCATCACTCAGCACCACCTCAGCCTGCTCTCGGAATCTGGCATCTGTTGATTCTCCCCTAGCGTCTGGCCGCTGCTAGTGTTATAATACAGGTACTAGTTCCCAACCTTCACCCTCCGATTGTTTATGCCCCCTCAAAAAAAAAGCTTTAACAAACAACCATTGCAATAGGCAGAAACAAGTTGCCAGCATTGCAAGAACAAAAGAAAACGGAGGAAATGTTTTATTGTAAATACTTTTTTAATATGGTCGTTCAGTTTTACATAATGCCTTCTTGGTCATATATAAAGTAACAAAAATGCTTCTGACACTTTATTATAACTTTTCAGCATGCTGCACAGCAGCCACACTTCTCTACAGCACAGCTTGAAGACATTGGCAAAGTCAATAGCTCTGGCTAAACACTTATAAGGCCCCAAAGGCGAGACCTATTGGCTATGCCAATGCTTGTTCAAGTTTACTACCTCTCATCAACTTGTAACATAAGAAATACATACTAGGTTACATGCTTATTAGGGCCCTGTGTTGCCATAGAGGATTTCAGCGGAAATTTACAAATCAGACATTAGCCTTTTGGTTTACCAGGTCACCAGAACCCCTCGATAGCATTATTGTACCATATCACTAGATATTTATTTGAGATAAAATAGATTATATATATTTTTTTCCCCACTGACAAACACTGAACTGGAACTTTAAATGTTTTTCAGCCATTTTAACACCAAACTATAACATCTCTCACTTTTTTTTTTTCCTAGTGAATTTCTGGATTATTTTTATCACATTCAGCCATCCCTCCAACCAGCCAATTAATGGGGGGTATCCCTTTGCCCCACATGCCAACGGGGGTCAGGGTGTGCTCATCCTGACCCCTAATGTATCTTAATTCATTTTCAGTACGCAGGGCTTTGTCCCAGAGCCCTGTAATGGCAGTCATAACATTATTGTTCAGGTTGTGGCCATCCAAATAGGCGTGACTAGTCCCTTTTAAAGTAGCCAATCAAAGCATACCTAGACACCAACAGTCCCAATATAACCATTTTTAAACCCCTTTAGGGCCACCCGTGCACTTCTTTAAATACAAATTTCCCAAAAACAGATGAACCGATTTATACCAAGTAACAAAAAAAGCACGCTTTGAGTAAAATGACAACTTTCTGCCATTTTGGTGTAATTCCATTCAGCTGTTTTTTCTGCATCACTTGACAAAATGTCCTATAGGAATCAACAAATGAAGTCAATGTTTCGGGACCCCCCCCCACCCCCCTTTAATCTTGGTCCCGCATGACGGATCACCACAAAACTTTCCAGGAAGAAGCTGAAGTGGATGAACTTTTTTGGGAATGTTTTGTGAAGATTTGTCTAATGGTGCCAAAGTTATTAGCGAAACAAAAAACACTGCTCCTATGAAAACCCTCACCTACCTATAACTACACACTCCCTCTCTCGCCCGTCTCTCCAGCTGTCTTTTTCTCTCCCTCACTGTCCATTTCCCCTCTAACTCTCTCCACGTCTTTCTACTTGTTTCTAATTTGTAAAGGTTTTTTTGACAATATTGGTGAAGAACAATGCAATGTTTACATTTCTAAAGAGTGCTTTCCAATACGGATTTTATTCCCATTAATTTCAATGGTGTCACATTGAAGAAGAATAACGTGGTTATTGTTATTAATGTGGCGATATCCTTACACAGCCAGTAGGCCCGCCTTATGCATACTGACACCCTTGATATTGGAATGTTGCATTTAATATAAGTGGGGGGATATTTTGATTATAGGGTTCAGGACCCATTAGGAGGGGTAATGTGATATGATGCAGTCCCCCAAAGGTACATCCATCTACCTGAATGTATTTATTTGTGATTTAACGCGTAGTATGTAGTAGTGGGTGTGCGTGGGTGGTGGTGGTGGGGGGGGGGAGGTGTGTGTATATGTATATAATATAAAAGTACTTTTCATTTTAAGAGAAAAAGCAGTGACAGGACCAGAAGGTTTTGAGTGCCAGCGGACTGGGGTTACTAGCCCACACCACCTGATTAGGCCTTGCTCTGCTTCACAACCTTGAGAGTTAAGTGCTATAATGTCGTACTTGGTTCTCAGCAAAGAGACAATAGCACATTTATTACTAGTGAAGGACTCGCATCCTTCTTAACTTATACCCTAATTTGTTACAAAGAGCATGCAAAAAGCAATTTGTTAAAGAAGGCATTCTATGAATTGGTTTCTATGAAATAGTAATCTTGAAAATTTGTATTCAAAAGTTGAGGTGAAACAATTTCTCGTTAATGGTATTCGATTAAATAATTTTCCTATCAAATCAAGTAAAACTGTCAAACTCTGCATACCGTAATTTGAGACCACGAGTTGTAACAAAAAACAAGGTGATGAAAGGAATGCTTGAATTCACTCCGGCCACTGATGATCGCCCGGGCCACATCCCAGTCCATTGTCTATTGCCCTCTATGCCACTCTAGGCAGATAATCTATACAAATCTGCATTGGTCCTGATAGCCTAACCAAGTGAAGTTCCCTCCAGACAAGAACACAAGCGATCCTTGACCGGTTTCAGCCTACATAGTCCTAGTCAATGAGGAACAGGTTGAGTCCTGTGGCAGCGCCAGCTTAGGACCCACTTATGGCTATACCCATCACATTTAGGGCATCTACTGTAACAAGTAAAGGCAAAGTCAAGTACAATGTTTAGGAAAAAAATATACTCATTTCATGTTTTTAAACAATATTCTCATCACTTTGAAAAAACGGGGATGCGGATGCCAATCTAAATGGAATCCTATAGCAGAAAGCTCCTTCTGGAGTGACAAAGAAAGGTAGTGTGGCTTGATGCAACTCAATATAACCAACATCTAGGCAATGTTTGAGAATGGTTAGTGATCTACCCAGATGTTTTGCTTATGGCTGAGGAGGAGGAAACACAATCCCCAAGAATGTTCTGGCTTGCAAACCAAAACCACAGGAACCAACCAATCTAAACTCTCCATTTCTTCAATAATGTCTGATTCACATAGTATTCTCAATACTTTGCTCAGCTTGTCTTTCAGACCCAACGGTACTTTTCGAATATTACTTACATCTGGGCAGCTTCTTGAGACCGATCTTGTGGCGAAATCCCTTCAATTCTCCAGAGTGGTCAGCAAAACCTTTGAATACGTGATTAGCAAATGTTTCCTTACATATTAATTGTTCTTAATTTGAAATGTGCTGTTCACCTTTCTCTTGCACAAAATCCGATCTTGCAGGTTGGGAGCTGGTATTAAGTCTATTTCTCCCTCATCTTGCCAACCCAGAAAGCAAATTCGACTCCTTTTGACAAATAGTGTACTCTTAGTCTCATTTTCTTCAAAACTAAGATCAGCTTCAAACTTCCTTAAACATCCATACTTATCTTCCCATATGAAAACATTTGCATTCTCTATTTATTAAGTGTGGCATGGAGAAACCTCAAATCATTCATCTGCAATCAATGTATATGGTGATCCAGATTCTGGCATCACTCTAAATTCTTCATCAACAATTTGTGTGTTGCAACAGAATTACGTCCCCATATTCTTTTCTAACAAATTACTACTTCTTCCATACTTTCTTAGAACTGTCCTTCCCTTTCCTTTCCCTCTAAGTTTTGCTTTCCTGCTTCCTGGTTACTAACATTTGCTTTGGAAATCTGTCCTTATTTACAGACTTGTGCAAAATTTATTTTTGCCACCCTTAAATCAGGTTTGTGATCAAGCAGGACATGACTTCAAGTTATCCACAAGTGCCCCTAACAACGCAACAAACAACGCTCTTATCAGATGACTTGGTCTAACTCCTTAGTTTTGGGTTTTTTTCTGAGCAAGCACTACCTTGGGTTTTGCTTGACAAAACACTTTATACATTTTTAACTTCCCCGAATATGCTGATTTTATTTAGCTAATTTTATTTTAGCTCTCATATATACATTATGGAAGGGTCAGTACACCAAGCTATCCTAAATGCAACTTCCAGCATTCGACGCTCTGGATATAATAGTCTTTCCTGTATTTTTTTTTATTATTTGTCATTTTGACTATTAAAAGCAGCAGCTAATGTTCTAATGCTTCCATAAATTCACCAACAGGTTCTCCAGGTTGTTGTGCATGTTGCAAAAATGTATGTCTCTTCAACATTACTTCTTTGATTAAATATTTTGTCTAATAATGGTGGTGTATTCGTCTAACAGTCTTGGCCTCACCACCCTCGTTGCTTGTATGCATTTTGACCCCAGCTAGTAGATTTTTAAGAATGCTTCTCCCCGCAGGACCCAAATAAAGCAACAAGCACACTTTAGACATTTCAGAGGAGAATACATCACCATCAATTGCTTCTAAATAATACTTTAAAAGTCCCCTTGCACTGTTGTCAACTCACTAAATGTGTCCTTAGCACAGCTAAGAAACGTGCTGAATGTTTAACCCCTTTAATAATGTGGCATAAAGATGGCATTACACTACATGGGTTAAAATGTCACCAGTTCAGTTCAATTCCATTGTTGATCACACTCACTGGCTGGGACAGACATTTTATTAGGTTATTCATTTTTTCCGTCAACATAGCCCTTCAATCAATCTGTAGATTTGTAGAGGGTTACTTGCCACCTGTTAGTGTATTCAGGTTCTGGCAGGATCATGTTAATTAGCTGAATAGCCAGGTCTTTAGGGACTTTCGGAACTCTGGAAAAGATGGAGGTCCGTAGATGAAAGAGTAGCTCGTTCCAGGTCTTCGCTGCTGGCTAGGAGAAGAGACCTCCACATCTGCTACGTCGGATGTGGGGTGAGGGGAGGAGGGGTTTGAGGGTTATAGAAAGGGATGCAGAGCAGGGGTGTCTTGTGGGCTGATGGAAGTTCAGGTGGTGGTTTAATTAGGCGGGTCCGCAGTTGTGTAGGGCCTTGTATGCATGGGTCAGGAGCTTGAACTGGCATCTTTTCTGTACAGGGAGTTAGTGGAGGTAGGGGTGATGTGGATTCGTCTAGGGAGAGCCAGGTTGAGTCTGGCTGTGGCATTCTGTGTGGTTCTTCAAAAAATGTCACTCTTCAAGTAACACATTGGGTCGAAGTTGGGTCCGGCCCTTCAGGGGGGGGAAAATAGTAGACTAGCATCCACCAGTAGCAGAAACGCAGATGAAGCTTGCTGCTATTGAAATTCATTGAGTCTCTTCTTAAAGGACTGTAACCAATTTATTTAGAGCTGTATAATCCCTAGTACTGGCACTCCTCCTAGGCGACCAATGACCTCAAAGAATGTTCACCCTCAAACCACCATAAAAACCTATAGCTATGTACATCATCAACATGCTAAGCATAATAGGACGACACACCATCAGCAACTATCTACATGATAAACACAAGAACCCAACACAGTTCAAAACACACCTTAGGCGCTGCTCACTTAATGTTAATCTTTAAGGCAGAACCTTTATGCTGGTTTAGGTCTGTGGAAGTTATTGGTTTTCTTTTCTAGGAGGACAACGTGTAATACTCTTCTGAGCCAAGCCATTATATTGAGAAAAGTTGCTGGGGTGTGGTAAATGAGAAGAGAGAATAATTAAGAGCTTGCTCTAGAGCATAAAGTCCAGTTTATACCAAACTCTCTCAGCTCCTTTCCTCCAGTGGGATGTGCCTGGTCTAAGACAGCCAAGAGGATGAAAAATAAAAGCTAAACATGAGCAGACTAGCCAAGTGATGCATGTACCAGATCTAGGCTTAGTTAGAATAAATTAAGTCCAAGACACAACCACATGCATGGATAGGTTCCTATACTTAGTGGATGAAACCCAGGCGTTCATACATTTTTTTAAAAAACAAAGTCAGACTGTGTCCAATCAAAATTACTTGCCAATAAGTTAGGATGCGAGACAACATGGTTTCTGCTAAGGGATTTAGCAAAATTTACTTCATAGCCCAGCAACCAGTAGCATATGTTGAATGTGAGTGAGCTTGATGCATTAGCCATCCACTAGCTACCAAAGTTTGAGCCGTCTGTCTAGGAGAGCCATCCAAAGAGACCACCTCTAGGAACAGGACCTTGTGAAAGAATGTTATATTTAGCAGGAACTGCAGCCCACTTATTAGAACCTAATAACTCCTGTAATGCAGTTTTCTCTACGAACAGCAAGTCAAGATCCACTAAGAAGGACACAGGTCTTGATGGCACTTTTCAGCAATGTTCTGGGGGTTTAAAAACACAGATTTCGTGTTTATTTGCTGCAGAGATGAAGAGCTAGAGCAGAGCCAGTGGCAGTAGAGGAACTATCACTTACCTCGGAGTTTACACAGATCTCTGCAAAATTTATGGCAAAGCAGCTCGACACTGGTATAGACAAGACTCTCTGGCTAGAATCTGGGTAAAAAAAAAACCTTGTGAGAACCACACAAGTCACACCACCTTCAGCTCTCCCAGGTGCCTACATTTCAGAAATGTCTGGATATGATTTAATGGGTAGCGTCAGCCGCAAGGGTCCAAAATCTGCTGCTACCCACATTGTAAAAAAAAACAACAAAAAAACTTGGGGATTCTGCTGGGTGAAATGTGAGGTCTATAGGTGTCGTTTTGTGGTGTCTTTTGTTGCTGGGGCTAGGCCCAACCACACAAGTAGGGTATAGTTTTTAATCGGGAGACGTCTGGGTACACAAAATAGTAGAACGTGTTACTACCAATTGGATTTCTCTGCATTTGTGGCTTTCAAATGTAAGCCAGAGCGGAAGAAAAAAGACATTTTGCAAAGTCCCGACATGATAGGTTGGGTATACCCCAAATTCAGGTGTACAAATAACCACTGTTCTTAAACTCAGCATTGTGTGTACATTTCAGAAATTCATAGATTTCCTGCATACCCATTTTTCATTCTTTAGATTTTACTGTATGAATTGCTGTATAGTTGATACACAATGAAAATCATTGTAAGGTGCAGTTTACTTATCGGCTTTGGGCATCACTGGTTTTTGTGGAACCTAAAAACCCTATATTGCCATGACCAGAAGGGTCTGTTGGATGTTAACGATATATTGTTTTTGTAAATAGGTCATCGTAATAAGAACTTAAGAGTTGAAAAAGTTGTCCCAAATGGCTGTTTTTTTCCTATAAATTTAAATTATTTTATTTCAACTGTTAGTTTATTTGAGAAAACCTTGAGGGATTTTAACAAAGACCCCTTGTAGGATCCAGAAATGTGCCTACTTTTCAAAAATGTATAAGTTTTTGGGATCACCCGTGGGTTTTGCACCGGTTCCACCTTAATCTGCAAGTAGGGTGAAACCCAAAAAATTAAGACCAATTGACTTAAAATTAGAAAAATGCAAAAACTGTTAAAAAAAAAAATGCTTTTTTGATACAACTGTGCTTGTTCCTGAAACCTGGGAAGGTGGCGGTTCAAGCACAGCAAACCTTTTGTTGATGCTATTTTAAGAAGAAGAAAAAACATGCTTTCTTGTGCAGCACTTTAATTCCATTTTTCGCACTTCAGGCTCCGACGCTTCGTCAGGGGTAGTAAGCGCTATATAAATACAATTACAAAAACACCCACACAACATGTATCTATATCTTGGCTATTTTCTAGTTCCCTTCCAGGGGAATCCACAATCCATGGGTACCTTTGTAATCCCCAGGATGTTAGGGAAAAAGGACGCAAATTTAGCGTGGATACCTTATGTGGGGGGAAAAACGTTATGAAGAAAACTCTAGGTACACCAAAGAGCAAAAAAGGGGGCTTAGTAGTCAAGGGGTTAAAGCACAAAACGGTTTAAGACAAGGGATTATTAATGAAAGATTACTGTGCAAATGTAGAAGAAAATGCAAATGTGGTTTATGTTGGGTTGCAGTGCCTTTTTGATATGGTGAAATGATTTATGAAAGTAACATACCAATTACGAGGTTTAACGCATTGGTTAGATTACGTGCATTTACACTGACAAAACTGGATTAAGTTGCCATACCAATAAAGTGTATTTAAACTCTGCTACTTATACACCAATGCAGCAGGAACGGACTGGCCTATAGACAATCAGGTAGTGCCCGAAAGGCCGGTCGGACAGGACAGGGTGCGGGGCGTTTTTAGGCTCTTTGTATGCATCTTTCGTAGTCTGCTGGGCCGGTTTTTATTACTGATTTCCATGATATTAAAACATTTAAACTGCCTGCAACAAGCTCAAATCCCTACAGTCTTCCACACCTTGCAAAACACTTATGCAGCCCTTCCTTACAAATGCAAAACTGAGCCAATCTGCAAACATGGGCCACAATTTAAGTTACCAAATTCACTAATAGTGGTCACTTTCACTTTGGCCCGGGTCTATTTATTTTCGGAGTACAGCCCTATAATTCCGCCGTGTAACAGGATACTTTATTTCTGCGGCGCTAAACCCATTTCTGAAGCCAACGACCATTTGCCCCCTCGTGATCATAGCATGAAGTGAACACCGTGTTACAAAAAAAAGCTCTGTAACTTTCTTGGAGATCACTGAAGTCTTCATTCGAGCAGCTACGTAGTCAGCCTGCTGGAAACTAGGGAGTCTGGGCTTGGAGGCCCAATTCTGACAGCATGAGGTAATGGAAAGAAAATAACACTTTTACTCCAGGACTGTACAGCAAAAGGGGCCCGACAGAATGTAAATGGTGCGGAGACAATAACTCAGTTAACAAGCATTGGCATAGCCAATAGGTCTCGCCTTTGGGACCTTATAAGTATTTAGTTATGCAGTACAATATCCTTGGTGCAACAACATCAACTGTTGCATGGCTAAACACTTATAAGGTCCCAAAGGCGAGACCTATTGGATATGCCAATGCTTGTTAGCTGGTGCTATCATCTCACCACGTTTTCCAGTCGTGCAGTCTCTTGTATTACATCCCATAATGTTTGTGTAAGTTACTAGCGCTTAAGCTGCAGCGGGACCTTTAACTATAGTATGGTCCCCAGATAAATGTCAAGATAATTTGAGTATTGAATGCCAGTTAGTAAATTACTTGTAAATTTGCTGTCTGCCTCAACCTTGACTGTAAATTGGTCTTGCTCTAAGTGATTTTATACTGTGTACTTGTCAACAATAAATATTATGGTTTATCCTGAACTTGCTGTGCGAGTATTTTTTATTGCCCGACAATAGTTACATTATTAAAACATTGATGTGCCTGATTGTGAAGTCTTTGTGCGCTATGAAAGCTTACAAGGCCCACTGAGATTTGCACTGGCTAAATATCGGCGTTACTGTTTTAAAAAGGCGTCCGTCTACACCCCAAATGCAATCTTTGCCGAGGCAGGCATGTGCTGTCTGAACCCACCCACCTCCGATTTGAAGTACTGGGCTCGGAGAAGTGCTCTGTAACCCTCCATTCACGAGGAGTCAATCACAATTTTGTAAATCATCAGTTTGTACCACTGCATCTGTAAAAAAAAAAAAAAAAAAAAAAAAAATTATATTGTTGCTCCCTGTGTGAACACTTGCCAAATTTCTTTTAAGTTTGTTTACTTGTGTTCGTTTTTTATGCAAGGTTTTGAAGTCAATAGTAGAAATTGCTTAGGCGGGGCACCTTACTTCCAAAAGTGATTCGGTGGGGATTCACAGAAACCAAGATTAAGAACCGCAGTGCTACACTACAGCCATGTCAAATGGTTCTCTTCAAATATTTAATTTGGGGTTGCGTTACTCATTTCCCTGCACTTTCGTATGATGGCGGGACAGTGAGCGTAACAATACCATATTACGCTCGCGCTTTCAAATCTCCTGGTCCGCTCCCATCTGCTTTAGATTCTGGTCCATCTGCATGGCAAGAGCTTGATGGCTCGTCACGTACACATCCCAAACAAAGTCTGGTTACTGCTGCGTGCATAATGTGGCACCCTACCAGTACTTTGGAGTCTTAGGCTTCGTAAATGAATCTAGATACAACACAACAGACATGCACGTAAAACCCGCCTTGACAGTGCTTTGCAAATGGATGTCTGCACTCTAAAAAAGCTGAGAATTGGATGTCCCTGTATTGACACAGCCAAGAACAGGACTGAAAAAATAAACAAGCGTAGAGGCAGGCATGCGAGCGCGCGGGGCCTGGGGAATCCTCGCCCTCGGCTGGAGTAACCTCACCTCGCTCTGGTTTATCTGCGCGCGCGGGATCGTCTGTCCTCCCCGTGGCAACACAAAGGGAAAACTTGGCAGAGGGGGCATGACAAAAGCAGACATTTTGTAACTGTCGAGTGCTAGTGTTTCTGCAGATTATTTTGCAAACGTCTCGGGGCCCGGGCTCCTGTCAGAAGGCCAAGGTGTAATTTGTTATTTGAAAAGTGACGGAGGGAGTCCGACGCGATTCCAATCCTTTGTCAATCGGGGGTGGAAATATTCATGGACGGAGAGCTTAAAAAAAACCAAGCCGTGCCCTTCAAGCCGAGTTCCAGCAGTTGGCACATTAAGAAATTCGTCTCCCCCTTCCAGACTAAACCTAGACAGAAGCACATTCGAACAAGAGAGGAGCGGGGGCGAGCGAGCGCGGCAGCCTGCTCAGCTGACCAGACGCTCGTGCGTCATGGCCTTTTCCCCCCGCACGGCCGGCATGTGTTTCCAATTATCGCGCCCGCGTCTGGGCACGATAATGGGAAACAGATGTCAGCCGCGCGGGTAACCGCCCGAAAAAGGCCACGACGCACGAGCGTGTGGTCAGCTTTGAAAACCCCCTACATAATGCTTCGCCAGAAGCAGCGCTTGCGCGCTACTCTAGGCTCAACCTAAATATGTTAAAGGCAGAAAGCGTGTTACCGAGCACATAATGAGATGGGTCATGATTTTTTTTGTAACTACATTCGTTTTCTGAAAATAATCCTACATTGTGTGCACTGCTCAACACCGATTCAGCAGAGTAGCAAGTACGGAAGAATAAGTGATTTCATGGACCAGGCAGTGAGTGGCCTTTCCAAAATGTAGGGTATTCAGAATGACACCGAGCCAAGCTGCATCATCATATTCCCGGCACTTAAGCCATTTATGAAAGCAATCCTAAACACACACTGTTCATTTAGTAAAAGCAAAAACTCACTCGGATGTTATAATCACACCGTCTGCCTAAATACTTAATGTGTTGTACACAGACTACAACCCTCAAGTGGATTTTAGATATTTCACTACATTTGTAATATACTAACAATTCAGCCCTCTTCACAAGCACACCGACAAAAGATTTAGGATTGTAATCTAAGCGTTGTTTATATTAGTTTACAGACTGTAACCCATTTGCGCTTTGCAAGGATATACGAGGGCAACACACTACTGACATCTGGATCTTGATGGCGCCATTCCACAATTTGTTTTCCTGTAGTGTCCCTATCCGTTCACCATTCCTTCAGACCAGAGAAGCAAGAAAATTAGTGGGTAACGTTTTCTTATGCTGCTCTTGTTGACCATCATTGATGGGCAGCTAAAGAATGAGTCCCTAACTGGGTGGTATAGCACTAAAAGATCTAATGACCTCGTCAAGCACCCAAGGACATGCAGCAGCAGGACCTATGCCTTTCATGGTCCCTGCGGCAGGAGCAGAACAAGCATTGGCAAAGCCAATAGGTCTCACCTATATGAGATCTACTGGCATTGTGTGAAGTGAAGAGGTATTGTTTAGCGTGCAGTGGAACTGTCTGGCGCGGAACTGTGTAGCGTGCAATGAAAGTGTGGTGTACAGTGTTGGTGTGACATTGGGGTGTCCCACAGAATAGTCCAAAGAAGGCGGTCCCCTAACCATTTGGCAGCAGCTCAGGCAGCCACAGATGACTCCTCAATGGGCTGGAAGAAGTCTCAGGCAGGGCGCTAGGTGAGTGTCGAGCCCGTCCAGGGTAAATCCGTGCTCGCACACGCGGATGGAGCACTACCAGCCCCGGTTACAGCCCCACAGTCTAACCACCGCAGCCTCGAGGTGTCCAGGCCGCCCGAAAGCACAAATCAAGGGTGCCGCCGGTGCCAAGGTCCTAAACAAGGGTGACCAGGAGTGAGCCCAGAGGATGTAGCAGACCCACTGGGCCTTATGTCCTATTAAAGAGCTCTGTTCGTGTGGGGCGATGACCTCCACAGGGTGGACAGCCCTTAAGCCTCACACCCACGGGACCCCACAGAGAGGCAGTATGTCTATGGGGCCCCGACAGAGCCCACAGCTGTGTACAGTAAGAAGGGGGGGCAGCCCCCACCGCAGTAACCAGCAACCCCTCATGCCGGAAAGCCCCCAATGGATCCAGAGGGACCACAAGGCCAAAACAAGGAGAGCGCAATCCCGTGCCAGCTCCAGCACAAGGCTCAGCAGTTGTCCAAATCTAAGCTAATCTGCCGCGACCACCACACGCCCCTAGGGATCCAGTGTACCCCTGCCGGAGGAGCAGTCACCAGGACAATACAGTGTCTGGAGGCCCCAACAAGGCTGAGGGCCGCCGTCACACCAGCACAGCCCACTGCAATCCAGCGGAGGGCGCAATCAATCCCGGGCGTCATGTTGAAAGGCCAAGTGCCTCAAGAAAAACAGCGTAGCAGTGGCCAGGGGGCATGCACAGCCCTCCAGATTTCGCCAAAAAGCAATCACTGATGTCACGGGGGAGGGGTAGTTCATAATGCCAGCTCCTGCCCCCAGTTAAGGCACCTATAAATCGTATGCCTTGGGAGCTCAGGAACGTGCGTCCGCCATCTTGGCCATCCAGGCCACGCCCCAACACAATTTATAACAACTCTTCATATAAACCTGTTTTTCAGGTATTACATAAAACAATTAAATATTAATTATTTTAAGTGTTTAAGCGTGGAGTGGGTCACTGTGTCAAATGACACTGATAGGTTGAGCAGGTTAGAAAAGGCAGGAGTTCCCTTGGCTTAATATGCAAAGATCATCATCTATTTGCAAAATGGATGACTCCATACTATACTTTGCCTGGAAACCCAGTCCAGAAGGCTGTTCATAATAAAAATGTTTAAGCTGTATTGCTGTACACCTTTCTAGCATTTTTGCAAGAAAGAATAAGTTCAGCCTCTTTCTCATCAGAGTCCGATATATATATATTTAAGGAGGGACTTAAATCAAGGCAGGATCTTTCCTTGAGCTAAAGAGGAATTAAACAACTTATTTATTTTATTTATTTATTTTGAGCGGTTTTGTATAGCGCGAACAAGACCCTTGCGGGTATCAGAGCGCTTTACAGGGTAAATACAGGTGAATGACATATACATATAAATACAATGAATTATGCGAATATATTACTGGTAACTATTAGAGACTAGCACATATCTACAAGAGTGTATAGAAAGTTCAGGTGAATTTGGACAAGAGAATCGATTTCACTTCTTTTTTTAAGAAAGCAGCGGACAGATTAAGTCTCGTTTCTGGGGGCAAGGCGTTCCAAATCCTGGGTGCCATTCCTGAGAAGGTACGATTGTATGTTTTTTTCTTGGAGAATCGTTGTGGTTTAAGTAGAAGATTATCAGAACTCCTAGTAGATCTGTTACCACCCGATAGTACTAGTTTCTCCGCAAGGTATCTCGGGGTTTTGTGGTGCAATGCCTTATGTGTCATACAGGCTATTTTCAAATGGATTCTGGCTTCAAAAGGTAACCAGTTGCGGGAACGAAGGTCAGGGGAAATGTGGCAGTTTCTTTTGGAGCCTGTGATGAGTCTAGCGGCTGTATTGATTGAGGCTCTTAGCGGAGCGGTTGTTGATCTGGGAAGGCCACAGAGAGCGACACTCCCATAGTCCACTCTGGGAATTACTAGAGTTTGAACTGCCTGTTTAAAGTCATTTGCGGGTATGAAGGGTTTCAGTTTTCTCAGGGTGTTCATCTGAAAATTAGCTCCTTTAGTTGCAGAGCTGATGTGTTTCTGCATATTTAGCTTATTGTCCAGAGTTATACCTAGAGATTTAGCGGAATCAATGATGAGGTTGACCGTCGAGTGCAGTTAAGTGTTTCATCCACTCGCGGATGATGGTTGTTTGGTTGGGGGGAGCGATTAAGAAGAATTCTCTTTTTAGTGTGTTTAGTTTTAAATGATTCTTTGCCAGCCAGGTCTGTGTTTTTTGGAGCGTTGAGTTAAGGGACTTTATGTCTTCAAGAGAGTGGACCTTAATGTAGAGTTGTGTGTCGTCGGCGTACATGTGATATTGGATGTTTGAGGAGTTGAGAAGCTCAGTGAATGGTTCCATAAACAGATTGAAGAGTGTTGGGGAGAGGGAGGATCCCTGGGGTACTCCCAAGGTGACTGGGGTGGGGTTAGATAAAGATTGGTTGATCTTGAATCTTTATGATCTGTTTTGGAGGAAGGAAGTGAACCAGTTTAACACTGTTCCAGAAAAACCCATTCTATGTTTCAAGAGGTCTAGTAGGTTGTCGTGTTTGACTGTATCGAAGGCTGAGGATAAGTCAAGTAGGATTAACAAACAGGCTTTGTTTTGATCCAGTATTTGTAGTGCGTCATCTATTATGTGGGTCATGGCTGATTCGGTACTGTGCCCTGATCGAAAGCCAGATTGGAATTGATCGAGCAGGTTGAAGTGGTCAATGTGGTTACTAAGCTGCATGTGGACACATTTTTCGAGTAGTTTGGCCAGGGTCGAGATGTTGGATATTGGGCGATAGTTATTCAGGTCCGACAGGTCTGCTGATACTTTCTTTAGGATGGGGGATACCGGACCAGCTTTGAGGATGTCTGGGATGGTTCCTTGCAGAAGAGAGGTATTTATAATCCTGGTCCATAGGGGCACTAGCAGTGGAATGAAGGTCTTTAAGTGGGTTGATGGGAGAGGGTCTGTGAAATGATTGGAGGGATTCAAAGCCGTGAGCGTGTTTAAGATTACTCCAATAAGGTGTCACAGAGTGGCGGCTATATTTCAATACAGTTGCAAAAAGAACAATTGATGGACAGAATGCAGAACAATGTCATACATTCACCCCAGTACAGAGATCTGGGCCTAAATCCATCGTTTTTTTGCTCACCATGCCATTCCAGTTTGAACCCAGCTTTATGCAAATCAGTCTGACCCTGTGCCTCATGGGAACAGTCCAGCCCGAACTGCCAGGCCAGGTCCTCCTTGTGTTTTGTTTTTTTTGGACTGGAAACAAGCATCCTAGGACCGGTTTCGGGGTTTCACCCCTCATCAGCCAGGATAGCTTGACTCCAATGGCATGAGAGCACAGGTCTGAACAGAGGTGGCGAAGTGAGCTAAAGAATGATGATAGATTCAACCCAGATCTGTGACTGGGGGAGAGTGTCTGAAAAGTTTCAGTGCGCCGTCCATCATCTCCTTGTGTTTGCTTTGTTCGCCCTAAGTTGGCAGGGTATGCCCAGATGTGGGTCCCTTGCTCACTTTCCCACTGGATTCAAGCTAGCCTGGCTGATGAAGGGTGTTACACAGAAACCGGTCCCAGGATGCTTGTTTCCGGTTCAGGGAAGACCTGGCTTGGCAGTTCGGGATGGACTGTTCCCATGAGGCACAGGGTCAAGACTGATTCGCATATAGCTGGGTCTGAAATGAGGTGGCGAAGTGAGCTAAAGAATGATGATGGATTCAACCCAGATCTGTGACTGGGGGTGAGTGTCTGAAAAGTTGCAGTGCTCCGTCCATCATCTACTTGTGTTTGCTATATTTCAATACAGTGGCATCACTAGATCTATGAAATGAGAAGAGGGTCTTGTTTCGGTAACGGTGTTCTGAATTTCGTTAGGTAAACCTTCTTTCAAAGTTGACAAAGTAGAGTTAGCTTTCTGTATTCATAAAGCTACACATCGTCTGGCTGAATATTAAAAAAGAGCTATAAAACCTTTACTTCAAAGTGGTTGACTAAATTCTTAAGCTCTCATTAGGGTTGTTTGCAATAATTAAACTACACGTGATGGAATGTTTCGCATTTTATAACATGAGAAATTGTCAAACCAAATACTGCCCTATTCAGCTAATAAAAGTAGAGATACATCGAACATGGCCAGGATTGGCTGAGAAACATCACTCAGCAAAGTTCAGATCAGGAACAAGACTTACAGTTTCAAGGCAGTGCTTAGCTGCCAATCTGCAATTATTCAAAAGGAATGTTAAGCCTTGTTTTGTGAAGCAGTTTACAGTAGATGGCACAGCCTTTATTTCATTTAGGTAACCTAGCTTCACACCCTTCATGCGATGATTAGGATCACTAAAGTTTCTATCTTGAGGGCTTGCTATGCTTGTGTGATCTGGGCTAATTCTTATGGGAAGACAGAGCTTGAGAGCTGTGTGGTCTAGACCAAGTAGTTAGTTTGTGAGATGCAGCGATAGCCGAGTAATCATTGTTGAGTTGCATCACCATTTCTTTCAAGCTTGTATAGGGTTGAGTATGTGAGTTCAAGGTTAGAAGACAGGAATCTTAGCTACCCAGAGAGGAAGTCAATTTATGTGGATAAATACAACTTATGGAGGATGAATGTTTCAAATGACATATCAAACTCCATTAATTCTTGTGAAGTCTTCATCCCTCGAGATTCTACTTCAGTATTTTGAAAGGAGAACTGTTTCAACAAGGGGTTGTTTATTGCACGAGCTGGTTTGGAATTATAGTAGAAACTTTCTCTTCTCAAGTCTCGAAAAACCTACTCACCCACTAGTCAGATTTTATCAGGTCAAGGTATTTTTAGCACCTACTAGTCTGTTCTGGGGAGTGAAAACAGGCTGGAAAGAACAGGTGTTCTGTTCATTCAGAAAGTGAATGAGCAATAAAGTCGCCATTATATCTAGTTTTTATCTTGACACATTTGCTGTCTGTTCAAAGAAAGAGATAACATGTAAATTTGTCTTTTTACTAATTGCTGCTTACAAAATGGATTTTATTTTCCTTTCTTACTACAGTTAGAAGTTTTTGTAAAGTGAGCTGTTTGAAGATGTCAGTTTTGTTTGCGAACACAACATTTAAATAGCCTGTAAATGAATAGTACAGATATTTAATAATATACCAGGAATTAATAAAGCACATTTTTTATGTAATTAAGAAGTGTGCTGCAAACAAAGATTTAAATAGGAGCAAAACAAATCAGAACACCTTACTTGGTGATGAACAAATGACATTTGCAGAAACTCGGTTTCCAAACATTGTTTGTACACTATATAGTTTTATTAGTAAAACTGCATGTCAGTTGAAAGTTTTGTGGCCATTTCAATGTAAAATCTGCTGTTTGCAAATGACCATGTGCTACCACTTCATGCTTTACTCATGCATTTATTAAAAATGATAGTTTTTAAACCAGATTTGAGAAACATTCCCGCCCGCACGGATGAGAATGCTGTTATTGAACTAAGAGGCAAATCAGGGGTCATGTGTATCCTATGTGTCTAGATTTGTATTATATATGGAGCAAAAGTTTAGTTTATAAAATCAAACAAAAGCATTTTTGGCACAGCAGCATGCTGAACTTGCGTATTTGTAGATGCTCTCATATGGGACAATGAAGAAAATGGCGGTTCAGTGAATTCAAATATTTGCAGACCATTTTATGTTATTGGTCAAGAGCATTAAAATTAGGTCAAGTAGATTTAAGTCACTAGACCTGCGGGTCTAGTAACTTTATTTTTCGAGGCCGGCTTCTATGTTCATGACTGGGAGAGGTTGTGGTCTGGTATGACAAGGCTACTGATGGAAGAAATATACCCATGTGAATTTTTTGAGCTAAGTTGTTAAAAGTAAGCATGAAGTCAGACGAGGTTAGAGTGGAGGGGCTGGAACAGACTACTTTTGGAGAAAGATCTGAGAAGAGGGAGTGTCTACAAGGTTGAGTGGTTTAAGGTTCAGCGCTTCTGTGGTCGCCAGGACATGTGAAATGTCAGCAGACTAACTCCCTAAATGATAAAAAATGGTTTGGACCTTCCTCAATTTGTGATTCTGAGAGAGGTAAACAAGTCACCGTAGTCTTAGAGCCCTTTTCAAGTGGTACTATATGGGAGGTGCCTGGGTAAGTGTCAAGAACCCAAAATGTTAGCTTGGATTAAAAGATTGAGCACAAGGAGAGGATCAATTGGGCGACATATTTGAAAATGGAGTTGTAGTGGAGTGTGATGTAGTCATGATATTGTAGAAAGTGAAATGTAAATTTCTTTGGAAGTAAAACAGAACCTTTTAGGTCCTTACTTAAGCAAAATGTCAAATTTTCAAGGGGTCAAGAGCAACATAACACTCGTGTGCATCAAAAGTCAAAAGTTAATTCTGTCAGTAGTTGCGAGCAACAATGGTTTAGGGTACGTTTATCACAAACACAGAGAAGGGGGGTGGGGGGGAATTGAGCTACACTTTTGAGAGAAAGGAAATATTCAGTGTTGGAAGAAGAGCTGCTTGCATTATCATGGGAAGCTGGCCATTTTTGCACCTTTTCATGAGGAACAAGGCTTACTACTTTATAAAGATCATAAGCCCCCTGTAATTTCCCTGTGTGGAGACCGAAGTCTTAGTAGCCTGGGTGGGAGCTAATACACAAGCATTTTTCCAATATGGAGTCTATTTGTGGGAAAAAAAAATGCTTAAGCCATGTCTAATCAGCCTGTAGAGGCCTCATGAGATTATGATCACGTGACTTAGTGGGAGGGTTAAGTAGCTTTTACTAGTAGAGATGTAGGCTATTTTGAGTCTGACAAAGATGCATTTTCTGAAGGGAAAGGGCAGTTGGAGTACAATAAGGATCAGCGTTCGGTCACAGCTAAGGAGTTCACTTTTAAGGGAAGGCATGATGTGAGGGCTTTGCGAAGAGAACTTCATAGTTTTTCCAAGATCAAGGGAGAGTTGCCCTTTGAAAATAATGTACTTGTACATGGGGGTAAATTGGCTCCTTCTTTAGGATTGTGACAATTGATTGAGAAAAACTCGTATGTGGCACTTGGGGATGTTGTGCATAAAACAAAGAATTTGTCAAAATTTCTGGTGGCCTGGTTTCGATGTTAGAGTGGATCAATCAGGGAGAAATTGTGAGATGTGTGCTGCAAGTGATAAGTCTGCCAAGGCTTATAAGGCTGCAACTGGAACTTTAGTTTTTCTGTCCAATCAAGGCCATAAATTACACATTGACACTATGGGCCCACTTGCCACACTGTTACGCAATGAGTTGTGTGCCTTGGTCTTCATAAATTATTACTTGAAATGGTGGGTAAAGTCGATCTAGAAATGGTGACTGAATTACGGCAGGACCTTTTTTTGTAAGGCAGTAGTCCCCAAGGGTTCAAAGTGGTACAAAAATGGCAATGTTTCTATCAAGTTTGGAATTGTGCATCAGAAGATTGATTTGTGTTATCCAGAAGGAAATGGGCATATACAATGTATGATTATAGATTGAGCAAGTAAGTCACCCAACTAGAGGTGAAGCATATGCGGTGTTGAAAAAAAGGCATGGCAAAGCACACTTTTAGTATACAGGACACCGCACTCTTTATTAAAGAGGACATCTTTTGAATTATTAAGAGGGAGCAAAGAAGTCACTAAAGTGAGTCCCTTGTGTTTGTTTGCAAGGTGCTATTCAAGGAGATAAAGAGGGATATAGATGTTAGCAAACTACAGAGAAGGATGGTGGGGTGTATGAATCGAAGGCATGGTGTTGTGTAAACAGAGGATGGATTTGCAAGATAGACATTGCTTCTGTGTGATGGCTTCTTCAATCAAACCCAAAAGTAGGGGATTGTAGTTTAATGCCATTAAGATGGTTGAAGACCTGATGAATGCTGCTAGGCTGGAGGATGGTAGGGTATGAAATCTGGGAAGGGTGTCAGCCGGTAGAGCGCAAGTAAGAAAATATAAAAAAAAAAAAAAAAAAAGGCGGCTAGTTAGTGAGGCAAGGTTCAATGGCTTGAGTGTCAAGGATGTACAGAAGAGTTGTTCTGCTTTTGAGTGTGCTCTGAATTTGGATGCTGTGACAGATGCTTTTCAGCAAAAATATAAATAAATGGCTTTTGGTCCCTTTGGGATTGGATTAGGTTGGTTCAGCATTGTTTTGTTGTTTATCATTTGTTGTTAGAAGGGGTTTGTAACTGGGGTTCTTCTGCTATTATCAGTGACTGTACAATCTAGTACAATGCTGGATCTGTGTAATGCAGCAAGTAGAGTGTGATTCGAGAGCAAAGTAGTGATGATGTTGCAGAATGCATGGCTGCATGCTGGTGGCAGGAATATGAATTGGTTAGTTGGAGTGGCTGCAGCGAAAGGTGTTATCTTGTTGCTCTGAAAGTCCTGCATTACTTTTTCTTAACATGCAATGGATACTGAGAAGAATCCACATCATGAGCAGTCTTCTTTACAATAAATACACAACACAATTCGACTTTACACAAACAAGTGGCATACAAAAAAATCTACAACATGCAGCATTAAGCTTTATTCAGGTTGAGAAAGACTGGTCTGCCTCAGTAAACATTTGTGCTACTCTGATGTTTATTAGAGGATTGTTGTGCTTATCTGGAGCTTTTTCTACTCGCTCAAAACCAAGTTAACAAGCAGTTACTTGCTGTTAACAATAACAACATACGATCTGTGTCATCCAGGATATTTCCATACAGAGTCAGGACCAAAAAGGTCACTTCCTGTAAACTGCAGTTAAGGCATCTGCTGGCAGAAGTTTCTACTGTCCCAATTATAATGTGGAGATATAGGCGCAGGGATGGCATTCATTTTGGGAGTGTTTGAGTTACTGTATAGTTGCATTGGGCTGTCCTTAGAAGACTGGGGGCATCTGTGACGTCACTGTGGAATGCTCAGGGTTTCTTTACTAAGGGGGCAGGAGTTTGAGGAACTGAACAGGTGCTGGACTGTGCTCTCCTGACCAGTATCCTCGTAGGACGCACCACCTGTTGAAAAACCCACAGTTATTTGCTCACAATCCTTCTCAAGTCCTTCTTCCTATTCATGAGGAGGGCCCATGGCCGAAAGTGGCTGAGTATACAGGTTCTTAAAGCAAAAGGTTCAGTTGAATGAGAGAATCACTTAAAAACCATCAAGGCTCCTATGTATTCTGCTGCAAGATTTGTGACATTTATTTCAACTTGACAACAGGCAGGTAGGATGCAGAGAATCAGCAAAGTGCTTAGGTTGTATTCCTGATGCCAGAAGTAAAGGAGTTCTGCCGGGACTCAATGGTTAGACCATTGGGACCTTGCATACAATGGCTTTGCTAGTCAGATTACAACTAGCTGAAAATCAGTGTGACCAGTGCAGTGGATAGCTCATTCAGGTAACATTTTTAATTCCTCCTTTGTGTGGTAGAAGTCAAGTTAAGTGCCACAGTCATGTTCTCTCACAACGATTTTAATAAGAAACACCTCATAGCGTTTATTCTGAACTAAATAAGCAGCGAGTACCAACTAAATAAACTGAGAACCAAGTAGGTAAAAGGGGTTAACGGTAGCATAACAGTACAATGCTGCATTTTTACAAATCACCAAAGCAGCATTTGAGTTTTATCTATTGCCCAACTGTTCAGCCAAAACAACTGTGATATCATTATTTTGAATAATGAATTGATAAATCAAGAGGGCCTCAAAATATAGAAATCTAGGAAAGAAAATATGTAACCTTAGATTCACTAAGGAAAAATAATGTTGCTTCATTCTTCATATATAAACGGTCAGAGTGCAGACTAAAGAATGAACGGTTATTTCACTGGTTTCCATGATGTACTACAACAGAATAACGGACACAAAATTATTGTGTGGGATTCTCATTTTTCTGCATTTTCACAGTTAAAATCAGAAAAGGCTAGCTAACCTTGGTTTAACTTCAAAACATGTATGGACTGGGTGGAGGCAGAAACAAATGAGAACTATTTATGGTATGCAACAACACTTAAAGCCAGTACTGGTGACAAAGGTTGATATTAACTCTGGTTGGTCGGATGCACTGGCCAAGAATTCTGGTTGCTTATCCTCCCTTTGGTGAGCTAGACACCCGTCTTCTTACAGAACACAGCAATTTCAGCGGCAAGTCAGAAAGTGCTTAGAGAAGGTATGCAATGTAGACAGGTTCTCCATGTAGAACAAAGAGGGTCTGCTGGCCTACAGCCAAGATCTGAAATCGCATTGTAAATAGAATGAAAGCCTGCATAATATTTGTACAATTAATCGAGTGCAAGTGCAAAATAACAGTTTACGCAAGCCCAACAGATAGCCAGGTATTAGACCAAGGGCACATTAAGGAAAATTAACTTTGTAAAGCTTTGTCAAAGCAGTGAATGGTGTAAACACCAGCAGCATGGAAGCCAGCTAAAAGCAGCGGATTACACCGAAGTATGACATTCTGTATGCACAATGCATTCCTTCAAACCCACAGATTGCAGAAAGGCAGAAAAAAACAATAGCGCAATACATTTTCACGATCCAACCTCATACATGAAGGCGTATTCATGGTCATATCTAATCAAATGAGCAAGCATTCGGTCCAACTTTTTTATAAGTATAATCATGTTTGATCTCCTGTTGACAGGGTCAAGTACGATATGAAAGCAATTCTGCAGCACACCTTGTATAACTAGATCGTGTTAGGGGGCATCGAAGTAGCCCAGCTACTTAAAGAAAATAATGGCAGCGAGTAAAATGTTTTGTATATAAAAGAGGAATCAATGTTATTGCAACCAGTTGCCATGCATCGTTTTGGAAAATTTCACAAGAACCTAAGCTGATCTGTATAATGCCAAATTCAAAAGAGAACCACCACGCAGATGAAAATAAGTTACTTACCTGTAACTGCAGTTCTCCGGTATTTGTATCTTTCATAGATTCACATGCTTGAATCATTCCCAGTCGTCAAAGTGGGAGTCCCATAGTACCATAATAAAGCAGTATGTATCACTATCATAGCCTATAATGGCAATGGAAAAGTCAGTTCAACAGCCTATATCCTTTTTTTAAAAAAGGACCAAACTTGAATTATAACCAATCAGGTGACAGCACCCTCTAGAACATTCCCAACAGAGGCTGAGTCACTCAGATTTTCAAGCACTAGTGGGAATAAATAATCCCGAGCTATAAGGGGAGCCTCTCCGGGAGGAGGGTGGGTCGCATCAATCAATCAATCAGTACATTTGTAGAGCGCACTACTCACCCGTGAGGGTCTCAAGGCGCTGGGGGGGGCGGGGGTGCTGCTACTGCTCGAACAGCCAGGTCTTGAGGAGTCTCCTGAAGGCCAGCAGGTCCTGGGTCTGTCGCAGGCGGATGGGGAGGGTGTTCCAGGTTTTTGCGGCGAGGTGGGAGGATGATCTGCCGCCGGCGGTCGCTCGTCGGATGCGGGGGACGAGGGCGAGGTCAGCGGAGCGAAGCTGGCGGTTCGGGGTGTAGAAGGTGAGTTGTTCGTTGAGGTACGCTGGTCCGGTGTTGTGGAGTGCTTTGTGAGCGTGGGTGAGGAGCTTGAAGGTGATCCTCTTGTTGACGAGGAGCCAGTGCAGGTCTTTCAGGTGGGCTGAGATGTGGCGGGGGATGTCAAGGATGAGGCGTGCAGAGGCGTTCTGTATGCGTTGTAGTCGTTTCTGGAGTTTGGCTGAGGTTCCTGTATAGAGAGCGTTGCCGTAGTCCAGCCTGCTGCTGACGAGGGCCTGGGTGACCGTCCTTCTGGTTCCGGTGGGGATCCATCTGTAGATCTTGCGGAGCATGCGGAGGGTGTTGAAGCAGGAGGAGGAGACGGCGTTTACTTGCTGGGTCATTGACAATGCTGAGTCCAGGATGACCCCCAGGCTGCATGTGAATCTATGAAAGATACCAATACTGGAGAACTGCAGTTACAGGTAAGTAACTTATTTTCTTCTCCAGTATTGAATCTTTCATAGATTCACATGCTTGAATCAGAATAGCAAGCAGTTACTGTACTTGTATATCTTATAGTATTAGCTCAAATAGCGGATGGTGGGTAGAAAATATATACATAACAATCATATACAATTTAACAAATATATACATATATCATACATTAAAATTTGCATAAATACATAAGCAAACACATGGAACCAAAGAGGCTCCCCTTATTGAAATAAGTGGTGTAATAAAACCTGTCCAACTGCTGCATCACTGCGCTGTGCCGATTTCAGGTAATAATGCTGCATCAATTATATGCACACTCTTCCAAATCGCAGCACAACATGTCTTCTCCAGAGGCACTGGAAACTGGTGGAAACTGTCCTAGTTGAGTGCACCGTAGTTTTCGCTGTGAGAGGCTTGCCAGCCTTTGAGTGGCAGAACTCTACTGCAGCTGAAATTCATCGAGCGATGGTTGCCATCATGACTGCTGCACACTTACGAGAGTGTCCCTCTGAGTCCAACAGTTGGTCAGTTCTCGGGAGTTGTTTAGCGTGATGCAAGTAGAATATTAAATATCATAGCGTATGAATAAATCTCTCAGCTGGTGATGTTGGATTCTGGAACAAAGTCCGGAATATAGGTTAATTGAGGCAAAATCTGAAGGAACCTTTGGATTGGTTCTGAGAAGTACTAAATTGCGGAGGCTCAAGAAGGTTCTTGAGTTGGGAAAGCCTGTATCTCCTCTACCCTCCTGGTAGGAGTGAACGCTAGTAACAAGGTGACCTTCCATTTGAGGAGCCCTTACTGGAGGAAAAAACTCTGAATAATTCTTTCATGATCTGTTTGATGAGTCTGCAAGAGCAGAAAGAGAAAATGTGATTAGCATCCAAGTCTTGATATTGCTGCAAGCCTTACCTTAGCAGATACATGTACCAACCGTAACTGAGCTAACGAGGGGAGATAGGGTAGTTATCTGCCAGATTATACTAGTAGAGGATGTAGGTTTAATTTCTGGCGCCATAGGCAGAAATGTTTCCATTGCAGTTTACATGTCTTTATCGTGGCTTCCTCCTTGACCTGGCGAGAATACACCTGCAGTCCTGGGGTAACATTGAGATCTTTGAATTCAGGGAATTTAGGAGCCATGCGCATAAGAGGAGAAAAGTCGGGTCAGGATGAAGGACCTGGCCTTAGTCCGATAGCAGGAGAAAATCTGAACCAATGCTGCATGGGCCACCTGGGGGCTATCAGGATGAGACGACACCGCTCCACTTTCTTGTTGCTGAGAACCTTTGGTATTAAAGGTATTGGAGGAAAAAATTAAGAATAGATCCCAGACCATGTGTTGAAAGGTATTCATTCCCCTCGCGATCCTGGATGTAGATGACAACTTGCATAGAATTGGCATAAGCGGGTTTCGTTTGTTGCAAAGAATCTAGAGCCAGTTTGCCCCAGAATGAGAAGATCATATTTAGTGCCGACTGATCAAACTTCTATTCGTGGAGGCTGCTTCATTGCATGCTGGTGGTATTGCCCAGGCGAACGAACACCAAAGTCTCTGCTAGGATTGGCAGGAAAGCTTGGAGACTGAGTTAGATGGATTTGAGCTCCAGGCTATTGATATGCATGCTCTTTTGGAGCGGAGACCACGTTCCTTGAATTTGCAGGTTGTGTAGATGACTAGTCCATCTCTTCAGGGAAGCATCCATAGTCATTACGACGTGAGGTATTTCAGGTAAGAGCGTGAAGTCCTCTGATAGGTGGAAGGTCTGGGACCACCAGGGTAGAGCTTTCATCATACATGTGTGAAGATCACCAGGCCCTTGAACGATTCTTTTGTTTGAATCTATTGTTTTTGTAGCTGTTCCTGTAAGACTCTAATTTTCAGGTACGCAAGAGGGATCATATTGATCGCTGAGGACATGATGTCCAAAAGCTAATTTAACAGATGCACTGACTTGGGAAAAAAAAAATTTTTAGTTTGAGAACCAGTTCCTAGAGCGTTTGTTGTTTGGCTTGGGATAGAAAGTCTTTGTCTTGGACAGTATCTAATGTTGCGGCCTAGGAACAGAATCTTCTTGGATGGATGAGCTTTGATAATTCACAAGGAGACCTAGTTTGTGAAACAAATTTAGGCAAGCCTCTGTGGCCGTGGACGCTTGAAATGTCATGGGTGCTTTTATCAACCAGTTGCCGAGGTACAGGAATACCTGATGACCCTCCGTCCTGAAACAAACTGCCCTAGGGCTTACGCAGTACGTAAAAATGCAGGAACTTGATCTGAAGCCAAATGGGAGAACTTTGATGCGTGGGAGGAAATGTGGAAGTATGAATCCTGTAAAGTCCGAGCTGTCATGTGGTGTTGGAGAGGGTGACCACGTAACTGTATTGGTTTCGGAAATACTTGTTGAATTTCCAGAGGTCTATGATGGATCGCCAATCCTTTGTTTTTGTGTCTATGAAGAAGAAAACGAGAATAGATGCCTGTTCCTTGCTGAGAATGTAAGCCTTTCTCTATGGAACCTTTGATTAGCGTAGCTAGCAATTCCTTCCAAAGCAGATCCAGATAAGGGGGGGGGGGTGCCCTCGTTTTGGTGGAGTGGTGGGCGGAATCTGGGTGAACTCTAACGTCTGACCATATGTTTTGAATTCCACGACTTATTTGTCCGAAACTATTTTCCGCCATTGATGACAACATTTTGGAATTGTTTCTCCGACCAGATTGTGTAAGCAGCACCAGAACGTTGTCACAGTCGGTAAGCTAGCCAAAGGGCTAATGATTGCGTTGCTAAGTCTGATATTAACCTGTATCAAGGAGGATACCAGAGAGATCACAGGTCCCTCTAAAGGGTGCTTCTTTCGAAATTGAATGTGCCAAAAGATCTTGTGGTGTCAAGAGTGAGCCTTGACTGCTTGCAAGGTATCGTCGACATGATTGCCAAACAACATTGCCATTGCAAGGTAAAAATGTTAGATATATTTGCACCTCAGGTTCTAAGTGCAGTGGCCCTGAACCAACCCTGGCGTCTAAGGACTACTGACCCTGCCAGTTGTGGGATACTTATTGAAGCAATATCTATAGTGCAATCTATGTTTACTGGTGAGGACGTTTTGACCCCTACAGAATCTTTGTTTCTGCCCTTTCTGTCCTCCGGCAGAAATTCTATGTATGTGGCAATGTCTGACTATATCTCGTGGTTATACCTGCCCCATATTGCCAGTGAATTGGCAGCCAGTACAGAAAAATGGAGAACGTCTCCTTGCTGGTTAGGCGGGGTTATGAGTGACGGGGTTTTCCACGATTGCAATTCCTCCCGGATATATCAAGAACTGGAATAGGTCTCACAGCTTTTCTATTTAAAAATCAGAAAGAGAACAAACCATTGCCGATTTGCTTTTGGAAGTTGGAAGCGTTTGGCCGCTCGCTCCTTAAGGGTCTGGAAACCATCAAAAGTCACCTGGTGGGAAATCCAGCAGTGGTGAGCCTTCTCTCTATCATCACCAGATGTGAACGGGTCGTTCCCGGGAAGAAAGGTAATATTTGACACTGGGATCACTCTTTCAGTGGAGGGAGCATCGGAGGATGCTGACATATCTGGCACGATGTGACCTTGCAGGCTCAGGAAAGTGATCGCAGTTATCCTGTAACATGCCCTCTAGGTCTAGTACTAGAGCTACATAGACCTGACTCATGCTCTGAAGTTGGAGGCGGAGTGCAATGGTGAAATTGCTCCACATATATTTCCATATATTGCTGACTGTTTTAGACATGCTCATATTAGTCTCCTTAGTTCGTCACATTAAGTTATTCTGGATTATTGGTCTTTTGTTCTTGTTGATGACTACGGTGCTTTCGTCGTTTGTATTGTCAGCGATATCGTAGTCAACGAGGTCGACGTAGACGACTAGGCTGACGTCGACAATGATTGTCGTCAGCAAGGCCTTCATCGCAGACTAGGCTGTTGTAGAGGATGTAGTCCTAGATGAGGCCGCCGCAGACGAGGCAGTTGTAGACAATGCCATCGTAGACATGGTTATTCTAGGCGACGTTATCGCAGACGAGGCCGTCGTCATAGACAACCGTCATAGACAACCGTCGTAGATTACCGTCCTAGACGATGCCATCCTAGATGAGGCCATTCGTAGATGAGGTGGTCATAGACGACTGTCGTAGACGATGCCATTTGCAGGTGAGTCCATTCGCAGGTGAGGCCAGTTGACCTTCATAGATGAGGCGGCGGTAGACGACCAGCATAGATGAGGCGGCGGTAGACGACAGTCATAGATGAGGCGGCGGTAGACGACCGTCATAGATGAGGCCATTGTAGATGACCGCCATAGACGATGACATCGTAGACGAGGCCATTATTGGTGAGGCAGTAGCAGTCAACATGGTTGAAAACAACGATTTTGACTGCGGTTTTGCCATAGATGCCTCATTGTCAGGTTATGAGGATTTCCCTGATGTAGTGTCAGGGCTGAAGAGGGAGTTGTAGGTCTGCCTCTGAAGACGTTTTTTCCAATTGTGTCTCTCTCTCTCTGTGAGAAAAGCCTGATCAAGACTCATGGTAAGTCTTTTTTATGGCTTTTCTGCGCGCCCTCTGGAGACCCTTGGCGCGACTTCTCCCTTTAACCTCTCCTACGAGGTGAAGGAATCCTCACTGTCCTCATCAGAAGTGACAGATTTAAGTTTATGTAGTCCCAATAATAGCCTCATCTCTCTGAACGTGAGCGTTTTTGAGGAAAAGGTTAGGCATATTTTGTAGTCCATTACCTTGTTTTCTGCTACTCTGACATATTAGTGCTAGGGTCAGAGAAATTAAATATAAGTAATAGCTGAAGAAACTGAGCAGAGCTCAAGGAGACTCCCTTCACACGACGTGCAGTAGAAAATCTGAGTGACTTAGCCTCTGTTGGGAGTGTTCTAGAGGGTGCTGTCGCCGGATTGGTTATAATTCAAGTTTGGTCTTTTTTTTAATTTTATTTTTTTAAAAGGACATAGGCTATTAAACTGACTTTTCCATTGCAGGCTATGATAGTGATACATGCTGCTTTATTATGGTACCGTGGAACTCCCACTTCGACGACGGAGAATGATTCAAGCATGTGAATCTATGAAAGATCCAATACTGGAGAAGAGGGCTTGCACATAACTGGCAGCGAGGCCATAGCGAAAGCATTTGCTGCGCAATACCACAGCTATATAGTTCTAAGCAGGTGGGCCTGCATACCGACCTCCACCACTTCGTAGCTGGCCTGCCAATGACCACCTGACCCCAGCGGATTAAGACCTCTTGGAGGACGATGTCACCCACAAGAAATTGAGAGAAGCCCTTGCACAGCTTTAGGCGGAGTTCTGGAGGCTTATATGGCCTCGGGGGCCCACTTTTGTTGCAGACCTTTTCTGAAGCCTTGGGAAATGGTGAGTTGCACAGAGACCTAAAAACGGCAGACATCGTAGTGATCCCAAAGCCGGGCTTGCGTGGCCTCTGCTGTGAGGAATACAGACTAATATCGCTGTAGAATTTAGAGGTCAAGGTGTTGGCTAATAGGCTGTCCGGTGTGATTAGACACCTTGTTCACCCCTACCAATCCGGTTTCATGCCCCATCAGGCATATGGGCACAATATATGGAGACTGAACAATGCCTTTGAGTTGAGCACCACTGTACCCGGTCATCAAGCTTTGCTAATGGTAGTTTTTGAGAAGCCTTTCGATTCAGTGGTCTGGGACTACCAGTTTGCCTTATTGACCAGTCTTCCTTTGGGCCCAAATTCATCAGCGATCTATGACTAATATGCACAGGCCTCCAAGCGAGGGTAGGTGTTTGGGCTGTGTCCCACTGGTTTAATATTAATGGAGGTACCCACCAGGGATGCCTGCTTTCCCCCTGCCAATAGAGCCTCTGGCAGACTGGGTGACAGTTAATGCCTTGTTTCGTGGTTTCCCTTGATCTCCGACGGTCAGCGACAGAATTTCCCTGTATGCAAATGGAGTCTTATTTCTGGATAATCCTACTGAAACTGGCCCCAGTTGCCAGCAAACTCACATTTCTGGAACCTTCTCCGGTCTTTGCATGAACAGGGCCAAATCGTCCATTTACCCAATTGCCCAATGCAATACGGACATGCCTTGGGCACAGGAGTTGTGGGTGCTCAGATCAGGGTTTAAGTATTTGGGGGTATTCATCACTGACAGGGCCAGGGCCTACGAGACCAACCTTCAATCTCAACTGGTGGGTCTGGCCAAAGACATGAAATTCTGGTCCTCCCGCCCGCTGTCCCCGCTTGGGCATTCGGCCATCTTCAAAATGCTTTCCCTCCCAGGACTTTTATATCAGCTTCGCAATTGCCTCTTCCTGGTGGGGAGAGGGTTCTTTAACAGGACCAATGCTCTGATGTGCAACCACTTATGTGGTGGAGGGGGATTCCCCGGATTGCTCTCGAGACGTGCTATAGACCTAACTTTGAGGGCAGCATTGCCACTCCGCATATGCTGTTCTACTACAGGGTGGCTCACCTCCTGTTGCTTAATGATTGGTGGTTCGAGGGGTTTCAGGATCCGGCCTATGCGGTAGAGGGATGGGTTAGGGGCAAAGATAACCTACCACATCTAATAGGGTGGAGATCTACCGTGATCCCTGCCTGCTCCCACTCGAGTAGTGCAGTCTGTTTGGGCTGCCGCAGAGAGGGTTACGGGATGGGTGGGCCGCCTTACGGAGACCTCTCTGTGGAGGGAGACCAGACTCCCCCAGAATGCAGAGCTTTTCAGTTTTACTAGATAGGGTACTGTCGGTATATCAACCCTGAGAGTTGTGCTCCACAACGGGTCCTTTCAGGAGTTGCAAGCGGAGTATCACATGCATCGCACTCCGTTTTTCCGTTACCTCCAGCTCAGACATGCACTCATGCCATATTTACTGACCAAGGTTGTCATTCCAGAATTTTCTCCCTTAGAGGCGAAAATCCGGTTTACTAACTTTAAGGAGCACAAGCTGTCTGTGCTCTACTAGATGCTGCTAGACAATCAGCTGGATCCCATGGTCAGGGTGAGGGAGAGGAGTCAAGGATCCGGGGAGTTGGAGGATGATGACCGGAATGAGGCAGTGGCTGCCCCTAAGGAGGCCATGGTAGCCTCTCAGTTCCACCTGATACAGCTCAAATTGTTACATCACACATACCTCACAAGACCACAGCTGTTCAGAATGGGGCTGGATCGCTCAGGTTGCTGCCTGTGCTGCGGGATCACACTGGGGACCAGTTATACACATTTTGGAGCTGCCTAGCTTTATCACACTTATGGGAGTGGGTCCAAAAGTGATCCTCCTGCACATAACGGAGAACATGGGGGAGGGGGGTGACAGATGTAGAAGGGTGCTGCTCTGGTTGGGTCTGCTGCTGGCCAGGCGAGACATCGTAAGGCCATGGAAAGACACCGCGGCCCCCACCTAGACAGGTGGGTCAAAGGTATGGACTATTGCATGGGCCTGGAACACCGGGTGTACAAGACCAGAGGGTGTCCACAAAAAAATTACAAGATTTGGAAAGATTGGGCCGAGCACTGTGGGATTCACCTCGAGCCATGTCCAGCTCGACCACAGCTCGACCACAGTGCGAGATATGATACTTCGAGACTGAGTTAGGCTGATTTTCTCGGGTGATGTTTGAGGTTTCATTGTTAGCCTCGAGCTGTAGTTTGTCTGTGGTGGTTCCATCTATGGCAATGGATTGTAATGGCAGAGATTCTGTTTTATTGTACTGCTCGTGCTGTACCAAGTCTGGAGGTGTTACAAGGTTTAACTAAAAAAAATTAAAAAAAATTGTTTATTTTTTTGAAAAAAAGAAAGGGACCACCTTTCAACAGCCCACAAAGAGTCAGCACAAACCTGGCGCTGTAAAGAATGCAGATGCCCTTTAACGAAGCCCTTAACTAAGAGTAGTGTAGATTGAATTGTTGATCGCAAAGTGAAATACAGTTATGTCATTCTGTATCTAAACATCAATCCTGACCCAACAACTGTGGGCAGCTCTGCAAAAAGAAGCACAAATCTAACTGTTCTTGAGTTCATAGTGTAAAATGAAGTAAAGCAGCACCTAAAAGAGGACCAGGAGTCTTCATTATTGTTCACAACCTTTAAAACAATGGATTAGCCTGAGATACAGATATAGGACTAAATGTCTCCATCTAGTCAATGCTTTTTGGTAAAGCTTTGTGGCTAATAAAAGTTACACATTCTGGATTGGCTATAAATGAGGCTATAAAGAGTGAAATGTCAGGGTACCCTAGCGCTAAGCGTAAGATGTTAGCGCATTGAGATTTAAAGGGGAAGCAAGAAGAGGAACATTTTCAGACTTTTCCTGAACTGAAAGCGATTGGCAATTAAACAGATAGTAAGAGGGAGAGCGTTTCAGAGTTCTGTTGCAAGGAGGGAGCATAAACAACTGTCTGGATGGGTCAGGGAATTTTAATAAAGGTAAGCGTGGAACAGCATAAGGTATATGTTGGGAGACAGGGCACTAGGCATTAAAATATTTGTTGGAGGAAACCTGGGCCTGATTTATGAAAGGTACTGTGTACTATACAGAGTGATTTCAACACAATGAGAGACAGAAACGTAGCCAATGAAGCGCCAAATGCTACAAAATGTGAGCATGTTTAGGTAAATAAAAAATCTATCCGGCTGCTGTGTGTTGAATGTGAAGGGTTGAAATGATGAAATATTTTGGAAGACTAGAGGGAATTGCAGTGGCGTGTGAAAGTTTTTTCTGAATGTGCAATTTGGGTGACAAGTAATTTGTGAATACTAATGATTTTTCTGCTGAATATAGTGATACCAGATGAATTAATAATGTTGCACTCAAAGATTTGAATTGGAGATATAGAAGAGTGTTTATTAATGTAGTTTAGTTATGCCACATTTTGACTGGGACACCATTTTATTAAAATGGATGTGGTTTCTGGTATTATCTTCATCTTGCTCCTGCTTATTACCCCTCCCAAACAAAGTACCCGTGCACGTCTTATCCTCACTCATGGTACACAGGACACTGACACAATTGTTTATTTTCCTTCGAGAGCATGTATTGTGGATGAAACTTTTCTTCACGTTACCAAAGTATCATTCTGAAGGACATTTCCGCTGGAAGTTCTGATGCAGTCTTACTAGCAAACTAGTGTATGAGCCTTTGTTTGAGAATATTTCATGTTGTGTTGTACATCTCCAGACAGCTGTTGCTGTAGATGCTAATGGAAGATTTTCTCTACTTTAGAAATGGATTAGTGTTCAAATAATTTCTGGTTGCGATTCTAATTTGTTCAATATGTGTCATCACTAATCATGCCATGCGGAGTTTGCTTATGTGCCTATGTGCAAAATGTGTATAAAAAGCCCTGGTTTTGGGGATGAGCCAGAGACTTTTAGTTTTCCTCACATAACTGTGTCCATTAGCAAGACTTTTTTTATATAGAGATGCTATCAATATTCTTTGCAAACCTGACAGTCCGGACTTTATGATTTTTACTGCTTATTAGAAGTTGAGTAATTCTCATATCAGTCTGTGTATCTAAGCCTTTATGGCACTGCACTCTTACTTCTGTAGCACTTATTTGAGATTTTGTAATACAACACTTACATTTTTCATTGGCCTACAACTCAGTTAATAAGTGGACCCAGTCAATATGTACTTACTCTGCTAATTTGTTGGGCCTGGTGTCAAAACGGGTGGTGAATTATCGCGAGAGTAAGGGTGCCGGGGCCAAGTCGCCAAAGGTAAATTTGGGGTGCAGTAAAATAATGGGGTTCGGCTCCCACATCTGTTCAAGCTAAGATTACAGATCCACTACTTAGTGAAGTTAACAAACATTTCTAAGTAGGTAACTTGATGCTCATTTTCCTCATTTGTCATTGGTCTTGTTTAAGCCTCCATTTCCCCTTTCATATAGGTGTCGAAGTAGGACACACTGCAGTTCCAACATATATAATTTGAAATTAGTATGGCTTAATAGAATCCATGCCTTGTGCGTGCTGGAGTGCTTGTTGAACATACGTGGGTTCCCCTTTGCTTGCATGTATGGTTTAACATTATTCCATGCACCTAAAAGTTCAATAACTGACATTTTGGTCAGGTGGTCCTTAGATGGATCAGGGGGAAAGTCATTGTCACAGAATTTGTACAAATTTACTTTAACCAGAGTACCTGGTAAAGATATGCATTGCCACACACCCAACAAAGTCCAATGATTCATGCTTTGCATACATAATTGATACACTGGCGACAAGGTAAAAAGTAGCACTGGAAGCAAGCAGGCAACATTGCGTTACATGCAACACAATTGTCCTTAACCATTAGATAACCCAAGAGAAAGAGAAGGAGTTAGGCTGCGAAGAGTAGGAGGTGAAGTTTTGGGAAGAGACCTCGAGTAACAATTCAAGTAAATCAAGAAGAATCAAATTCTAGCATAAACAAGGGCTACTAGACAGAAATCGACTAATGGGGCAGGAAGGTCAACAGCTGCCTGGGTGAAGCTGTAGTGAATTCTAAAGTTTTATTAGTGTGACCCTTTCCAATTTGGTTCTTCTAGGGTATCTTACATCAGAGTGAAAAATCTCACTTCAAGACAGAGGTACAGGAGTGCTCTTCATAAATACATTTTAGTCATCTCTGTGCCTTCTAATCTTTCCCATAATATTGTTCTTCAATCTAATACTGCCCTTGCAGCAAAATATAACATGGCTTCTCTGCCATCTATCCAAAGAAGGAATCCCAAACAATTACAACATTATCTGATTGGCGATCTAGAAGTAAGATTTTTCTCTGAGGAAATTCTAATCTGCGATAAGACAACTGTTTCCTGTATTTAGATTTTCAACTCTGTTTAAAATGGGGTTTGAGCAAGGGATTTTAGGTGAAATCCATAGCAAAGGGAAATCTATGGAGCATTTTTGGCAAAAACTTTATTATTAGGTTTAATTTACCAACAATGTCCACAAAGACAATTCCGCCAATAGAATTTTTGGTAATTCTACTAACAGAACACAAGAGTTACATAAGTACTCGAAATGATAATATCTGTAGCAGTACGCTTTAAAGAATTGGGACACAATCTAAACCAGCTTTGGTTACAAGTACTGGAAATGGCACAAGATATTCACAGAGAAGGAAACAGGTCACATTTATTGCTACAGTGAGGCATTCTAGATATAGCACTCAGAATCTTTATGACAAACAAAACTTTAGGTTTTGTCTAAAGTTAATGACTTGTACAGCTCAAAGACTGCTGGGTACATACGAGTCATCCAAATCAGTATGTAAACCACCATATGTAAAAGACAGGTTTAACGTAAGTGAGCAGGAAGAAGCCAATGCCGATGACATCTCATGATTCTAGACAAATTTGGGTATGGCATGTTACTAATTTCTACAAACAGGTGCAATAGTTCAAGAGTTATGGTTTGATTAAAATGCCGAGCATTGAGATACAGGACTGAGAAATTATACCTGCATTCGGTTCATTTTGATTTCTGACTACATACCTTTTTAGGTGTCTGATGGAGATTTTGTTACAAACTTTTGAACATAACACAAACGGATAATGCCCACAGGAGTATCATTCTTTCACCTCATGCTATTGACTATTTGGTACATCATTCTGCCCATGGAGTGCATGAGGGTCCTTTAATATAGACAAATTACACTCCATCATAGAAACATGCATTACATACTTAAAGCAAAAGTCTTATTCCCACTGCTCTAGCCTTTTGTGAATGATTTACTCCGGACAGCAGTGCAAGCCTGGTCATAAACAGTGGTAGCTGGCACGGATCGGTGGGGTGGGGGGTGGGGGAGGGGTAAGAGGATTGTAAAGAATGGGATAAAAAAAATGACCTCTTCGCCGCGTCTCTTTTCAGTCTTCCCAGCCAGTACAGGAAGCACATTCAGGCTCCCTGACCAATCACAACGCTACAATGCAGCGTTGGGATTGGTCCAAGCGCAGTGGTTCGGCACTAAGCCAGGAAATGGAAGCCTGGGCATGTTCTCCGCCCAGGGTGCCTTGCAGCCAGGGTGGAGAACATGCAAAGTACGCTTGACTGTTCTCTGGCTAGCCAATCAGTCATTGCGCACTTACAGTGTGCCCAACACTCCTCCCCTCTGAGAGCAGAGCAGCCCGCCAAGACGCCCGCAGCAGGTAGAAATAAAATGATAATAACGAGTTATCATTTTACCTTTCCTTTATTTCCACTGCTGAAAACAGTGGAGTGACACTCCTCCGCCTTAGCGGAGGAGCCGCCACTGGATCATAACTGGCTGACCGACTGCAATAACCGAACTCCTGACCGCAAGATTTCTGGCCCCCGATATATCTCCGAGTGAGGGAGACTTAAAAACAGAGGTCCATCACTTGAAGAAGGTCCTTGGGGATTCAGAGATTAAAAAGGGGACTAAAGACGACAGTGTGCATGCATACTAGAGGTCCCCATGCAAAGATGGATGGCAAGTGAATAATACTGGTGGGCCTAGGAGATTGGTCAAAGAGAACAGGACTGGGTTATATGGAGACAGGACGGGGGGGGGGGGGAACTTGGTTGCGCCCAATGTTGGGCTGTTTCTAATCAGGCTCTACTACCCTTTGGGAGAATCGTATGAAATCCAGAGTCAGGAGCAGCGATTTCTTACAGATGGGAAGAGATTGTGCATGGTGATGACTGGAGGGAGTGTAAAATGCAGGCTAGAGTGACACTGACAGCTGGGGAGGCCTACCAGGCTCTACAAAGCCATCCATGCACTGACAACCGAACATAGCCATCTACATGTACGTCAGCGAGGGCCTTGGGACAGTAGGAAGATGCTATATCCGGCTAGGATGCTACATTGAAGCCCTAGATGATCCAAGTAACCTGGCAGCACCTTAAGACCAGTGGCTAGGAAGTGCAGGAGCCGTGAATACACTCTGGTAAGGCAGTGGCCTAGTCTGGCAGCTCAGCACACTGGGACCTACATGGCAGTGGTAGTTCCTCTCGGGGAACTGGACTCTCATAACCCCATCCTCCGACCCCTGAAGCACTCGCAATTGTAAGAAACCTCTCCAATGCAAAAGGTAGCACAAGTCAGACATTCCACTACTTACACTGCAAAGCAGCAAATGACAACGGGAGTCGGCAACAAGAAACACATCTACCTATTGACTGAGACGAGCATCTGAGAAGGGCCAAAACAGCCTCAAGAAGACAGTGAGCAACCACAGACCAGAACATAACCAGCATAAGCTTCAACTGTACGTGGGACTAATTCACACATGCTATGTATATAAAAGTATTACTGGCCAGCTTAACTACACTTTAAATGTATTAAATGACAGACAGGCATACACCAGAACCAAATAAGGATCTGAAGGGTATAGATAACATTAACAACCATAGGACACCACTACTGATTGAGGAATACTGTAACTACCACTGGACACGATCCCTAGCCCCATTGAGAAAGAATCACTTCTGGAAAGATTAATCAACTGCTGCTGAGAATGTAATAAGTGTTCAGTACAGGACTGATTCCTATACCCTACATCATCAGCACGGGTATCTAAACAAAGAGTCTGGGAAAACTAAAACAAAACTGCAGACTGCGCCAGCGACTTCAATGGTGGAGGTCACGCTAACCACACTAGTAGGTGAAATATCGTTATTCAAACTGGCTACTGAATCAGAGATAGAGACAGCACTGCGGAGAAGGCAGCCAAAATAATTTTGATCACAACAGACATCACCCTATTCCGTACCACCGCAGATGCAAATGTAAGGAGGATTAAGGCAGTAGAACACCAGGTGGAGAGCCTGCTTGACAGTCCTGATTGGGGTCAGAAATAGTGAAATGCTCAGAAAGAACTGGTGAATATGCATGATCCGAGCATGCAGAACAATGTGTGTTTTATGCGAATACCAGTATGGTTAGCACACATGCTCCTGTTATCTTGCAATGTATTTTCTTCCCACCTCCAGAATGCCAGAGAGCTCACCCGATAACATCACGCCTTCCTATTGAACCAGAATCGTCCAGGCTGATCACTGGATGCTTTTAGAGAGACTGGCAAGTCCTACAAGTTTTCATGCTTTTGAAAAAGGACAATGGCCCATTCCTCTACCACAACTGCAATATTCACTTCGCTGTTGACTTCTCACAAAAAAGCTGGAAACGTAAAATGTTCTTGGTACCTCGTCACAGACTGCTTAAACTAGACATCAGGTATGGATTACTGGAACTGGCCATGATGCTGCGGACAGTCCAGTGCATAAACCAAGTTATACGAACCAGATGAGCTGGAATGGTACCCAGTACCCTCAAGGAAAATGCAATGGATACAAATGCAAGGGATACAACACTCCTGAAACCACAAGCTAACCTGCGACATACCCCACATGACTCAATCACTCCCACCAAAAGTGAAGGAGCAGCTCCACAAATGGAGAGAGAGGATGACTGGAATTGGTCATGAGCCTTTGGGTAGAATGGTAAGGTGCTAAGGAACCAAACCCAAATGTTTGAAACCAACCCCGCTCTCCGCTGAACAATTGAGTACTTTGTGGATTTTTTTTTTTTATGATTCACAGGAACATAAGATTTTATGCTCTGGAATACAGTAGTTTTTCTGATGTTTTATTATCAACCTCAAAGAGGCAAACCTACAGTCCTAGAGCAAGCAGGGAAATCATAATTCACTAGCATTAAAGGTTAGAGATTAGAGTGATTAGAGACAGATAATAGAACGTTGTAGGATTGTACGATCACAGAACAGTTGTGGCTGCGGCCAGACAAGAGAAATATACCATATGCACTGCAGGGTAGTAGGGGTTATGGGTCACAGCCCGCTAACTTATAGTAAATAAGTAATGCGTCTTGGATAGCGACTAGATCACCAAAAACTCAATCAATGAATAGAAGAGATTCTTGAAAGAGGACTCTATCCCGTTATATTGATTATGTGTCACAGTTACATTCCAAGTTTTGCAGAGTGTTGGAGTTTTAATCCTCATGTCCAAATAAACTATTTTCAGGAAACTTCCTTTCAATTACCATAACACGCTACCACGCATGAGTGGCTTCTAATTTCAACAAAGGGTAATGTTCACTGTTTGGGTCATTGAAATCCCCTTAGAAGGAAAGGGGACATACTAGCCAGCACGATATGACAACACATGCGCCACTCATCACTGCACCGGGCCCCATAGTCTGCTTCTAGAGCTTCACACTGTATCAATGAATGTCAATAGGGTACCACACTACATAAGGATAAATAAAATACTTTTGTACTTAGCGTCTAAACACACATACATTGCTCTACTACAGGAAACCCACCCAGAACTGGAAAAACTGAAGAGACAGGATGGGGAAAATTGTCTGTCATGCACCAAATCCATCAGCAGACATAGCAGCATCAGTTTCATGCAGTAAGGGAGGAGTGATTTTTTAAGGCAAGACGGAGGCTAGCATTATGCATGAACTTTTATTCACTCCTGAGCAGCAACTTTTAAAAGCTTCCAAAAAGCTTTCAAAACAGACCTTTAACACATCACAATGTAACATAGAATCTTCAGTACCATAAATACTCCTTGTCCTTTATATTCCTCCTCTTGTTTGCTGCTTCTGAGAAGATAAGTATCATTAATGACATTAGTTTAAAGGATAATTGCTTATATATATATATATATATTAATTGTATTTGTGTAATGGATAACATTTGTTTTGTCTTTTTTTTTTTTTTATGTATTTTGTTAAAAAGTTTGTTTTTAAGAACTATTGGCAAAATATAGTTAAAAAATATATACAAGTAATTTTATGTTGAAAAAACAGTTGATTTAACAAAAATTTAGTTCAATATTGACAAACTTACTAAGCCGTTTTTCTACTGATTGCGTGTTTTAAACGCCATGCTGACGCACACTTGAGAGCAAGAGAGGTTTGAACCGCCTCGCTCTCTGATCGTAGGACGCAATCAAACGAATGTCAGCCATACCTTGTGGTATATGGGAGCATATGATGCATGTTTCTCAAGAAAATAGGGCTTTCAGCAGGCCTGTGCATACGCATCTGACGATCCAGGACAGACCGTATGTTTCTAAAGGAATTGGAGCATTTTTAAAAAACATTTGGGTTGGTTTCCAAAGAAATTAGTCCTGCGAATCATGTCTCCAAAGCAACGAAAATCTTCTGTTTAGCGTTCGTTGCTGGAAACTGTTTAGAGCAGCAGTTCTTTAATTTACAGGCAATTTTTACACAGAGAAACGAGTAAGCACAGGAAAAAAGAAGAGGGAGAGAGACACAAAATGACTGGAAAAAAACATTGAAGAGTCAAGCCAGGAAGGCATAGTTAGAAAAAATTATCAGTGAGGAGTAGCGTGATGCAGTCCAGGAAACAGTAAAACAAGTACTAAGTAGAAAAAAGGAACTCAGACATATAGATGAGGATGATCTGAATAAAGGTCCAGGAGGGAAATGTATAAAGAAAAGAAACATATGGACAGAATGTCCAGTAAGAAAGGAGTCCAAAGAGGCTCAGTAGGAGTTGATGTCCAAAGCGGCACAAAGAAAAGTCAGTTTTACACAGAGTGACTGATCTTAAGAATGAAGTAGAAATGACAGATGAAACATCCAATATGGATAACCTAGATTCGGATTATAAAGATTGTATAGAAGATGAGTTTGATGAAAATACAAAAAATAAGCATAAGAAAATAACAGTTATAGATCCATGGGGGCGTGGCCGAACAAGATGGCTGAACGGACGTAACTCTCGGAGCTCCCGCTGGCGGAAAAGTGATCCGATAATATCCTGGATCACAGAACAGGCATCTACCTCGCAATCGACGTCCGGTGTATGGACGAATAAAGGAAGGAGTCTGGGGTTAGCAGAAATATCGGGTTGGGAGAAGATAAAGGCAATTTTCTGCCCGGCCCGTGTCCGGCGCCATCTTGGAAACGAGGAGCCGGGACGCGAAGACCAGTGAGCCTACGGCCCCACGGTGATGTCTCGGGCTTGCGAGCTCCGCGCCAGGTGGTATGTCGGCAGCGGACTGTGAGGCGCGGGCGGCGGAGTCATGCGGGCACCGGACAACCGAGAAGTTGCAGAGAGACGGCTGAACATCCTGCGGGCCGCACAGAGCACTTGCAGGAGAAGCATACAGGCAGAGGCGAGTGTTCCTGTGTGCGGCCACGGAAGGCCGTCGGAGGAAGGCTTCCGGAGTGACATAAAAGAATCTGCAGGTAACGCAAGTGTAACGGGAGACAGCAGCGGAGTGGCCTTATAAAAGGCCTAGGGTGTGCTTGGCCCTGTGAGGAGACCGTGAGACGGGGCATTTGGTCGGTGCCCTGTGTTAGACAGTGTGGAGAGCCCAGCACAAAGGACAGAAGGTTTCTGTAATGTATAGGAAATAAACTGGAGCCTCAGTTGGTGTTCTTTATTGCGGAAGATATACATTGCATATCCCACACGGAGAGTGAGTGGGGGCTGAAGATAGGAAAATTGGCAGACAGAGCGAAATTCGGATGGGGGTCCCTTGAGGTGCGATATAAGGGATCCTTGGTGAACCGGGATACGGAACTCTTTGTCCAATAGAGCCGGCCTAGAGCATTGCAAGTACTTTATATATTAAACGGGGCCAGAGGAAGATTTGAGCTACACGACTGGAACAAAGGAATATTTTACTGTGCCCAGAGGGCTTGCTGAACTGGAGGAAGGCACAGAGGCCCAGGCTTGGAGGAGGGGGTTCATTTCCTTTTTGGGGGTGGGGGGGAAGGGGGCCTGCACGAAATCCAGAGCAGGGAAACCGAGTACAAGCTAATAAAATTTCTAACTATGCGCAACCATGCCCGCAGGAGCAAATGAAACAAAGAGGGGACGCAGAAATGCAGAGAGAAGAGGCCGGGCATTCGGAGGTCCCAGACCCATCACTGGCGGACATTATGGCAGCCATACAGTCTACCATGAATGACATGGTCAATAAGATTGACGCGGTGGCCATTGATGTCAATTTATTAAGATGTGACCTATGCAAAGTGTCAGGCAGGGTCACTCCAAATGAACAAAACGTAGAGGCTCTACAGGCGGAAGTCAAGAAACTGAAGGAAACGGTATCAGATTTTTCTAGACGTGTGTCTACTCTCGATGACAGGGCTGAAGACCAGGAGGGGTGATCGAGGATAAATAATCTGAGGTTTGTGGGATTTCCGGAACGTGCAGAAGGGCCCTCTGTGGAACTGTTTCTGGAGGACTGGATAGTCAAAACCCTGGCTCCTAAGAGATTGTCAAAGTTGTTCAATATAGAAAGGGCGCATAGAGCGTTGGCCCCTCCTCCGCAACCTGGGGCACCACCACGTGCCATAATTGCACGATTTTTCAATTATCGTGATAGAGACGTGATACTACAGGCCACCCGACAAAGAGAAGCACCGTCATACGAAGGGCATCATATTGCCATTTTCCCAGACTACACGCAACGTGTGCAAGATCAAAGACGAACATTCCTGGCGGTCAAAAGAAGGCTACGAGAGGAAGGGTTCAAATACAGCCTATTGTTTCCTGCTAAGCTGAGAATTGAACACAACGGAAAAGCATTGTTTTTTCTATCTGCAGCAGAGGCTGCCGACTGGCTGGATGGTTTGGGGGGGTGGGGGGGCAGGGAAGTCGGAGGGCAGAGTCTTCCATGGATCCGTCCAATCAAAGACAACTGAACGAATGGAATCTCAAGGTAGTCTGGCCACAAAGACACAGCAGACCTCGGCGGACACTGCAGGCCGTATTCGGGTAGGCTCGGATGGAACACTGCATCTAGCCGATCCCTCTTCGGAGTCAGATACATCCACACAGGATCAGCCGGTGCCTCCTACTGATTTCCAAACGAACGAATCATGAAAGGGATGTCGGAAAGAAAAGGACTTCTAAACATGCCCAGATAAGTCAAATGTGGATTTGCTGGGAGGGGGTTTAGCTGGAAAGGGAAGGTTTATTATATCTCATGTCTACCGCCGGCGGGGTGGACACGCCCCTAACAGAGGTTGAGGCAATCACGAGGAGCTAGAGAGTTTTTTCTCGCACCTCGACAATGGCCTGACCACTGGCAAACCACTTTAAAATTGAAATTTCAAGGTTCTTCTGCACAATGCCAGCTGTTATTGTTTAGAGTGTTCTTGTTTTCATTAAATTGGCTGGCTATTGTATTGGAAGAAATTGGGAGGGAGGGTATGGGGCGGGGGAGGCGGCTCCTGACACCTTGTCAAGGGCGAATGGGGATCGCACCACTGCCCAGGGGGTATGGGGATGGGGTTTGAGGGTGTGGGGTTTTAAAGGGGAGGGGGGAAATCGAGATACTAAAAAGGTATAGTTGTTTCAGCGTCACACTACAGGAGGACTCGGATATGGGAACAATGGACACAAGAAAAGAGGTTCCTGAAATGGCAAATGTGGTTCCCTCCATCACTAAACTACTTACTTGGAATGTGCGGGGATTAGCAATGTTGAGTGAACGGAGACTGGTGTTTTCTTACTTAAAACGATATAAGATTTCCGTGGCATGTTTGCAAGAAACATGTGTGGGGACATACGATACCATGTATAAAACGTAGATGGAGGGGGCAGACTTATGCTACGTCATACTCTGGGTTTGCCCGAGGGGCTCTTATTTGGATTGCCCCAGGGGTCCCATTCCAGCATCTTCATCATGATGTAGATCCAGAGGGACGATTTGTTACTCTGCATGGTAGGTTGGACGGGTGGGAGATTGGTCTTATTAAGGTGTATGCCCCCAATTCAGACTGTGCGCACTGCTTTCCTGCGGTGGTTGCCGCAGCGACCCCATATCTAGGAGAAAGAGTGATTATGGTGGGGGACGTTAATTGTGTATTAGATAGGGGATTGGATAGGGAACCCCCCTAGACAGAATACCAAACCACGATTAACAGGAGCACTGAGAGACACATTGCTGGGAATGGGGCGGAGGGATATATGGAGAATCAGGAATCCAACGGTGAGGGCTTTTTCTTGTTATACGCCCGCAACCAGCACCTATAGTCGATTAGATCAGTGTTTTTTTAAATGATGAGATGATCCCGGCAGTTCAAGATGTGTCCTATTTACCCAGATATATTTTGGATCATTCCCCAGGGCTACTTACGTTGGGTTTCAGACGACCAAGACCGGTGATACCGACCTGGAGACTGCAGGTGGAGGCATTATCAGACCCACCATTTGCCAGGACAATTGAGGAAGTTCTCACTAATTATTTTAGAGAGAATCGGGGGACAGCAGCCAGAAGGGCTTTGGAATGGGAAGCAATGAAAGTAGTTGTTAGGGGACTGTGCATAAAAACTTCATATGGAGTGAGACAGCAACTGGAAAGGGATGTGAAAATACAGGAAAATGAATTAGAGGCTAGAATCCCTGCTCCATACACACCCCCAACATATAGTGGAATGGAGCGAGGCCCGCAGGGTCCTGATGGAGTCCCTTCAACGCCTAGGCAAATATAATCGAGTGGCATATAGGCAGCGGCTCCACATGGAAGGTGATAGATCGGGGGCGCTACTTGCTAAACTGATAAGAAATGAGAAACCAACGCCCCCTATAGTACAAATGACAGATTCACAGGGAAATAAGGTATACAATCAGGCATCGATCCTGGAGGTCCTAATGGCACATATGGAACAGGTATACGCCTCTGAGGATTCTCCTCCACCGAAGAGAATACGTGAGTTTCTATCGACAGTGGACTTGCCATGCCTAGATAGTGAGGCAGGGGGCGGACTTGATGACCCAATCACTAGAGAAGAAATCCGGAGTGCGATTCAAAGGTTGAAACATGCAAAAAGTCCAGGTTCTGATGGTCTACCGCCAGAATTTTACACAACATTCGCTCCCCTTTTGGTCGACCACCTTTTAGAAGTATATAATGAGGCTTTGCAACAACGGACCTTGCCAGACACTATGAGGGAGGCCATGGTAATTATGATCCCCAAACCCGACAGACACCCAGTCAGCGAAGTCTTATAGACCGATTTCGCTTCTTAATATGGATATGAAAATTCTAAGTGGGGTGATGGCACAACGTCTTTTACCTCATATGTCCTATCTGATTCACCCCGATCAATCGGGGTTTATCCCCAAACGCAGTACAGCAAATAACCTCAGACGACTGGCCTTTATCTGGCATTCCCCTAAAATCAAACAGGAAGAGCATGCAGTAGCGTTGCTCGATATAGAACAAGCTTTTGATTTGGTGGATTGGGGGTATGTATGGGCAACACTGAGGGCGATGGGAACAAAGTTTTTAAACTGGCTCCAACTAATATATACGGCCCCACTGGCTAGGTTACGCCTGGGGGGATTAATATCTAGAGCCTTTGAGCTTAAGAGGGGTACCAGACGGGGTGTCCCTTGTCGCCTTTATTTGCGGTAGCCATGGAGGCGTTGGCAGATGCCTTGCGATGACGACTGGAGGTATGGGGGTACGATTAGGTGACACTAATTACGTGGTGTCCATGTACGCAGATGATACCTTAGTATATCTGCGTCAACCAGCCCGGCAGTCCCGAAAATGTTGGACATATATCAATTTGGGGAGGTTTCAGGCATGAAAACAAGTCCCAGTAAATCTAGGTTACTACCGATTGGTTGCATGGCACAATGCCCACAGGAGACGCTCCCAGGGGTAGGGCTCCCATGGGTGGACTCTGACCCTAAATATTTAGGAATTAGACTGGCAAATAATCAAGTGAGTTATTTGGACCTCAATATAGGAAAGGTAATTGAAGGTATAAGAGGATCAATTCGCTTCTGGCAAAAGTTACCACTGTACCTCATGGGCAGAATTGCAATTATAAAAATGATTATACTCCCTCAGTGTTTATATGCGCTACAACACTCCCTATATGAAGTACCAGCACATTTTTTTAAGACTCTGAATGCACTTTTAGTAGAACTACTGTGGGGATCCAAACGGAAAAGAGTGAGTCTTGAGACATTTCAGAGAACATGACAGACAGGAGGGTTGGAGGTCCCACACTTAGAGTTGTACTATATGGCGTCCCAGCTCCAGCATGCAATACACTGATTAGACGAGAATGACAATTGGGAGAAAAGACTACTAGCAGGCACTTATGGAGGGAACTCATTGGCAGCACTATTGATGGGTGGGGGAGCCCCGCGGTCCACCCCGTATATAGTCCGACATATGGCGCGGATATGGGAACGAGTAGTTAAAAAAGTTGGGAGGCACGCCCATTATGCCCCAGACATGCCTTTATGGGCGGTACAACCCTTTGCCAAAATAGAAGCCTCAATGTCGCTCCGAAGATGGGAGGGCGGGTGTCTGACGATGGGGGATCTCTTTCACAATAAACTGTTCATCACTAGAGAAGATGCGGAGTCGTTGTTTGAGTTAGGGACGGGGCAATTCCTCCAATATGGAAAGATTCATCAAGTCGCTAGGGAGACCTGGACTTCCACCCCGGAGGAACCTGCGGCGACTAGGGTGCTACAGGTTATGCTGTATATGGCACAGGAGAGGCGATTTATTACACACTTATATAGGGCGTTGTGGGAGGATTTAACAGTTACACCCCTACCGGTTCAGGCTAGATGGGAAGAGGCCCTTGGGGAACCTTTATCGGAAAAAGATTGGATTAAAGTACACAAAGGTGCCAAAGCAATAAACTTGAATGTAAGGTTTAAATTAATCCAGTATAATTTTATACACCAGGCATACCTCTACCCCAGAACACTTAGTAGGATCTTCCCGACATGGTCAGATAGATGTCCCCGATGCAGAAATACTGACTCGGACTTCTTACATATGGTGTGGACATGCCCAATGCCGTCTCACTTTTGGATCACGATACTGGAAAAAATAAAGGACGCCACGGGATGGACCGTGCCCAAAGAAATACAGGAGGTGATGCTAGGTCTCCTTCCTGCTCCTAAGAATAAAAAATGGAGTAGGAAATTTGTAATGTTGGGGCTGGCATTAGCCAAAAGACACATTGCGATATCTTGGATGGGTCCAAATCCCCCGAAGACTGAGATGTGGTTGAAAGATTTGGGCGAATGGGCGGCGGCAGAGGCGGTGCGAATGAAGAGAGTGAGGCGAGACGAGAAACTAGAGGACGACTTACAGGCATGGGCGGCCATGCTTGCGGATATAAAAGATCTACAAACACCAGCAATAACATCACCTATACACGATCCCCCACAAGACGGACCTAGACTGACTATAACTAATTAGACACCAAGTAGACATACTAGAGATTGTCAAGAAATAGATAGATGTAGGCAATAAAACGGGAAGTGGCGCTGAAGAGTTGACATAACGGGGAAGGGTGGGGGAGGGAATGTGAACAGTTGGGGGAATTGTATTGGTATCCTCCGTTTCAGGAAATAGGTTGGCACATCAGATGTATTATCAACATGATGTTTAATTGATTAAGCGTGCAAGTTGGATACATAAGCTTTTGACGTAACTATCTATAAATGTATGTAAAACAAATAGCGGATGTTCCTAAAATGCCAATAAAGAAATATTAAAATAAAAAAACAGTTATAGATCCATTAGGAGAAAAATGATTTGACCCTAGAGAAAAGACACCCCATAGTTAAGGATTGGAGGCCCTTAGACCATGTGTCTAATTATATAAAGAAAAGTATAAGGAGGCCACTAGAGAAGGATGAGAGGAATATTATGAGGGCGAAATGCTCTCGCCCGCGGATAGAGGAAAAGGTAACCCCAACTCCAAATCTACACCCGGAATTAATAACATCTCTTTAAGATGAAGAGACCCAGGAAAGGGTTTAGGGAGATCAGTAAAGCATTGCCAGGACAGGGCTCTGGATATCCTGGGTCCACTGGCTACAGTTTTTGAAACAGGGGACGATGCGTATTTGAAGGAGAGTGATCTGAACATTTATTTACAAAGCGGACGGTGTCGGCATGCCATTTGTTTCTTAGGAAATGCCAATGCAGGGCTTCTGGCGGAAAGACGCAGAACAGCACTGATGCATATTAACCCTAAATTGGGCGATTTAACTAGAAGAGAGTCTAGTGAAGAGGCCAAGGGATTAGTATATGGAGATGGTAAAAATCGCTGAGTAAATATCTGCAGACTTTTAAAAGTCTAGATAAAGCGCACTATTAAATGCGCAGAGTATTTACAGGGAACAATTTTTATGGGAAGGCTGGGAGGAGAGGGCACCCTTTCAGCAGAGCAAATTAGAAGTCCTAAATGTCAGGTTATCAAAATACAGGAATGTCAGGATACCAGAGTTATAATAACTATAGAGGGAACCAAGCTGTACCCAATTTTTATCCCCAACGAGGGAAAGGAGGAAGAGGTCAAAATACCAATCACGGACAAGGTGACTGACATTTTGATAATGAATCAAAGTGTAGAGGAATTGAAAGATCAGTGGATGTTGGTGAAAAATTTGTTAGAGACATTGGGTTCTGTAATAAATTCAGAGAAATCAATACTAATACCATCAAAACGATTGGAATTTCTAGGATTTGTGGTAGGCACAGTAACAAGTCAGCTACAAATACTAGGAAAGAAAGTAAAAATGATAAATGAGTTTTTGTCAAAGGAGGAGAAAGTGAAGTTGAGAGAATTGGCATGGGTGATCGGTCCATTATCATCGATAAGGGCTTTGGTTCGGACAAAAGGTTTGTGGTACGGAGATATGATCCCTCTGAGCAAGGAAGCAAAAGACGAGTTATTATGGTTGAAAGAAAATTTGGAAGCCTGGAACAGACGGGCAATTTTTGCGACAAAACTGGATTTTATTCTAGAGTCACATGCAAGGAATTCAAGATGGGGTGCCATATGCTCCGGACATGAGACAAGTGGAGTTTGGAATATGGTAGAAAGAGTCTAGAGATGAGAGCGGGTTTGTTTGTCCTCCGCAGTTTCAGTAAAGAGTTGAAGGGAAATTCAGTTCTATTGAAGATGGACAACATAACTGCAGTAACATATATAAACAAATTGGGAGGAAGCAGGTCAAAGACTTTCAGATTTAGCAAAAGAAATGTGGGAATTTCGCATGGAACAAAAGATAGGATTAAAAGAAGAATATTTACCTGGTATACACAATATGCCAATATGGTAGCGGACTGGAATTCCCAAAATTTGACAATTACAGCAATTGGAAGTTAAGGGAGATTACTTTCAGAATATTCAGGAAATAATGGATCCTTTGGTGGTGAATCTTTTTGCCTCCCGATTGACTTTTCAGTAACCACATATCAGTTGGAGACCAGATCCAAGAGCAATAGCAGTAGATGTATTTTTGCAGGCTTGGAGGAAAATTAAAGGGTATGCGTTTCCCCTGCTCTCTATGATTCAGAGAATATTATTGCTAGTGAAGAGGCAGAGATGTCAAATAGTGCTAGTCACACCGTTTTGGAAAACCATGATGGTTTCCAACAGTTATGGAAATGGCGATAGAAATACCATATTTGATAAGGTCATGCAAAGGTCCTTTACAAGGAGTGGAGAAGGAAGAGCATCCTTTAGTAAAGTCAGGTTTTCTCAACCTTCTAGTATGGAGGATATCAGTCGTTCAGGTAGATTCTCAGGCCTTTCCGGAAGTTACAAATTTACTCAATGAGTCATGGGTGCCAGGAACTAGGAAGAGATATAGAAGTACATGGCAAGTTTGGTTACGTTGTGTGTGGAAAGGGATTTGGATCCCGTGAAGTAGATATGGCAAATTTCTTGGCAGAATTGTTTGGAAAAGGCTTATCATATAGAACAGTTAAACAGTTACAGCAGGACATTCATTAAAACAAGGAATGTCAGTGGGCTAAAGAGACCATCTAGAGCAAAAGGAGGTTCTATTTCAGAGCTGTAGAACATGTTTCAAGCTGCACTTTGAAAAACTTTGAACATGTGTAATGCTAGCTTACCGTCTTGCCATAAAATGACGATTCTTAAAGGCTAACTGAATAAGGATTCATGATTTTATTAAAGATAAGGATGCTAGCATTATCCCTCCCATGAGGAGGCGGCTACATGGGTAGGGAAATAGAAAAAAAGTTTTGCAAAAGAAATTTTAAAAATAAAATTGTTTAGAGTAAGAGGCGTTTTACTACAGTAAGTTAATGATTTAATTAAGAAAGAGATTTTGATTTATTTTTCACATAACTAAATGCAGATAAAGAATATGGTATAGAACAAAGATTACATAGAAGAATCAAACAAAAGAGGAGGAATATGTGGAACAAGGAGTATTTATGGGACTGAGGATTCTACGTTACACTGTGATGTGTTAAATTTCTGTTTTGGAAGCTTTTAAGAGTTGCTGCTCAGAAGGCCTGAATAAAAGTTCATGCATAATGCTAGCCTCCTTGTCTTTAATAAAATTGTGATTCTTTATTCCGTTAATCTTTAAGAATCTCCATTCTCTTTCATAGATTTCTCTCTATGCATATTTTGATAACATGGGCTAACAGTTCAGGGCTTTACATATTCAAGATCCAGGGAAGGGTGGTGACATTTGGATCAACAGGGGTCAAGACGGGGTTCAAAGGGGTTCTTTACCAACCAAACTGAATACAACCTTTCTAGAATCAAATGAAAACAATATGACATGGAGCAGGTAGGCTGCTAACTGTACCAAGACTGGGTTCTTTTCTGACCTTTTGAGAGCGATGACAGTGTTTGGTAAAAGAAATAAATAGTAGGCGGCATTATATATAAAGATAAACCAGGTATTAAACAGACCAGGGAAACCAGACTTACAACCCGCCATAGACAGAAGTATACTTCAAGACCTACTATATGACCACACTTTACTGGAGGTGTGGAGACTAACACTCTTTGGGACAGAGAGTACACTTTCTTATCAAGTGTTGAAGATGCATAAGCTTCTCTCTTGTAACCTACTGTGCATTGCTTAATATCACATAATGTGAAATATAAGAGAGCAGCGTCTCCGAGCATTCTCCAGTAGCAGTGACTTTGTTCATGGTACAGTTAGCATCCTTTAAAAAAAAAAAAAAACTATGGAGAATTAACTACTTTAAATACAGGCACAAAAGGAAGAAGACAATACTGTAATCTCATCTTGGTTATTACTTGTCGCTAAACTAAGAATCAGTCAACTCAAAACATCCTGTAGGCAGTGGAGCAAACTTAAATCCAGGGTGCATTTATGAGGTGCTCGGCTGTTTGGTGGAAACAAGGTAAAGAAAAACAAAAACAATTTGAGAAACTAGTCGCCTATTTAGTAGTGCAATATAAGAGGTCTGTCTCAAGGACAACATTGAGAGAACCAACGAATGGCAAATATGAGTTAAAGGGGTTCTTTACCAACCAAACTGAATACAACCTTTCTAGAATCAAATGAAAACAATATGACATGGAGCAGGTAGGCTTCTCGCACTACAACTTCACCAAAAAGAATCCTTGTTGGGCATTCTTGCCATTATAAATAATGAATCCATAGGAATCCAATCCTTGCGGCGATATGCATCAGCCCTACATGTTCATCATATGTCCTCCAAAATACATCTGTACCTATATGCGAAAGCATCTATCTGGAGAAAGGCAAAACTACAAACTGAAGGCTTCTACTTTTATTGGGATGAGTTGGCTAGAATAGAAATTCAAAGAATTAGAGATCGAGGGCACCACAAGCTATTTTCTGAATAACAAATGGAATTTGAGCTGTATACATATCAAAAAGGAAAGCATATACAACTAAAAGACTGTTTTGGCAGTGGTAGCATACACCAGTTACAAGCCTTCATTATTACCTATTTGGATGTTCCTTTATAACTGGGGACAGTACAAAAGAATAGTTGCAGGTCCGTAGGACATGAAGATTCAAAGAACTTACTCCACAGCTCAAACTTTTAGGACTAAATAGGAGAAACCCTCTCAACCTTTCACATGAGTTTACATACAAAGAATGGTCACCTAGCTTATTTCATAAAGGTAAAGACCTAAGGGAGGCCAGGTTAAAGCTCAATTTATTTTAATCAAAATCATGCATGAATGGCATTGGTCCCCAAAAAGATTACAGAAAGTATGTCTATGAGCCACTTCTAATTGCTGGAGATGTACACAGCACAGGCAAATCGCGACAGTCCACATTCTACTGACCTGCCTTGGCCTCAGCATTTTGGCTGCAATTCTAACATCAAAACGATAGTGATCAGCTCCCCTGTTCACGCAACATGACTTTCACCATTGGACTGATGACACTAGACGCCATGGTTTGCTACGTTTAGATCGGTGGGAAAGAAAGGCATTGTAAAGAGGTGGAAAACAGTCCATTCTGCCTCTACATGGAACTAGCTGGATGAGATGATGGCAATAACAAGAGATGACAGCCTAATTTATAGACAATTTCCTTTTTCTCCTACGAGTCACCCATAACAAAGGGGTTAAAAAAAAGACCTAGGGATAGTGGTTAAATAGAATATGCTTTAACAACATTTTGAGAGCGATACAATTATTGGATTTCAGATGACGGGACAATATGTAATGCAATTCCCTCAGATGCATCAGTGATGAGACGAAAGACTAAGATCCCAATAGAAAAGAATATGCAGAGGTCTAAAGAGCACAGACTTGGATTTACTATAGCGAGAATTGCAGAATACATGCTCTGTGGAACATGTGTGACGCCTATGAATAAGTTTTCCAGTGGAGTGTTGCACGGCTGACCGGGCAATAACCTATGACTAAGTTTGACAGAACTAGTAATATGGGTTTATATCAATAAATTGGAGTATTCCACTAGCCACTGGGCAGCGAGGACATGCTCTAGTAGGCAATGCAAGACACTACAGACCTTTACATCTCATGGCTACTAGTGCATTTATTATGCGAGTGATATTGGCGATCCCGGCTTGTTCCTTGTGTGTGTGTGTGTCTGCATTAGGTTTCATAAAAAAATAATTTTTTTAAAAAGCCAATTTAACTGGGAGTGGAGGCCGCTCTCCTACTTCCAGCTAAACTGATAATCCGAGATCAAGGGAGGGGCTTCAAATATAAAATGCAGAGATTGAAAGGGGCTTTGTGAGCTGTAAAAAGGAAGGCTTTGACTGAATGACAGTAATGTTTCATACCCATATTATGCGGCACATTTCACTGTTTTGCCGGCCTGATTGCTGTGCCACAGGAGGGACAGAGGGGATATCGGTTATTATTCATGTAAAGGCTTTAGTTTATTTCCTTTCGAATTATATGCCTCCTGTTCAGAGTTCCCTTTGTCCCTATTCTTAATGCCCATTTTTAGATTCCATCTAAGACAGCTACCAGAGGGCTTTCCTTCCTCTTCTGGTGTTTGTCCCTCCCCTGGCGCAAAGCCAATAGGCCCCATTACTTGTACCCTTCCATTGCTCTTTTAAACACTTTTTTTTCTTTTTGGTTAAGTATTCTACAAGAGTGCATGTGTTTTCCAGCTGTCTCTCATGAACCTCATTTTCCTCTCTCATCTGTGCTTCTCCCCTCGTCCTCAGATGTCATTCTTGCTTACTGAACCCCTTTAAATGCTCCGTGTGCTTCCCCATCCCTGCCCACCCCCCCAGTCTGTGTGCTTAATTACCGCCCACCCACCATCCACTGTGTGCGCACACCCACCAACCCTCATTTGTGCGCTTCCCTGCCTACCCGAGTTGTCCATTTGCTTCCTACCCCCACTCACATACACTCCACTGTCCATGTGCTTTCCCATCCTTCACCCTCTGTTGACTGTGTGCTTCCCCATTGTTGTCTCTCGCTAGTCCTTCTCTCCTCCCACATATATTCGTGTCTCCGGGCCTCCTTCCCTGTTGTCTCATCCCCCCACTTGCTCCCCATTTCAACTCACTCCCACTTTTGTTTGTGTGTTGTTGTTTTTTTAAAGAAAGTTTAAAAAAAATATATATATATTAAAACTTGCATTTCACACAACTATTTTCTAATTCATCTCGGATTGGTAAAAAAATAAAAATCGCTCTCATTTTGTAGGTGCACACCTACAAAATGAGGAGCTATTTCCCTCATATTTTAGGTGTGCACCTACAAGATGATGCACAGACGCTTCATAAAGCTTTTTTTAAAACATTATTTTCATCCATCGCTGTACAGCCTGGCTTAAAATCATTGCTAAAGCAAATAAGTGTCAAAAATGAAACCTATCAGCTTTACCAATGCTTGTTCATTTGGGAATGGGCCTTTGAGGACGTGTTGTGATGCAGCGGAATTAACTAATGCTGTGAAAGCTCAAAATTAATACTTGTGCTTGAACTGTTGTGAAGTTATGTTTTTCGCACTGAAGAACACTGCATCATTATTGCAGGTTATATATGCTGCTTTTGCTTGTTCTTATCAACTCATAGAGCAGAAATTATTACACTTACACTTTAAGACGAGCAAAAACTCGACATAACACATTGAGAGAAAAATAAACAAACGTGTGAAAATTTCACATTAAAGAAAAAATTATGAAAACAAAGAATTTTAGTTACTGCATCGTAAAAGCATGCAGAAAAAGAGTAGTTTAAATGAGGTCATACGTATAAGTAACAAGTTGTGATTTAATAAAGAAGGAAACTTGTTCTATTAACATGTACATGTTGAAGTTCTCAGTTATTGAATGTATTTCTAATCAGTTTACATTTTACATTAATAGAAGAATAACTAATGAGATGTATGAAATATCATTAGTTTAATTTTGATAGTGAATTTTTATAAATGTAATCATTGTATGTGATAATGTGTGCACCAGAAAAGACAAAAGAAAATAGGTGCTACGCCTTTATACTAAAAGATGCATTCGCGAAACTTTCAGAAAATGTTCCTTACACATGTACTAATAATAATCGCCAGAAACAAAAATTTTAATCTATATTTTAAAGTGTTTTTCCATGTTGGTACTTCTAATGTAGTAGTACCCTATTTCTAATTGAATTAATTTTGATCATACTAAAAGGTTACAAAGTGCATCAGAAATTTCACTAGAATCTCAACTTCATGATTTCATATAGATGTACACTTATAATTCTATAAATTCTGCGTTGTTAGCCTAAGTTAACATAGGCCAAACTGTACTCATGAAATTTTGTGCTTCACTATGCACTCAGAGTGCGAGAGAATCACTTGATGTAACAGTTAACTGCAACAAGTTCTTTCCCCCTTGAGATTCTCATGTATTGTATAAAGATTTTTTACACTAATGTTACCATTTGCAGGACACTTGCATGGGAAACTGCCCTTTCGAACTTTACTATAGGTTCTAGCTAAAGGGGCATTGTTTAACGTTTCATATAACAGGATGACTTAAGGACTGCGTAATTGTTCCACCTACTTCCTCTGCATTATGTGTCTTCCTTATGCAACCCGATATACATTCCACATGAACTGACCAACAAACAGTGGTCTGATCAAATGAGGTGACACCAGGAGGTGTCATCCCCGAAAATGCTAAGAATATAATATTGTCTGGTGACAAAGATTTGAGGGTCAGCTTTTAATTATTGATTTTTGGAGAGCGAGAATTCGCTGCCTTGGTGCATGGATGGCTAGAGACTCTCATGCAGCTGATGGTGGTGACAGACAGCTGCTGTTCTGCATGCAGACTAATTACAACTGATTGAAGAGATCTGCAGAACTTTCTGATGCAGACTCATCTGGCTTCCTTTCCTAATTTGCGCATAGGCTACATGCGCTCAGTGGTCCCTTTCTTCGGGGACTACTAGAAGTGCCAATTTACGTCCTTTCCTGAACTTGTGAGCTTTGGGTACTGATCTGTTTACTAAATATCTTATTTTCTATTGATGCACTTATTTTTCTAAAGATTTGATCAACTGAAATATATTAACTAAATTGACTCTGTATCATGATTTATCCACTTAATGTGAATGAGCATTCACAAATTAAATTTTATGAATGACTAAAGGTGACAGGATTAGAGAGATTTCAGGACATCAAATACTAATGCTGCTATTTTGTATTGCTTTATCGGAACTCTTAGTGTGTATGATTTTGGCTTGCCTACGTTTCTTCAGGAGATTTGAGCAAGCAGTATTAATCCTATATCTTTATAACATTGTGTGGTGAGTAATTTACATAAATTTGATTTCAAATTTGGAGTCCAGTTGTCCAATTCCTGGTCTTCATTGGATGACTATTGATCCCCTTTATAGCCAACCACTCTTGGCACACAGCAAGGTCCATCGGAGGACCAAGAGTGTGGAAATGACTAAACGTTACAGATCATCATAGATTACATTGTGTTTTGTTGTTGAGGCCCAGAAAACGCTACAGCATAGTTATTGCGGTTTATGTATGCTGCTTTTCCTTGTGCTTATCAACTTTACAGTACACCACTGTCTTACTACCACTTAACAGCAACATCACCACTAGAAAGAAGCAGGATGTTTGGAATCTTGTAGCAGCTGCTCGACTGGGACGGTTTGCTGAAGTGACATATTAATGACCATTTTGAGTTTGTGGACTACTTTTCCCTGGATTTGTGGAAAATGCAACAGTACTACAAAGAGGATGCTGCAGTGGCAAATTCAAATGTTAAAAGTACAACCCTCGCCTCCTCCCCACAGACCCTAACCACATCTAATTTAGAAAATTGGATTCATACCCTTCGTGCATATGGCACACGAGTGGACAATGTGACCTAAAGTGCCTAAAACCTTGATCGCCTTAATCGCCCGTATATCTTAATTAACGGGCTATCCACAATTTATGTGCATTCCCGCTTCCTTTCTCCCATTTCATAATTTCCTCTTGAGAGATCTGTTTCAGAGCACAGAACGCTCAACCTAGACTCTACGCAGGTCTATTCCGGTAACTTGCAAGTGTTTTGTATGCCGACTTCCAGCCTTGTGTACCTTTTTTCTGACTCTGGAATGGACAATGTGCATAATATGCAGGGCTATAAGTGGGCCGGGTTCCTCCAGGTCCAAACCTGAAAGTGGTTTTTAAAAATAAACTTTAAAGCAGGTCTCTATTGGGCCCTATGTTCATGTCCTTAAATTAACTGGCAAAAACACTGAACGATTACAGAACAATGAATGTAAAATTCGTTAAGGTAACCCATGTCAGCGATTTAGTTCCTGTTTAAAGTAATCTTGCAACCCAACGAGTGTTAGATATTTGCAGGAGGTTGCGTTTCTGTATTTTTTCCATGGAGCGTATTATTTTTGTACAGTGCATTCTTTGAACTGAGTCATCTTCAGGTGTTTATAATGTGCCACGATTGAGAGTTGTTGAGTTGAGGCTGAAGGTGATGAGAGTTTCTCACAGGGCCGGTCAGTGGATCCAAAAGGTGTTAGGAATACATAGTCATCCAATTCTTGACCTCTCTGCATACCACAGAGCAATTCTAACGTATTCCAGTGGCAATTGAAAGTCTGTGAAAGTGTGTGTGTGGGGGGGGGGGGGGGCGAATACAGTGTCAAAATATTGACAAGATGAAAAAGAGAAAATGCAGTGCTTACAGGTGAATGGGTGTGTTGTATGTTTGGGAGGTAATAAAGTGGAAGATGCGAGGAAGTGCATTCAGGAGAGAGTGAAAAGAGGGTGCTGAAGAGAAAAGAGATGCAGATGGACGAAATTCGAACCAAATGGGAGTGATTGAGACACTTTGAAGACCGTTTCAAAATCTGAAGACCACTACAACAGGCTCAGTAATGTTTAATTCACACGGGCTGCTGGGCAACATCGCATAAAGTAAATAAAAACAAAGTGCTATGGTGTGGTCAACACTGGTTCTGCTGTGCAATATATTTAAAACATTGACACAACCAATAGGTCTTGCATAGCCAAAACCTATTGGCTTTGCCAATGTTGGTTTCTTTTTTGCACAACTTTGTCTCCTTACAGAAGGTGTCTTGGCTGCAGGAGTGTAGAGAGCCACTGGAGATGGTGAGCTTGTTGTCCAAGTAAGCGAGGGGTGCTTGTTATGATGGATTTTTAGACAAAATAGCTGGTTTTAAAGGTGGTATTGGCTGGCAAGGGGGGAGGTCTATGGTGTTCATCAGGGTGGAGGTGATATGGACATAATTCTTCAGGGCCTAATGAGGCATGCTGCAGCATTTAGGATGCACTTAAGAAGGGCAGTGTGGATTAATATTCCAAAATGGTTTCTCAGATTTCCAGTACACGATAAGGTGTGTGGCACAGAATGTTTTGGAGGAGGATATGAAAGCAAGCAAAACAGTTGAAAATAGTTTGACTTCTATTATTGTTCTACTTCTATCGCTCAAGTCACTGTAAAATCAAGAAAATGATCTAGTGAGATAAATCTTAGTTCTGATAAGTTTACCTTTTATTTGAAAGAATATAAAGCAAATGTTTCGGCGCTGTACAAGGCATTTTTATTTAGGGTTTTATCTGACCGCGATTAGCATTTTCACCACAAACTTGTATCGTTAAAGGTGAAACTATCAGGCTGTAATGATATGTAGTGTAAAAGGGTGCAACAGCATTGCCTTCCCAAGCTATGACTACTAGGCTCGGTCAACTCCCTCTGCCACCCTTAAAACGTCTAATTATTAGCATACTGTTAGGTGGTTCCAGAGTACACTCCACAATCCTCCACAACCCTCTCCACACCATAAAACTCAACACTCCATACCACAAACCTCTACTCCACGACACTCTACAACCCTCCACTCCACCACACCCTACGTTCCACTGCTCCACTATGCCACTCCACTCTAACACTTTACTCTACGCAACAACACTATATGCCTGTGTACTCCACTCTACGCCCCTTCAAAGCACAGCACTCTACACCACAAACCTTTAGCCATGCTGAACAGCAGCCACGCTGTTGTACAACACAACTAAAATGCATTGGCAAAGCCAATAACTCTTGCATAGGCGAGACCTATTGGCTTTACCAATGCTGGTGGGGACACTTTCACCTGCCGCAGCTTGTAGGAGAACAGCAGTCATGTGATTTTCCATCTGAATCTGCTTGTTCTAACATTAAGACTCAACTTCCAAGTTCTGTACTAAATTGCGGTTGCTGTGCAAATGGGAATATGGAAAGGGATCCAAAATCAAAGTTTTGCTTTAAAGCCCCTGCAATTTTCTCCCAACAGATTTCACCAGGCCAAACATGACAACATTTATTTTTCCCCAGGACAATGTTGAAAAGAGACATTTACTGCACCTCATGAATATAACATCTTGGGGTATCAGTATTTACCTAGTGCAATAAATTCCACCACTTACTGTTACCTTCTTGGAATTCGGACCTTAGTCTCACTGCTGTCTGTTCCTGAGAGTTCCCTTATTCCCACTCCACCAGTTTTAAAGAAGCAGTGTGGTCTAGTGCTCAGTTTCCTACTGTTCCCTTTATCCATCCTCTGTCCCAGCTTATTTGCAGGTTGTGCATGTTCCCCATTGAGATCTGGTATTCACACTTTTCAACAGTCTGTCAGTTTATGCTCTCTGTGTGTGCGCATCGCTGGATCTAGGGGTGCTCCGTTTAGGATTCTTGCTTGGGGATCGCAGCAGGATGGCAATCCCTGAGGAGGGATGTACCGTACAAGACCTCAAGAGATATTTTCATGGGGGAAGCCCACCGCGGCCCCCAAGCATGGGCTTATGTTCCTCCTCCACCCAAGACCTAAACAATATTGCTGCCCCTTGGAAGACAGACTGGGATATTTGCCCCAACCTGCCTACCCCAGGGGGAAGCTGAAAGAATGCCAGCTTCAGGGAACTAAAATCAAGGGGTTAGGTCAGGGGCAGGTGGGGGGGCAGAAGCGGGTCAGCACCTATTGCTTCGGAGCCACACCACACCAACCAAGGGGCAGAGAAAGTACTTCTGCCACCATTGGGGCAGAATAGGAAGTTTACTCTCAATCTGCCCACTCAAAAGGGCAGAAAGCACCACTAGACAACAGGAATTACTGTATTTACCCTTTTGCTTTTATTATGTATGGAGTGGGGGCCTGACTTTTCCTGGCATTTGCGACACCCTGTCCCCAAGAAAGCCTTATAGTCCCCCAAGAGGGAAGAAGGGGGAAGCAAACAGGGGTTTACCGCCAATCTGACCCCCAGATGGCATGAAGCTCAAGAAACCAGCAGGGATTATGTTTTGATTGTCTTATATGTATGGGATTGGAAGGGGGGGGCTTACCTGTCCTGGTATTTGGCTGCTTAACCCAACCTGGCCCCAAGAATGTCTTTCTGTATCCTGAAGAGCAGATTGGAGGCTTACTTCCAATTTGCCACTAAGTGAACCGCAGTCAACAGAGGACACAGGGCAAAAGATACCTGTCCCACAACCCTAGGGCCTAGACAGTTTTCTGCACACCTGGTGAGGCAAAGTGGGGGTAGGGCATACACTCTCTCCAGGCCCGTATGTGAAAACTTCACCCAAAGAAATATGCATTTCCTCTCACTTGCCATTGGGGGCACTGCTGTGTTCAGGATCTTAGTTCACAGCTATCCTGGGAAACCTACCAACTCTGGACATTTCTAAAAGCAAGAGACCGGGGAATCCAGGAAGGTGTGGCTTGCATGGATCCCAGGTTGCTCTCTTCCTATGGAATACCCTGCAAACATCAAAGCTCTGCTTAAAAACACAGAATTTCCTCTCTCTTTTTATGGCTGATGGCAGTTACATTTGGGCTTGGGGATGGCCAGCACAAAGGAAATGCTACCAACCCTGGGCATCTCTGAAAACATGAGACTGTGTGGTGTCTTTCATGGACCCTTACATATTTTCTCAACCTAAAATGCCCTGCATATGTCAAAGTATGGGTTAAAAGTTCAATTTTGCAATCGGACAAAAATCTTCCCATCCTGCATTCCCACCTGTTTTCCAAGAAATATGTTACCTCACTGGCGTGGGTGGGCCTGAAGCATGTGATGGACATAAACCAAAACCTTAAACTTTTGAGGACTGCACTAACACTTCACTGACTTCATACAGTCCAGGTTACCTCATGCAGTCTTGGTTTTAACAATACTCTACAATAACAACTCTCCCACTACCCTTGATGAAAGACCTACAGCCATTCTCAAAGAAGAGTAAAACAAAGGTTAGAGAAGCTTGGTTTTCCAAAGAATTCCTTCAGAAGAAGGTTGTGAGAAAGTTGAAAAAGAACTTGAAACAAGGCAGTTTCACCCAATTTAAACAGCAATAAATGTGCCAAACATAAAAACTATATTTAAGGCCAAAGCTTAAATTTCCAATAGAAATTAGAGGAAGCTAAGCAAGAACAGACCATAGAAACTCACTACTTGACATGGTAAACAAAGTCTCTAAACCACCTAATGAACCACTTTTCATGCATCTAAAACGAAATGAAGAATAATTTCTTCTTAAACAAGGAGGCAGAAAGTAATTTCCTTACTGATAAAAAACAAAATTATACAGACCATTTGGTCTCTGCTTACAAAGACCCATCAAACATTTTAGACAGACCCAAAGTATACACTGAACAGGAGGTCTCCCTTTAAAATACCAAGCATTCACTGTGGGAAGCAATAAAGAGGCATCTGTACAAACCCCCTTACTACATTTATAAGAGAGTTGACAAAGTAAAACCTATTCCTATTGCATGTTTCAAATAGTTTCAAATGTATAGTCTTTTCCTATAGTGTGTGCCATGGGCAGACAATGTAAAATTCATTCCTATTGTACAATTCAGAGTACTAAATGTAAAACCTGGTTTTACTGCATTTGTCAAATGGTTCACAATGTAAAGCATTTGCCTATAATGTTTGGCAAGGAGTTAACAATGTAAAATCCCTTGCTATTGCATTAGTCAGAATTCACTCTGTAAAACTCCTTGCAATTGTATTTGCCTCAGAGTTCACAACGTGAAGCTGCTTTGTATGCATTTGGCAAGCAGTTCCACAAAAGCCTATTGGATTTAACATATGCTTTTCACAATACTTAATAAAAAAATAAATAAATAAAAAAGTAAATTCAGACCCACTGCATCGGACGTAACCTTTCCCAACGAACCAATCAAACCTGCAGCCCTGACAATTGGCCGATCACCACAACCCAGCTAGGCCTACAGTATCCACCATAATCTGTGCAAAAAAGCATTCTTTTGCAGCAGTAGTACACAACTTCTGACCAATCAAATCCAGTATGGAGGAAGTCAACGTGTGGGCAGCACCAAAGACCCTCTCTCATTACTGTTTCTTAAAGTCCTTTTTCTGTTGATCACATAAGGTATTGCAACAGGTGCATTGTCAAGCCAGACCTAAAAAGTCTACTAGAGACACTGGAGAGAGCAACAATTCAGACCTGTAATAAGATTCCTTATCTGGGCAAAACTCAAGGAGAGCGAGGTTAGTAAAGCAACTAAAATAAAACATAACAGACTGCTAGACTAACTCACCGATCTTCAGAGAAGGATGCACAACCAAAACTGCAACCCTATTAGTCATTTGTGACATAATAGAGATTCTAGGTAAAGGAGAGTCTTATATTTATAGTTCTCCTGTCCCTCGCTGCTGGGAGGCTTATATGTTTTATTGGTGCTTCTCAGTCGCAGCAATAAAAACAAGGGTTGTGTTCTATGCAGATACTTGGTATGAATGTAGGGTAACCATGTTTCTGCCTATGTGATAGGCCCAAGAGGGTCCAGGGAATTCATCAGGACCGGGATCCCTTTTTTTAATATGAAAACTAATTAGTGCGCTACATACTCCCTAAAGTCCTGTTTTTAGGATGCATGTCGAGGTCTGGAAAGAGAATGAAAAGCACTGTCTTACATATCTGTTTGCATAATAGTGCGAGACCTATATTAATAAGAAGGCGGGCCACTAGACTCAATTAGTTAACGAGTCAGGTATCAGGCATCATGTGAGCTGATATCACCGCTGTCATTACCCCCACACAGTCTATCTTTTCAAAGGTCTCTGTTGTATCACCGCTTTTGATACCACAGGGGTTGCAGCTAGGAACAAGAATTGGAGAAGTCAATCCGTTGGGATTTTAATACTTTGCTGCCGATCTCTTGGATTTGCCCACGCTTCTTTCTTTTTTGGATCATTTATGGTACGCAAGCTAAAAAACATTCAAACATGGGTGTCTGTGTGTCCACATGTATGCACATGCACACACTCAAGGGCAGCCATCCTTAAATGTTTTTTACAATAAGGCATTTGAAGATGTCTGCCTGAGCGCATGCACCCACGGCAATCTTTGAATGTTTTTTATTCCGAAAACAAATTAAATCTAAAAAAGCATCACCATTCAAAGATGGCCCCCGTTGATCTTGGCTTTTCTCAATGCAACTATACAAGCAATGACAAAGCCAATATTAGCAGGCAGGGAGTGGTATATTTAGTAGGCAAGCAATGGAGTCACACAGAGACAGCAGGAAGTGTGTGCACGTCGACAAGTCAGGGGGTGTGAGGCAAGGGGAAGTTGTGTAGAAAAGAGGAAAAAAAAAAAAATAGTACCTCCTGCACCAGAAAGCAAAGAATCCATAGGTGGCGGTAGGATAGAAACAGCCGACAGAACAAGGTGACGGACAATTATGTAAGGGATGACCCAACATGTGATTGACAATGTCTCAAGCTAATGGCTGTGTTATGTTTAACACTGCTTAGTGTTTCCTTTAGTATTTTGTGTGTTTTTGTTTTATTATGGGGCTTTAATACCTCTACATGTTCGGTTTTGGAGAGTAGAGTGTGATGGGAATATTTTACCTGGATCAGGAGGTTAACCATTAAAACAGTTGCAGTGCTGGGTCTATATCACATTAAATTCAACTATTTCCCATGCGTAATGCTAACATTATTATTAGAAAACACCAAAGTAATGGCTATGTAGCCTGTTACTGAGACAAGCAGTACATGCGCAATAATGCCAGGTAACGCCCGAGAGATGGATGCCATTATTAACAATGCGATTGAACAGTAAATGGGCATAGGTGGTGCTCAAAATCAGGCAATGTGCCACCCCGTGGAAGCCCACAGCGCCTGAGCACTACAGACATACTACTCAAGTCAGGTAGACAGCCTCCACCTGTTTTAGATAGCATAGTCTGAGGAATGCACTTTCAAATGACTATCTGCTCCTTCCATGACACCATGGCAGGGTTGTGCCTGTGTTTGGGGGCCGACTACTCAGAAAAGGATGTTTTTATACTCCTTTAGTCTTTGAATATGTGAGGAAATTTGTAAAGCCTTTTAGGTTTTGTAGGTTATGCTTCTATTCATCAGAGATGAGCACATCTACAAAGGAGAGTAGAATATAGGTAATCACGTTTATTACATTGTGCCAACCTTTAGTAGGCGGACAACTGTCTGAAAAGCTTAACCATCTGTACATTGCAATATAACTGCTGTGTGTACACAGTAGCTGAACTTATATTTATGCTTTGACTTGCAGTGAGAGCTGGGGAGTACTTGTGTCCCCTATTAAAACCTGGAAGGAAATTTACTTTTTAGTCCCTCTGCAACCTCACCTCCATTTGATCCATCAGCAAGTTTTTACAAAACAAACTGGACACAAAAGGAAGGGGAATTCATATGTTTTTTTTAACTCGGATCTAGCTTTGTTGTGCAATTTAAGCATCAGGTTAGATGAAACAGTAATATGGAATCCTATCCTACCCTACAAGAGGTCATAAAAACAGCCTAGGCTATTGAACAATGAGAGACCTGGATGAAGTAAGAAAAAAAGTAGGAGTGGGAAAAAAAAAAAAAAACAGAAGAACATCAATGTCTGTAATGAAAGAAATCATAATGAGAGAGAAGAAAATAGGACAAAGAAGAACAATAAATCACCCATGTGTTACAAACAAGGCAGTAATCACTTCGCCTGACCTAAACCTTGTCCAAGTTTGGAAAAGACAAACACTTCTAGAAAAAAATTGGAAATGTTGTCAGGGTTTGTAGAGCAGCAAAGAGAGGGGTAACAAGTTCTAAAGCTATGGCTGCAAGTGTATCAGGAAGAATTGACCGCCACATATTCAAGAGTGATGAATGTTGGTTAACAAAGAGAGCAAGGTTTCATTTAGGACATGACTGATTGAAGGAATAACAACAATGACAAAAGGAAACATCTACTTATGTGACAAGTGAAGAAAGTAGGAAGGGAACGGTCACTGATGGTTGATCCCGGTTTCCCTTGGACTATTATATTATAACTGTATTATAGATTCTGGAGTTATTTGAAGATTTAATTAGCTTAAACCACATACAAAAACTAGATATTGAACTAGAAGTCAACATAGAAATAACTGGTTTGGATTTGAGTAAATATGCTTTTCAATTACAGGAATTTTTGGATGGAATCAATGGGAGTTGTGAATATGAATGAACCCATGGGCTAAGGAGCAAGGTGAAGTACGAAGAGAGTCAATTCATTAGGAGTGGATGGATAGAATTTCCCTATGCGTTTACTAGCAAAGTGGCGAAGTTCAGTAAATTTTCCACACAAGTTACCCTGACCAGGAGGTCAGAGGTCTTGCTCTCCTTGGCGCGCAGCTGCCCCCATTAAGTTGGGGTTGAGGGGAGGGTGATCAGCTGAGAGCGGGAACACACTGGGGGACGGACCGCGGGGGTAGCAGCGGCAAGGGAAAAAAGGCAAGCAAAAGGCAAGAAAACAGAGGCAAACAGAGAAAAAGGCATCAAAGGGGGAAAAAAGGCACAAGAAAAAAGGCAAAAACAGAAGAAAGAAAAGGCTGACACCCACAAAGCAGACCAGCAGAAGAGCAGGCTCTTCCACTGGACCACCAGGGATGAGGCGCAGGCAGGAGCCTGCGGGTGGAGGAGGGCCTCGAACACCTATCTGGGTCACCAGAAGGCGCTGGGGGTGAGGGTGGTATGGAATGTTGAATAGTGAGGTTCCGTGCATGGAACACTGGAAGGTTCTCTGCGTGGGGAGAATTCTTGGGTGGGCAGTTACTGCCGGGCAGTTGAGGTGACCAGACGTATAAACTGTGTACTTCCCATTTGGAGACGGTGTCTCACTTTCAAAAGATGCGAGTGGTAACAATAACATAAATGGAACTTATGTACTCCCCAATATTAGGGAGACTGTGGGTATCCAAATCAAGCAGTTAGGAATAATCAGAATATCTTCTGTGAAGAGTAACTATTATGTGAATATGATTAAATAATAACATTTCACACTTTCTACCAAGGGATATATGGGTTACACTTAACTTTGATTGGGCTTTCCTTTATACTTTTAGCACTTTTTTGCTGTCATTTGTTTCATTATGGGGTGTTATTTGGAATGTGATAGGAGTCAGACATCTTAAGTTAATTGTTGATATAGTTGCTGTGCCTGTACTTACATTACTTTATACTGTATTAGAGCATGTGTAGCCCTCAAGAATGCGGTCTTTGCTTTGAAACTATGTGGGAAGTGTTTTAATTTCGTGCATAATGACCACAAGGTTCGCTTACCGTGTTATGGGATGCAGCACTTGGCGATGTGATAATGAGGAAATGAGAGAGAGAGACACTTTTTTAATATATACACATTTTGAGGTATACTAGCAGCTCAGAACGTCTCTTATTGTGCTGGTTAAGTGTTTTTTTTATGTTCAAACTTTCTAAAGTTGGCTGTGACAGAAGGTCATTCACTATGAGATCTTAAGAATTCAGAAAGGTAAAAGGTGTAGAGAAAGAGTGAGGGTGAATCAGATCTGCCTGGAAAGACTGTCAGAGTCATCTTTTGCATGACTGCCATTATGAGATTTGCCAAGAGCCAGTGAGTTATAATAACCTGTTATGCCCTTTTATGAAGCCAGTGCTGACAGTATTATTAGGGACAGGAGTGTGGAACGTGCTAGGCCTGAGGTGACTAGCAATGTGTAGCAGATCTCGACAGTCAACACAGGTCTGTTTAGTTAGTACTGAGTGAAGTGGGTTGTTATAGCCAGTATCTGGGTCCTTCAGTTGTGAGCATGTTTTTACAGATCTTTTCATACATTATATGCCTGTCCCATTGACGATGAGGGATGAAGTAAGAAATTGGTATACAATATAAAATGGTCATATCAGACTGACTCGTAGGACTGTCACAAAGACTAGACTAACTACCCTTCATCTTGAGATGATCTCGCACTAAACTCAGCTCTTACCCTATCAGAGTGTGGCCATCATTTAGGGTTGGAAGAAAAATACAAAAAGCCAATGGTCTGAAGTGAGATAACCCAGAGTTCTCTATAACTATATGTCAAGGTACTAGATATAATAGGTCTAGTGATGACAGCAACAGCTAAAAATGTCTGTAGGTGAGAACCAAAAATAAACACCGTTCAGCACATAACTATTTACTTATGCAACAAACCGAGCAGACATTCATCATCCAAGCACTTGGAAAATCGTGTCAACATGAAGGTGAAGTTACGGAAAGAGGGCTTAATGAACACAGAGTACTTGGCAAGAAGAAGCAAAGGTGTATGTATAGTGAAAAACAAAGTAAAGGAGGCCCATTAATAGCATCTTTTCACAGGCCATTGGCACACACAGTGCACTTTACTAGGGTCTTACCAGTAAATAAAATATACCACTCATGGAAAACCAATCATAACACAACGTACAGTAGGAGAACTTGCACTATAGCATTTGGATAGCAGTGACAAAGTGCGCAGAGACACTAAACCAGCAAAACGAAGTCCAGCATTTAATCAAAAACAGGAGACTAGAAAGTAAAAAGACAGGGAAAACACGCCAAAAGATGCCAGGTCTAACAGGGACTAAATGATGCCCAACAGGTGCTAAGAAATGAAGAAGTACAGGATACAAAATACTCATAGGAACATATGCCCACCAGCTCTCCTCCTGCTCGAAGTTTATCAGTCTCTGCATCTCCTCAAGCCGCAAAGGGTTCACTTCGTCTAGAAGGGAATGGTCCAGTTCGGGCTCCGGGGGCGTCGGCGCCTCTTGCAGCCTCCTGTTCAATAGTAGCTCTTCTTCGGCATAAGATCCGGGGCTGCCGAACACCCCGCCGGAGCACAACAGGGCCCGCGACACAGGACCTGAACCCAAAGTGCAGCTGCTGCTACCACAGCAGCTGGGTGAGAGAGACGTGGACCAGGGGCACCGGCAGCCGGCGGCGGGGAGAGCACCGGACCGGCAGAGCTGCGGCTCCGGAGCTGCTCGTTCTGCTTCTCCAGCTTTTTTACCAGTTCCTGCAGCTTCCGCACCTCCGCGTCCGCACTCAGGTTGGAGTTGATGTCCTCCATGACTGGGGTAGTGTGCGGCCCCTGCCGCCTTCTCGCTGGGTTTCCGCGCCCACTCTTCTGTTAGTGTCTTTCTCCCTGGTACCCAGCTGTCCCTGCCGCTCCCAGGGCGGTCACTCCCCGAGGGTAAATCCCAGCCTCTTCCTTAATTGAGGATTGCAGGCTCTCTGCCGCCAGCGTTGTTACTACTGTTCCAAGAGCTACTCCTCTCTCCCCGGATATTACACGTCCTCACGCCAGAGCTGTCAGTTCTTCTGAATTGCTCCTACGCCGGGTTGCGACTCCCTCCCTGACTGTCACTGGGCACTGCCCGGCCAGCGCACCTCGCCCATGCCTCCGCTTGCTCCCGGCCCCAGTGCAGCGGGCGGACCCCGCACAACTTCCAACAGCGAAACCGGCCTGCCAGCGTCGGCCTACGGTGGCCCGGAGCCGGGCCACGCCCACTCGGCGATCTGCTGGAGATAGGGTGACGCCATCTTACTAAAGGCGACAGTTACAAGTGGCAAGCCTGGAGAACAGAATGAGCAGCAGGAGCAACGGATGCAAACCCTTTGCAAACGCGAAAGAACACGGGTTGTATGCGTCGCAAGCACAGCTTTTAAGTCTTGAAATAAAGAGCTGTCGGTTACAAGGGGCCGTAAACATAAACAAGGGACTGAAACTGCCGGTACCTTTCTCTAGCGGGCAAAAGTGGCGGCCATGGTAGAACGAATGTATTTTCCGAGGAGTGCCGGAATGATAATATTTCAAAACAGGGTTATTCAATTGCGCGTGTGTGTGTGTTCACGTATTACGTTTGTTATCACTTAGCTGTTGCCATAGATCATTTTCTTTCGCATTAAATGTTGCATCTTTCCTAAAGCATAATTGACGCATTGACTAACGAAAGAAATATGGTGGAACCATCCCTGCGAAGTATAGTTTCAATTCCAGCACTTATAATGACGGGGGCAGGTGTCGGAATTCGGGGACGCGGCATCAGTGCTTTCGTAACGTCGCCCAGGGCTCATATTTTTCTTCTGCTGCTCTCCCACGCATAGAAGCGTTAATTGTGTGTTTTTAAATAAATACTGTAGGGTACTATTGTCAGGTCATACAGCGTATATAAACAGCTCACATTGTTGTGTTGTATTTGACTGTAAGCATACGCGTGTCTGGGTGATATCATCTAGAATCTTTAGGTAGGAAGTGGAATCTTGATTTGAGGTTCCAAGTCAGTTGATGAAGAGCGTTAAGAGTGTGAGGTGTGCTCTGTTGCTGTACGTGCCAGGTGACGGTCATAGTCAATACACTTCTTACCTCGCATCATTGCCTGCGGAATTTCACTGCACAAACCTGGCAACGAGGATGGGATACGAACCCACGCATTGAATTTGTGTAGTGAAACTCCAACTTGAGTGTAAACAAAGTGAACCCAAAAATCAGCAATGATTGGCTTTTACAGCAAGATGGGCAATTGGAGCAAACTGATGAGGTGGACAACACTCAGAACGATACTACTCCTTCGTCAGTACAAAATAGTATGGAGACAGACAACCAGGTATGTGAACAAGTACCAGAAGGATCAGGAACTAAGCAGGGTCGAAAGGATAGATGCGTAAACAAACCCAAGTGGCTTAAGGATTACATTTGTAAATAAGTGAGCAAAACCTTAAGTTTGTGAGCAAAATCTGGTGTGGTTGTATTTTTTTTATGTTGTTACTTAAAAATTTGTTGATTTTCTAGTATTTTGTGTAGCAATGTGTAAGCATTGGAATACTAGGAATTATGGATTCAGTTAAGTATTAATGTTATTGTAACTAGTGTTGATGTATGGGGGTGTTGTGTTTTATTTGACTGTAAGCATAAGCATGCCTGGGTGATGTCATGTAGAATCTCTAGGTAGGAAGTGGAATCTTGATATGAGGCTCTAAGTCAGTTTGTTGAAGAGTGTTAAGCGTGTGAGGTGTGCTCTGTTGCTGGACCGTGCCAGGTCATAGTCAATAAACTTCTTACCTCGCAGCATTGCATGTTGGAGTTTCACTACACAAATCTCCTTGGCTGAGATGGAAAGTTTTAAGTTGGCATCTTAATGTGTTCCATTTCTATATCTACAGTGTTTTATATACAACGTTGCAAAGAGGGTTTCAAAGGTAAACCAAACCTCTCAAGTCACCCTCATTTGAACTGTGTCACTAACGTATGCTATAATATTGTTCTTCAGGCATCAATCATTCCTTTATCCCACCCTGTCCTTGTGTATGCATGCAGCATTCTATGGCTGTTGGTCAGTTGACTCTTGGCGCTCCAGTGAAACACTTAACCACTTTGCTGCTAATCCTTTCACCCGGGAGTTAGGCCCTTTTTTGAATGTTTAGAGTAGTTTGTGCTTAAACCTTCACAACTTTTTCTACAAAAGGAATCCATGCCAAATTAGCGTCCTTTTTCTGACTTCCTGGTGATTTTAAAGTTAATCTTACAAAAAGATAGGGAAGGGGTCCAGAGGGGATCCCAACTATCAGGAGGGAGGGGGATACTTTGTGGTGAGACAAAGGCATAAGGTCTACGCTCTCCCTAAGTAATGCGACAGACACACAGTATCCCTTGTCCTACATGAGAAAGGAAAGGCTCATATCCCACAAAGGGGACCGGTCAGTTCTTAATGAAGCAGGGGGAAATTCATTCTTTTTTATTATGACCCTCACACACACTAATAGTGTCGTGCTTCAACATTGGGTCCACCCTGGCCTTTACAAGCCAGGATGGGCTCAACCATATTCCAGGGAGCTCTTTGAATATTAAATCTACCAGGGAAATTAATAAAAGTACCTCACCCAGACTAAGGTATCCCTTTATTCGCGGACTGAATAGTTACGGGTTAAAAAATATTTGTGGGGTGTTTAGGATATGATGGTCCTATGGCCCTAAAATACTTGCCAACATGTTTCACCCCTATACTACGGCCTATCTGGTCCAGGGCTTTCTTCAGGACGTAAATATAAATAAATGACCCGGTGTAGTGTACAATCCCTATTTAATGATCTGTATGTGAAGCATCAAGAATCCGCCCAACAGCCACACCAGCAAGAAAGCCACCTGGTTCACCGAAGACCTCCAGGCCTCCAAACGAACATGCCGAAAACTGGAGAAGATCTGGCTCCACGAACGGACAGCGGACAGCTACGCCGCCCACAAGAGCGCCACCCGCAATCACCATCACCTCATCAGATCCGCCAAAAGGGCCTCACTCAAAGACCGCCTAGACAACAACGCACACAACAGCAAAGAGCTCTTCAACATCGTGAAGGAACTCTCCAACCCCAGCTCCAACACCAACGACATCCAGCCGTCGCAAGACCTGTGCGACTCACTGGCCACCTCCTTCCACCGCAAAATCGCCGACATCCACGACAGCTTCAACACCACGACCGCCCCGGCAACCACCGAGACCACTGCCCCCACAACCACCAACCGCCTGCTCTCCTGGACCAACATCAACGACGAGGACACCAGCGAGATCATGAACACCATCCACTCCGGTTCACCGCTAGACCCGTGCCCTCACCACATCTTCAACAAAGCCAGTACAGCCATCGCGCCCCATCTCCGGAAAATAATCAACATCTCCTTCGAGACAGCAACCTTCCCGGAAAGCTGGAAGCACGCTGAGATCACCGCCTTACTCAAGAAACCCAAGGCAGACCCCAAGGACCTCAAGAACTTCCGACCCATCTCTCTGCTCCCGTTCCCCGCGAAGGTCACCGAGAAAATCGTCAACAAACAACTGACCCGCTACCTCGAGGAGAACAACATCCTGGACCCTTCCCAGTCCGGCTTCCGCAGCAACCACAGCACCGAAACCGCCCTCATCGCCGCCACCGATGACATCAGGACCCTGCTAGACAACGGAGAAACAGCAGCCCTCATCCTCCTGGACCTATCAGCCGCCTTCGACACGGTCTGCCACCACACACTACGAACACGCCTTCACGACGCTCGGGATCCAAGAGAAGGCCCTGGACTGGACCACATCCTTCCTTTCCGGCAGAACACAAAGCGTCCGCCTCGCCCCTTCCGATCCAAGGCCACCAAGATCATCTGCGGCGTACCCCAAGGCTCCTCCCTCAGCCCAACGCTGTTCAACATCTACATGGCACCCTCGCCCGACAGCACAACCTCAACATCATCTCCTACGCCGACGACACCCAGCTGATCCTCTCCCTCACCAAAGACCCTCACACCGCCAAAGCCCACCTCCACGAAGGAATGAAGGCCGTCGCCGAATGGATGAGGACCAGCCGCCTGAAGCTGAACTCGGACAAGACGGAGGTCCTCATCCTTGGTTCCAACCCTTCAGCCTGGGACGACTCCTGGTGGCCAACATCACTGGGAACAGCCCCGCCACCCACCGACCACGTGACGCAACCTAGGGGTCATCCTCGACCCCACCCTCTCCATGACTAAGCAGGTCAACGCCGTTTCCTCATCCTGCTTCAACATCCTCCGAATGCTCCGCAGGATCTTCAAGTGGATCCCCACCGAAACAAGAAAAACAGTCACCCAGGCCCTCGTCACCAGCAGGCTGGACTACGGAAACGCCCTCTACGCAGGAACGATGGCTAAGCTCCTGAGACGGCTGCAACGCATCCAGAACGCCTCTGCACGTCTTATCCTCGACATCCCCCGACGCAGCCACATCACACCCCACCTGAGAGACCTGCACTGGCTCCCTGTCAACAAGAGGATAACCTTCAAGCTCCTCACCCACGCACACAAAGCACTCCACAACTCCGGACCAGCCTACCTCAACAGACGACTCAGCTTCTACACCCCCACCCGCCAGCTCCGCTCGACCAGCCTCGCCCTCGCCACAGTCCCCCGCATCCGGAAAACGACCGCCGGCGGCAGATCCTTCTCCCACCTCGCCGCCAAGACCTGGAACACCCTCCCCACCAACCTCCGACAGACCTACTGGCCTTCAGAAGACTCCTCAAGACCTGGCTCTTCGATCAGTAGCAGCACCACTCCCTTCTTCCCCCAGCGCCTTGAGACCCTCGCGGGTATGTAATGCGCTTTATAAGTGACATGATTGATTGATTGATTGATTGCAATCTAAAATCACACGCACTACAAGTTTGAATCACTCACCTTACTGTAGTATCACTGTTCCTGTAATAGAAAATAACACAAGATGAAAGACTTTAAAATCCAACGTCTGCATTGCGTGGGACGTGCTCTGTGAGAAGGAAAAAACAAAGTAGACAGTGTCTACTACATGGTACTCTTTCAAATGTTACGGTCACCAGGTTAAGAGTGCCACAGCATGCATGCTTCGCAAGGGTGTATTATGCTCTACCGAGCAAGCCCATACTTTGGTCAACGCCCCATGAAATTCTCACTGTGCATTGTATTTAATATATCACACACGTAGTTCGTGGTTGTTGGAAGGTGGTTTATTAGTAGGGGTAAGTATGCACCTACCACTAGCAATAAGGCCACCATCACAATATAAGGCCCATAGAAGGTCTCAATAAATTATTCCCTTGCTCCTCCCTTGGCAGCTGGCAACAAGAAGGCAGGCTTAACTTAGGATACAGGGGTGTAAAGCATTTAAAAGCAACAATATATTGAATAAGTAAGACATAGTTCTTGAATATGCGCAGCCATTGTTTCCATCTAATTTCTGGTTTACCTGGTTTTGATAAAAATGGAGGTGGTTGCATAACATTTTGCGATGTAGCCATGGCAAAACAAGAGAAAAACTGCAAAAAGATGAAAAAAAAGGAAAGTCTATGAATTAAACAATGAATTGGACAAAAAAAGTGTAAAATGGCCTCTGTAAACAAAACAAATCTGAACTATTGAAACTGCAGACTTTGAAATACTCTGAGACCAACTCAAAATTGCCGCCATGTGCGTGACATCATCATGCGATATCCCAGAATGCCTAACAATGTCCCAGAATGCTTCCCTGCGGTAACAGAGGTTGCCAGAAGCACCATGCAGCCACGGAGAACCCAGGTGTGGCAGAGTTCTAAATACAAGAGGCCGGAACAAGGACGAGACTGCACAAGAGCAGTGCCCTCGAGCTCACATAGCCCGATAAAGTAACTAGGCAACAGAGGTAAAAGCAGCACAATACAGCAGCGGGGAACACAGGCATGGCAGATGTTCCAAACACAAGAGGCTGGAGTGCGGACGAAGCTGCATGAGGGCAATGCACTCAATCAGGGAATTTTGAAGCGTGCTACTCACCTGTGAGGGTCTCAAGGCGCTGGGGGGAGGGGGGCCTGGTCAGTGAAAGAGCCAGGTCTTGAGGGTCTTACTAAAGATGTGCAGAGTGGGGGCGCATCTGATGTCGATAGGGAGCTCGTTTCAGGTCTTAGCCACGATGTAGGAGAAGGTTCTTCTACCCGTTCTTGCTCTGTGGATGCGCGGGGGTTTGGCGAGGGCGAGGTCAGCGGATCGGAGGTTTCTCTTGGGTATGTGGAAGGAGATTCTTTCATTGAGATATTGGGGTCTTGTGTTGTGGAGGCATTTGTAGGCGTGGGTGAGTATCTTGAAAGTTACTCTCTTCTCGACGGGGAGCCAGTGGAGGTTTCACAGGTGTAGGGTGATGTGTTTGTGTCGAGGGATGCCGAGGACGAGTCTGGCTGCGGTGTTCTGTATGGTCTGGAGTTTGCGGAGCAGAGACTTGTTGATCCCGGCGTAGAGGGCGTTTCCGTAGTCCAGTCTGCTGGTTATGAGTGCGTGGGTGATGGTCTTTCTTGATTCGGGGGGGATCCATTTAAAGGTCTTTCCCGAAGGATGGGGAGGGTGTTGATGCAGGTGGAGGCCATGGCGTTGATCTGTCGAGACATGGAGGGGGAAGAGTCAAGTACTATGCTGAGGTTCCAGGCGTGGTCCGTGGGGGTGGGGGGGCTGCCGAGGGCGGTGGGCCACCAGGTGTTGTCCCATGCAGAGGGGGCGGGTCCGAGGACGAGGACCTCTGTCTTCTCCGAGCTGAGCTTCAGGCAGCTGCTGCTCATCCAGGATGCAACGTCCTTCATTCCTTCCTTGAAGCTGAGTCTGGTGGTGATGGGGTCTTTGGTGAGGGAGAGGATGAGCTGGGTGTCGTCGGCGTAGGATACTATGCTGAGTCCGTGCTGTCTTACGATGGCGGCGAGGGGGGCCATGTAGATGTTGAAGAGCGTAGGGCTGAGTGATGATCCTTGGGGTGCTCCTACAGGTCTATAAATTAACTAGGTAACAGAGATAAGGGTGCGAGGCAGAAAAATCACCTGCGGATCTGCGTGGTCAGGGCAACGGACATTGGGCCCAAAAACATAAAGACACAGGTAAAAATAAAAGAATCAGCAGCAAGCGCCATGCACCTTTTATAGCAACATTGTCCAAGGTGACTTTAATCCTGTTTCTATGGATTATCCAACGAAGCGTCAGCTAGTTGGTCCTCGAGTATTTCTGATTGAAGCGCTCAGAGTAATTAACCAGTGACCCCACTCCTGGTACGAAATGTAGTATTGGGGTTTGGCTAAAAGATGTGTCTTGAGTATGATGAAGCTGATATTTATTGCTTAAGTTACAAGACACGAACGTCTGCTGGCTGCTGAAGTGAGAAACCAGTAAAACTGCTGTTCCTTCAGTAACATGCACAAAAGATTCCATAAGGGAATACAGAACCCCACATCCAAAACATTCTATAAGAAACAACACAGTAAAAGTACTAACCCAATATACTCCTTGAAAAGGTACTAACCCACCATACTAGAGGGGGGAATGGGAAAAAAGTGCTGTGCAATAAAGAAATGGTTTTATTCCTAAAAATAACATCAACGAAAGGCTTACTGTGCTAGACTTACCATCTTCCCTGCTTTTAGGAGCAAGCAGAGGTGTATCAAAAAAACATTTTTTACCATCATTTTTAAATTTTTCAAGAGTCCATTTGCTTTGCATGCAGATAAAGGGTTCTCGCCTCAACATCTGTGCACAGTAAGAGTGTCTGAAAATCAACACGAAGAAATCAGAAGTCATGCCACTCAACATCCCAAACTCTGCACCAATCAAGGTGGATGGAGAGGATCTAGCCATGACCGAACAGTTCATCTACCTAGGCACTATTATCAGACATGATACAGGGGAAATCAATGACATCTAGAGTGGACGGAACAAGGCCAGCAATGCCTTCAGGATGCTTAACAATATGTGGAGGACATCTCAGTATAGCACCATCACCAAGCTGATGCTTTACCACATCTGCGTTCTGTCCACTCTCCAATATGAATCAGAATGCAGGCGGATGACGAAAAGCAACATCACTAAACTATCAGCCTTCCACACTTGTAATCTCAGAGGAATCCTATGGATTTTCTGGCCACAGACCATCTCCAATCAGAGACTTCTCACCGGATGCATGCAAGAAAGCATGGATACTATCATTATGAGAAAAAGATGGAGATGTGAAGGACACACCATCGGAAGAGAACAAGACTCCATCATAAGAATAGATCTACACTGGAACACAAAAGAGGCTGGCTAAAGAACACCTAGAAGTTAACTGTGGAAACAAAAATGAAGACCTGAGCCACCACTGGGGCACCGTACAGCAACTTCCTTAACACAGAGAGAAGTGAAGGTCCTTTGTTGCTGCCCTACATAACAGTCGGCATAACAGGCAGTAGTAATAAGTAAGTCAATTTTTCCTAATTTTTGCAATGTATACTTGCAGTTTGTGGTAGAAACAGGTGAAAAGCACATGGGTGATCCCGGAAAGCTTAACATTTCTACAAAGTAGACAAAATTCTGAATTTAGCAAGGGGTCATTGTGTCGATCACTCAAAGGTTTCCCAAAGAAACTAATAGTTGAAATAAAACACTAATGAAAATAAGTTGGAACAAATAGCCATTGGTGGCGTTTTTACTGGTATTTTTTGTCACAATGGGCGATTTACAAAAGCAATATACCAATACAGCCAACAGACACATCTGGTTGCAAGGATATATCGGATTTGTAGGTTCTCCAAAAACACGCAATACCCAGAGTCAACCAATGAACTGCCACTTATAATGATTTTTCATTTTGCCAACAACCATTCCGTAATTAATATGCTAAAATATAATGAGTGGCAAATGGGTATGAAGGAAACATATGCCTTTCTGAAATGTGCATAAGATACTCAGTTAAGGAACAGTAGTTATTTGTACACCACTGAATTTGTCATTACCATTACTATCATGTGATGCAGAGGGCATTTTGCAAAATGTCTATTTTGCTGCATACTGGCTTACATTTGGAAGCCAAAAATGCAGAGAAATCCCTCTGGTAATAACAAACGTTCTACTATTCTCTGATTCCACAATCTCCTGATAACAATGGTACACCACTTATTTGGCTGGGCCTAGCTGCCATAACACAATTATAATTTTTCAATTCAATTCTTTATTCGGATATCAAAGATAATCATAAAAGATAGCATACTATATATATATATGTGTATCTATCTAACTATCTATATATATATATATATTATCTACTGGCGGTCGCCAGTAGATAGTTATAGTTAGGACCTATTTTCCATAGGAAATCCGCAACATTCTATTTGAAATAACTTTGGCGCCGGTTGACGAATCTTCGCGGAATTCTCAAAACTCGTGGGGCGCTCCGGTCCGCTCCTATCCTGAAAGTTTCGGGGTGATTCGGCAAGCGGGAGCCGAGAAAAAAGGGGGGTCCCAAAACGTGTTTTCTCCATGTTAATTCCCATAGGAAATTTAAGACACAGCTACAGCCCGAACTGCTGAACGGAATTACACCGAATTTGGCAAAAAGGTAGCGCTTGGTTCAGAAAGCTACCTTTTTTTTAAATGGTGTAAATCCGTTCAGTAGTTGCGGAGAAATTTGAAAAAATAAGAGTCAAAAATCAATTTCCCATAGGAAACTTTAGACACGGCTACAGCTCGAACTGCTGAACGGAATTACACCAAATTTGGCAAAGAGGTAGCCCTTGGTTCAGAAAGAACCCTTTTGTTAAATGGTGTAAATCCGTTCAGTAGTTCCTGAGAAAATCAAAAGTAAAATCACATATATATCTATGGCCGCTTAGGGTCCGCGCACCCTCCCGATCACGAGCTGCATGCTAATTGGCTGTCAAGTGGCTGTCAACACTCCAAATCAGGAAGTCTTGGCAGCCATTTTGTGCCTCGGTAGAACCGAGGCACAGAAACAAGTCGCAAAACGCAAAAAGGGGGCAGGGAGAAACACCCTGACCCCCTAGGTCTGCTCAGGGGTCCCACAAGGACCCCTGGGCAGAAAAAGCATTTTTTTTTTTAAATCGTCGGGATGCGCTTAGGGTGCGCGGATCCCGCCGTGATTAAAAAAAAATCGAAGCGCGGGATACCGCTATTTTGCCCCCGGGTGGGCCAAGTCCCAGGGGCATGCGGGGGGTGGGTTTATATTTTATGGGGGGGCCTCTAAGGCCCCCCAAGCCCCGGGGACCGCCACCCCCCGGGGCTTTCAAATAAAAATGGTGCGGGAGGGCACTCTGCCCTCCCGCAGCCCCGGGGACCGCCACCCCCGGGGCTTCTTTTTTTAAATTTAATGACCTGTGTGGGGGCTCGAGCCCCCACACGCCCCGGGACCGCCACCTCCCGGGGCACTAAGAATTTTAAAATGGGGGTCCGTTTCGGACCCCGAGCCCGGGACCACCACCACCTCCCGGGGCTTTGCAGATGTGGGGAGGGGGCCGCGCGGCCCCCTCCTGGAGCCTGTGGTGGCCCTGGAGACCGCCACCCCCAGGGCCGGCTCCTGCAGTGTCCCGGGGTGCCTACCCCGGGACACTGCTGTTGCAATGGCAGGACGGGAGCCTCGCGGCTCCGTCCTGTCATTGCAAACGTGCTTGCTTCATTGAAGCGAGAGCAGGGAAACCTGCTCTTGCTTCAAAGAAGCAAAGCAGACTGCTTTTCCATAAGGGGAGCTGCATGTCTGCAGCTCCCCTTATGGAAAACAATGCCGGCTCCCGCAGGACGCGGGGAGCCGGCGGGACCGTGCAGGGATTGAGGACCCCCACGGTCCCCAACGAGTGGCCAGGCCCCGGGGATGGGGTCCCCGGGGCCATTAGTGGCCCGGGAGGGGGACACGCAGCCCCCTCCCCAAAAATAAATTTAAAAATAAATTAAAAAAACATAAAGGCCGGCCCCGGGGGATGGGGTCCCCGGGGCCTTAAATGGCCTGAGGAGGGGGGCCACGCAGCCCCCCTCCAAATATATATATTTTTTTTAAAAAGAGGGCATGCCCCGGGGGATGGGGTCCTTGGGGCAAATAGAGTCCCCAGGGAAGGGGGCCACGCGGCCCCTTCCCGTTTTATATAATTAAAGAAATCCTCAGGCCCCAGGGGATGGGGTCCCCGGGGCCAAAAGTGGCCGAGGGAAGGGGGCCACGCAGCCCCCTCCCATAAAAAAAAAAAAAAAAGACCGGCATTGTGCCGGAGGCCCCGCCCCTCCCTGCAGCAGTCTGCAAACGCGCCCCTGGCGCGTTGTAAGAAGGGGAAGTAATTCCCTTGGATACTGGGGTCCCTGGGGCCAACTAGCCCACCAGGAACCTCCAGTATGCACCAGGGATCTGCGTTGCAGAGAGGTGTTCAGAGGCCACGCCCCTTTTTACACCTCTCTGCAACGCAGCTCTGTGGCGCTTTTTGGAGGTACATGGTGGGCTAGTTGGACTCCAGGGACCCTCAGGATTCAAGGGGACTTAATCCCCCAACTTAAAACGCACCACGGGGCACGTTTGCACAGTGGTGAAAGGAGGGGGCGGGGCTTCAGGTGACATGTGTGCAAACAGGCCCCGTGGCGCGTTTTAAGATGGGGAATTAAATCCCCTTCAATCCTGAGGGTCCCTGGGGGCCAACTAGCCCACCAGGTACATCCAGAAAGTGCCACAGAGCTGCGTTGCAGAGAGGTGTAAAAAGGGGCGTGGCCTCTGAACACCTCTCTGCAACGCAGCTCCCTGGCGCATACTGGAGGTACAGGGTGGGCTAGTTGGACCCCAGGGACCCTCATGATTCAAGGGGACTTAATCCCCCAACTTAAAACGCGCCACGGGGCGCGTTTGCACAGTGGGGAAGGGAGGGGGCGGGGCACGTTATAGTTAGAAATTAGCATTTAAAAAACCTTTGAAATTCACTGAAAAAACCATAGGTTTCAGACACGTTATAGTTAGAAATTAGCATTTAAAAAACCTTTGAAATTCAATGAAAAAACCATAGGTTTTAGGGACAGTTATAGTTAGTTGGACATTACACTCGTACAAAACCCGTGAAATTCCCCGTTATAGTTAGTTCAGCTAACTATAACTCGCGCCCGCAATGCACTGCTGATGACGTCACATATTACATCACTCATGACATGGTCAGTGACATCACTGATGACATCTCAAATGACATCACTGATGAAATCACTGATGAAATCACTGATGACATCATCCATGTGATAATTTCATGCATCTTCTCACACCCTAATATAACTTTTGATACACCCACTCTAAATTACAGACTGCCATTGTCAAAACCATAGACACTCCAACACCAATAACTACATACCCACTCACAGATTCTTAGGTCTACACACACACATCCACTCACTCACCCGTACAGTCACTCATACGTACGGTCACTCAGTACAGGACTATAATATGCACTCATACACCTATATAGACACTCACACACCGCCACTCATCCATAGAGGTACTCACACACCTAGTCAGTCATGCAAATAATTAATCACACTGCCATTTATTCACCTATACAGTTATACACACACCAGCTCACTTACTCATACAAATAATAGCACATTCTTACGCTCTTATACAATCACTGATACACGCACACACTCATCCACACAGCCACTCTCACAATCACACAGTCTCACTTATAGCCATTTAAATACTCCAACACACATATATACTGCCTTTCACATATGTAGATACTCACACATGTACCACTGAGATATACATTCACTCACTAACACACCCATACACACACTCACCCACCCAAGCAGTCCATCACAGATGCACTCTTGAAATCATGCACCCAGTGATTCACCCACTCACACATCTATGTACAGAGTCACACACACCCCACCCACACAAACACTCAGGCACCCATACAGATACTTAGACAACCAATCAATAACCCATATAGACACTCATGTAGCTATTCGCAAATCCATGCTTCCACTTACACCCCAACAGACAGACGGATACAGATATTCACACAGTTTTGTCACTTACCCATGCATTCAGTAAGATACGTTTAATCACTCAATTATAGAGTCAGTCACGCACCTACTAAATCATCCATTCAGACACTTATACACCCACTCATTCTTCAATACGCCTTTCCCTATATATATTAAACATATTTAAACTTTGCAGAAACACACAGTCACTGGATGATGTCATCAGTGATGTCATTTGAGATGTCATCAGTGATGTCATCAGTGATGTCACTGACCATGTCATGAGTGATGTAATATGTGACGTCATCAGCAGTGCATTGCGGGGCGCGAGTTATAGTTAGCTGAACTAACTATAACGGGGGAATTTCACGGGTTTTGTACGAGTGCAATGTCCAACTAACTATAACTGTCCCTAAAACCTATGGTTTTTTCAGTGAATTTCAAAGGTTTTTTAAATGCTAATTTCTAACTATAACGTGTCTGAAACCTATGGTTTTTTCAGTGAATTTCAAAGGTTTTTTAAATGCTAATTTCTAACTATAACGTGCCTGAAACCTATGGTTTTTTAAGTGAATATATATATATATAACAGTTCCACTCCCATAGTCGAAATATTCAATCAACCGGGCACAGACTCCAAAATTCTTTAGTGCTCGTTTATTTTTGTTTATTCACTTGTGTCCATGACACATTTCGGCCGCCCCAAAGTGGCCTTGCTCACATACGCTCTGCGTCCTCACTTAACTTTTTTTATATGCTTTTAACCATGTGATTGCAAAAAATCCAAAACAACTACGGACATTGACAACAGACTAGTCTCTTCAACAGACCATTGTTTGTCATGAACTTTGAATTGTAAACATAGTCACTATTCAATAAATATCGAATATAGAGACAATATGTAGAATCTAAAAAGTCAATCTATATATAAAAAGTTATTTTTCTGATTAATGTCTGTGCATCAAACCTATAATTTAAAAGTTCATACGTTAGGTTGTAAACATATTTCATCATTAATATAATATGCATACTAGATATTGCGATGCCATCTATGACGTCCCATTAGTGTCTATAACGTAATGCATAATGCATTATCTATTTAAAAACTAGACAATGCTCCTGTGTGATAATTAATGTCTCATTCTATATATTATAAATTATAGGCTGGTTGCCAAAGTTGAGCCCATAGTGGGCTTACTGCATGTGATATTAACGACTTCTTGGCCATAGGCAGCTGTTGCTCTTCAACTTATGCACACACTGCACTGAATACTACTGTAGACCGCTTATGGACCATGTCATATAAATTCGGAATAATTCCTATAAATATAACCTACAGGCTTGTTGTATGAATATAAATACAAATCTTTCTGTTGTCAATTAAAAATCCACGCTGTCCTTAACCTCTACCTAAAGTGCTGTGTGTTTAAAGTGCATTAATATAAAGTGCAAATGCAAGAAGGGAAAATCATCAGCAGCTTCTTCTATAACTAATATATTGACTCAAATGTATTAATCACATAAATAATCCAGAAATTTCATATTATTTACATCTTCTAAATAGTGTCCAATTCTCTTAAATTGAAGAGCCTATAAGAATATCAGTATATATATATATATATATATATATATATATATATATATATCTCCAAAGAATTTCCAAGTTCTCCGGTATAGCAAAACAACATGGGCACAGACTCCAAGTGATGTGTGGCTTTATTTAAAAAAGACATGGTCCATATGACGCGTTTCGGCCGCCGACCTGCGGCCTCTATCACATAACGCGTTACGTGCAAGTAACGTCTTATATACAGGTGAGTTTTTTTACATTTTTTCCATTTCTTAACCACAGAGTGCATTTTGACCTAGCCAAAGGCAGTCACATGTTCATGACATACAGGAAAAATGATGGACATTATAGACAGAATAGCAGCATGAGTTTTAAACATAAAAAACCTCAATGGTACTAAATGCGTTGAATAGCTCAGGGTAAATCCAGTATATTGAAGAGAGTAATTACAGCATATATAACAGCATAGTGGTTTATAGACAAGCTGAGAAAATCAAATGCATGAAAGGTATATTTTCACTAGTATGACCGCATAGACATGGCAATAAAGAAAAACCGCAGCAGTGTCTAATATAACTATATTGTGGGTTTCAAACCACCTAGCGCACACAAATATGTGACAGAATGATCATACAAAAAACATGGAAGCTATGTCACTGACCTCAAATAGTTGAGAATAAATGATGGTACCATGATCCTGTGCTGGATCCATGTTGGTGATCCAGGCTCAGGGTTTAAATATATTAACCTTGTAGTGCGCACAGTGACAATGTGTGTCTACATAGAGAACATAACTGGGGTAAAAAAAGTCAGTGCAAAAACAGTAGAAAAGTGACTTATTAATTGGGAAATATGCGAATATTAAACGAGGTAACTTGTTTCTTACGTTGTAGACTCAACATCTGCATTTGGTTGTGTCATGCATGATAAACCATGGACTATCATGCTCACTTTGGGCGTGGACACAACACTAGTTAACTTCCTTAAGCACATGTACTTGTCAAGTAGGGCCAGAGTACGCTATGGTCTAAAAGGAGAATGCTCACAGCAGTTCATCATAGAGAGAGGGGTCCGGCAAGGGTGTGTACTTGCCTCTTTTTTGTTTAATTTATATATTAATAGTCTGGACAGTGCCCTAGCAAGTAAATGTAACGATCTTCCCCAAGTCGGGCACCGACCCATACCGGCCCTCCTCTATGCAGACTACGCAGTGCTTATGGCCCGCAGCCCGCTTGGCTTACAGCGTTTACTCACTGAATTTGTTAAGTATATGCAGAAATCTGGGCCTGCAAATTAATATAAGTAAAACCTTTATAATGAAACCAGGGAAAAAAGATACAAAATGCTGTGACATTTTTATTGAGAGTACTAAAATTACTCACACATCATCCTTCTCATATCTAAGGATTTTATTTGACCAGGAGGGGAACTGGAGGTGTGCGGTGAATTCCAGGAGGCTCCAATTTGTTAATACTATTTCGGCTCTGCTTAATTTCTTTAGGAAACTGAGCAAGAAGTCACCAAGAGAGATGATGGCCATATATAAGGCCAAAGGCCGGCCTACCGCAATGCACGGGTCAGAGTTGTGGGGACACGTTAACGTCGAATCACTGCAGTTGGTAGAAAATGCTTACTTAAGGAATCTTCTTGCCCTTCCAAAAGTTGTTCCACCTTCGTGTGTCACTCGGAACTGGGTGACCCTTCTTATCACACCTGATTAAGATTCAGCCTGTCCTGCTCGGGCATAAATTCGGGTCATCTGAGTTTACTGAACTCAATCGAGACCTTATAAAGGATTGTCTCAAATCCGCGCACGCCTTTAAAATCCCTTGGCTCAAGTATGTCAAACATTTTTGGACTGATATTGGCCACCCTGAGTATTTTGACCACCTGTGGTCTTTGATTAATATCCCTAGAAAAGCTCTAAAATCAGAGTGCCTATCACTGCTTGAGGATCTGAGGCTGTCTATAGAGATAGTGAAACCTTCTGTACTCAAGAATCAATTGATCCTGACCACATACGATTTGCAACCTTATTTAATAAACGTACACAATGCTCGGCATAGATTTGTACGAATATATGACGTTACAATGCAAACAATTACAGCGCATGCTTTTACAACGCAGTTGTTATATCGCAACTACCATTACATTGCATGATTATACAACACATGCCATTACAACGCATTTTTAAAACTACCATTACAACGCATTCCATTACAACGCATACCATTACAACGCACAATACTTTTAGGGTAACAGTAGGGTAAGTGTTGGATAGTGTAGGGGTAAAAATTACTATTCCCACTCCAGTGAGTGCAACAGTAGGGTAAGTGTTGGATAGTGTAGGGGTAAAAATTACTATTCCCACTCCAGTGAGTGCAACAGTAGGGAAAGTGTTGGATAGTGTAGGGGTAAAAATTACTATTCCCATGTACCCCAAAACCCATACCCACCCTAAAACTAAAAAATCTCCATTACTTACCTTATAATGCGTTGTAATGGCATGCGTTGTAATGGCATGCGATGTAAAGGCAGTTGCGTTGTACAGTTGTGTTGTAAAGGTAGTGCGTTGTAAATACTGAGTTGTAATGGATGTTTCCCGATTTGTACTGACACAATTCAGGGTGGATATTTTTCATCGCTTAACCAGTTTCCTCAATGTAAATAATTGGTCATATAAATTAGAGAACTGCCCTTGTGACAATATATCCACACAGAATACCATGCACATTGTTTTTTCTGTAATTACTATTCAGATTTAATGAATTGCTTAATTAGGCTGCTGCGAAAGCCTCTAAACTTTGTGCAATGTCGACCAGCATTTATATATTTACTATCTCTTCCAAATGTTTATAACTGTGTTGTCTTGTCACTGTATTTATGGGCTGTTATTACCTGTAGGAAGCTGTTATAGTAAATCTTTCTATTCTTTTTGTCTTCTTAATGATAGTAGGAAAATGCATTGTGTCCTTTTTATCTGAACTAAACTTGTTTTTAATATTAATTTGTAGATAGTGTTTTTAGTTTTTTATCCTGAGCAATGTATATCATTTTTTATGTACGCTTTTATGATTCATATTGTGATATCGAATAAAGCTTATTTAAAAAAAAAAAGATTAGCATTGTAAAAATTATTCAGTGATAAAGTAACAGATTTGGGAAAGATGATTTGCACCTGGGTGTTGGCAGCACCTGTGTCGGGCTCCAAGAGCTTAGCGTTGAGCGAACGTGAGATTAAAGTAATCAGGCCTCCTTCCCACGTAAGATGGAATAGCCAGCGCATAAAAGTACTTGCATCCATCTAGACAAAGGTAATCAAGGTGTCCCATGTCTCCTGCGAGCAAATTATATTAAAGTGCTTGATAAAGCCAAGCCAAATATGATAACATTTTGCATTATTAAGACCTGCTCAACATCTCAAAACAATCAATGTTGGTACCCCTCCGTAAAGTTTTATCTCAGAATTACTTTGCGATCCTGTGATCTGTGCGCTGTCAATAGCAGTTCCCCAATGAGTTACAAAGTAGGATTGTACCATTGATGTTGGCCCCTCCACGTTATTACCATGGGATTACATAGTTGATAAGTGAGGTGGGGGGGAAGGGTAGCAAAATCCATGCAGAGTTTATTTAAAAAAACTCCTAGTGGCAACACAGTAATATCAGAGCCAGTCCTCTTTATGATAGCAGATTAAGGCAATATTCGAGCTGCAACACCAGATTTGTTGAACTTTACCAACACACAATCACTGTCAAAACATTTTTGATCAGGCCCAATCCAACCCAATCTCCTAACCATAATATGTTAAGCAACCTGGGCTTCCCTATCAACAGGTCTACTCATCCAGTGCATAAATATGTTTTTTAACTGGCTATATTTCTCCCATGATCCCTCCTGTAAGGGTGGGGACATTGCTCAAGACCACTACATAAGGTGTTACGTTGGGCGGGAGATCAATGGTTACATTTGCAGAAGCAGTAACTGGGACACATCACCAAGGGACATCTTGTCCACCGAGCGTCATTTGGGGAAGTACCAAGCGGTAGGGGAATGGTCATCCAGAGGCATTCCCAGGTCACAAGAGCTCATCGTGACTGCATTAATTGCCTTGGCCACGTCCCCCAAGACATGACTTACTTTGTCCTGTCTACATTTTGGAGATGATACACCACTACTTCCATTTGAGGGGGGTGTCAGCCATGTGAGGAGACACCACGTTTTTATATACTCTCTCAATATTGCCATTACGGCGAAGTGCTTCATGATCTGGGAGGCTAAATCTCAAAGAGCAGTTTCTATTCTTTTGGAACCTTCATCAAAAGATTTTTCTGTCAAACTTTCCACTCCAGAATAAAAATGGTACAACAGTTGTCCCCAACTGGTCTTTTTTGTCTCCCCTTGGTTTAATAAGAGAGCCAGAAGGTGGTTTACCACACATTGGTGTTGGGGGAGCTGTCGCTTTCTTTTTTTCTTGTTGACTGTAGGCTGCGTTTCTAATGAATTTTCCAAAATGTCAGGATTAGTATCAAGGGCAGCGTGGTGCACTTCACCCAGAACAGTCACTGAGTTGGACTTGTGGTTCAGTCACTTATACTGGTTTTAAAGCAGGTGTAGTTGATCGTAACAAGGGAGAGTTGGGGCTATAATCCTCCCTTGGGCCGCGCACAGCAAGCCCCGAAGGTGTGCAGTCCCAGGTCCACCTCAACTGTGGTGATTTCCTCACTTAAAGCTGCCAGTACTGACGTCAAATAAGACATAATTGGAGCGATTGATGCTTTTCAGCAAGTTAACATTCTAATTTGAAGTGGTGCACTTATACTTCCCCACGTGGGCAAGATATCCTGCAGGGGCGGCTCCTCCGCAATGGCAGATGAGCGTCGCCCCACTTGCTCAGAGCCAGCACCTGAAAAATAAAACAATATACTATAATCGTTTTATTTTTCATTTGCTGGCTCTGAGCCAGCGTGTGCAGGGAGTAGCAGGGGAACTGGTTTGGGCACTTATAAGTGCACATGTGTGTTTGGCGGGCCGTCTTAGGCTGGCCAAACACACATGCACACTTAGGTTTATTTCTCCAACCGGGCTGTATTGAACAGCCGGTTTGGAAAAACAGCACTGACTCCCTGTCCTGAGCGGAGCTTTAAAGCAGCCCGCTCAGGCCAATCCCTGGGCTGCTCTCATAGCATGAGAGCAGCGCAGGGATTGCACAGGGAGTCCGTGATGCTGCCCCAGTGCCTATTGGGACAAGGAAGAAAAACACTGCAACGCAGAAGGCAGCCGGCAGCTTCAGGTAAGTTTTCCTTTTTTTAAATTATTATTAACCCCCGTGCTCCCCACCGCACCCCCTCCACCCGCTCCACCACTTTTTGTTTGTGGCGGCCTCCACTGATCTTGAGGCAGATGAAAGACGCCTCCCACCATCGGGTCATGTTCTGGTGTGTCCTGTGCTGCAGGACCAGAAGGTGCTATTTAAGCGCAGTGGCCCCTCTTCCTCCACCAACAAGGCCAAGAGACTTCTGGGCTTTGGAGTGCCAGCCCAATCTCCACAGAAGGTGATCAGCGCTTCCTTTGCTGCGGGACCAGAAGGCACTATTTAAGTGCGTTGGCCCCCTCCTCTTACACCATTGATACTCAAAGTAGGGCCTGGGCCACATGAGGCCCTCCTGACCTTTTCATACGGCCCCCTGATCAACAGCAGCACTGGGCTGCTGTTCACTCGACTCCACACTTACATTAAAAAGATGTTAAATATACCGGCAAACCTTTATTTAAAAGTTAATTGAAGTTAAAGAATGGCAGTAACTAGGTTGTTCTGCACCAATTAACTTTAGTAACATCTCCATTTCCAAAGCCATCTTGCAGTAAAAGTGTAAAAATATGATAAGGTCTCTTAAAAATTCAAAAAGTGTAGTTCATTAACATGCAGAACCATTTCATCTTAGTATATCAGATTAAACCAGTGCATTGAGAAGCCTTTTTTAAGTGATAGTTTTCAAATATGAATTTAAAAACATTAATTCTTTCCCCCAAAACTGACAACAATGCCAATAATGAACTAAGAGGCAAATCAGTTGTTATGTGCACTCTTAGGGCGGCCTGGGTTCCTATTATACATGAACAACATTATAGATTATTAAATCAAACACAGAAAAGGGTTTTGTACAGCACACATCCTAAAGTCATGTATTTCGAGGTCCTCTTAGATGTGGTAATTAAAGAAAAAGGAGGGAAAGTGAAAAAAAACAATTGCCTAGGGTGAAATAATTTGGAAAAGTGGGGAAGCTGGGATTAATCCCCGTTTTTCTTGTTTCACGTTGTACAATTCAGCCACTATGTATATGCTTTGCTTCCCCTATACCCATCTTATCAACACCTTGCCAGCACAACCTCCACAGCAGACAGTCATCACAGCCCACGCTGTTGGACCATAAGCCAATATTTAAGTGCAGTGCCCTCTCCGACTCCACCAACAAGGCCAATAGACTTCTGGCCTTTGGGGTCCCAATCCAAACTCCACAACAGGCGATCAGCGCATGCCCCACGGCGGGACCAGAAGGCACTATATAAATACAGTGGCCCCCTCCTCCTTCAACAACCAGGCCAAGAGAGTTCTGGACTTTGGAGTCCCAATCCAAACTCCACAGCAGGCGGTCAGCGCATGCCCCACGGCGGGACCAGAAGGCACTAATTAAATACAGTGGCCCCCTCCTCCTTCAACAACCAGGCCAAGAGAGTTCTGGACTTTGGAGACCCAATCCAAACTCCACAGCAGGCGATCAGCGCATGCCCCACGGCGGGACCAGAAGGCACTATTTAAATACAGTGGCCCCCTCCTCCTTCAACAACCAGGCCAAGAGAGTTCTGGACTTTGGAGTCCCACTCTAAAGTCCACAGCAGGCGTATAATGCGTTCTCATATTAATGACTAGAGACATCAGCTTGGTCATGCAAACTTAAATCAGATTAACGGCAGGATATTGTGACTGCAGCACGAAACAGTTGTTGAAACAGTCAGAAAGAGAAAAGACATATGTTCTGAATTACATGAAATACTAGATTCATGCAGGATGAAAAGACCCAGCAATAAGTAAGATGACTAGTTTTCCCTGCAGTAACCGTTTAGCACACAGGAGTATTTTACTTCGATTCTGTGTATAATTTGTATCTCATTGAGCTCTAGTTTATTTCATGCTGCCTCTTCTGCTGGTGGGAAGTAAAAAACAACATGAAACCTCCAGGCGCGGCATACATTTAAGAAATGAATGGCCCGATTCACAAATATCGTGCTTTGATTTACGCTGGAATACTGGAGGAAGGGAGGACTGATGTGGACTTACTTCTGGAAATCAGGAGTAGGCCAGAAATACTACACGAATAAGTCACGTCTACTGTACTGACAGCATCTTCTTTGCGAATCAAGCCCTAAGTATTAAAAACATTACTAAGATATAGCTCAAAACAATTAACTGTCCTTTCTCTAGGTTTAAACGATGTTTATGACGGCAAGCAATGAACGTATTATCGGGGAACCAGTAATTACGCCTTGCATGTTCCCCAAAAACTCAAATAGGTTAATATATTATTATACCACAGTGCCTCATAAATGAACCCATCTACAATGAGGCTTGAAAGAACCTGTTGTTTTTATTTCATAAGCACATAAGGAATGTTTTATGGTCACTTCTGGGCATTGGGATGAGAATCAGTTGGGCCTAATTTACAAAACAAAAAAAAATCTTTACACGACTAATCAAAAGTGCTGAACGAAGGAGATGAAGGAAGGAATGGGGTTGTGGCGCCATCTGCTGGGCAACATAGAAACCTCAAAGTACCGAAAAATAAGCATTGTTTCAATGAGAGTTTTAGATACCATTATTGAGCACAGCAGACAAGCTCGTGTTTATTTAGGGTGACCACCTGGCATGGAGTCAAATTCAGACAGGACTGCAAAAATTCAGGAAAAAGGGTCAAATTTCAGGACAAAAATTGAAGACAAAAAAAGGTCACTTTTACGGACACATCCGAGAAGAATGCCATACCTCATTACTTTATCGTTATATTTATTTACTATTTTTATATTGCACTATTTCTTCACTGTGCTTTGTATGTGATTGCCTCTATGTATGTTACAGTCAGGTTGCGCATTATGTTCTTATTCAATTATAAATTGATGCCCCTAAGGACAGCAGGAAGGGCATCACCCATACCCAAATCTACCTAATCTTTCTTAGAGGGAAAGCAACAGAAAACTTTTGATTATGTTTCTAAATATTTTAAAAACCATAGCAAACAATTTGGGAAACATTAAGGTAAGTCCTCTTTTTAACTTTCTGCTAATGAAGACAAGCTGAACTCCACTAGATGTCAAAGCTAAAAAAAAATGGGAGCTAGAAAAGGAGAGCATACAATATTTAAAAAAATCTCATGAGCACGGGATGATCTTCATACCAGATATGTGTCAAACTGTGCACCACCATGTGCTACACAGGGCACTATTATCACTGTGCAGCGTGCCCCTACCAATGGCATACTGATTCTCCACACATAGCACAGTGCACCACTACCCTCAGAACAGTGTACCACCACCCTCAGAACGGTGCACAGGCACCAGCTGTGTAGTGTTTGTTAGTTCTCTGGTGGAGAAAGTTAGGGCTAGACTAGGCAATGGTTAGTGTTACAGTGGAAGGACTTCATCAGGCATGTAGCGGGAAGCAGGTTCCTAGAGAGGACTGACCAAGAAGAGGTTGTCAGAAAATGGCAATGAAGTTAAATTGTTATAACAGTACAAAACAGGCAACTCTGAGTAGTCTCCTCAAAAGCAAGGCCCTAAGTTAGCTCCTGTTATCATGTATGAAATGCAGCATATAATGAAAAGTGAAAAGAAGCAAGGAAATGTAATATAACAACGTCCTTCTGTTCGGGAGGGTAGTCAGAGTTGTGAGAGGCAAGGTAGTGGTGGGCCTGTACAAGCCTTTGTAGCAGGTGTTGAAATAGACAGTCTGTCAGTTTCTATGCTTGGTTGCAATATCATGCAACAAAATAACTTTAGAATTTTTTCTCCATGATGTCTCATAGTGGTCTGAGATGTTTTGCAGGTGTGGCGGTGCTGTGTGAAATGGGTGTCAGTAATGAGGATTATGGTGTGGGATGGCCAGTGACTTTTTAAAAGACGCTAGTGCTCATATGAAATAGAATATTGCAGTCATACCTTCGGGCTATTTCAAGCAAGATAACTCAGTAGATTTTTCCCAAGATGCCTAGGCCTATTTATAACTTTAAAAAAACAAAAGGAGCACGTCCCAGCAGGGTCACCTCAGCCTTTTATTCTCTCCACAACAGCAACATCAGTGGGACTGAGTGTTCTAATAATGACTTGAAGTAGTTAGCGGTGTGTCTGCAAGAGAAAAGGATAGAGGGATAACAATGCATTTTTTTCTACTCTGACATTTTGGTGACAACCTAGATATTTTGTTGGGACGGGTATGTTCCTTGCTTGGTACATGTGTGTTCCCCTGTCCAGTGTGCCCAACTGCATGTATATCTGGGATCCTGCCTTTTTATTTTTTAGTCCGGGCATCACGCTAATCTAAGCATGAGTGCAGAGGCATAGAGCTGTCACTGACCATAAGAGTTCACACAAGACTAGGCATATTTGAACAGTAGTTCCAAAACACTGTAGCTGAGCCTGATTCACGCTACTCCTGATTACTCGACACAGGGTAACGCAGACTAGGGAGAACACCATGGGAGGGAGGGATAGAGAGGTAGTGCAGTGGATATATACCTACAAGAGATAGCACCCTGGATCCTGCATGCAGTGTGTAGTATTTAGTGCAAATTTGTGATTAATGTACTTTTATTCTTGTAAAGATAAGCACTCAGTTGAACATCAACTTTATGGTGTCTGTTAGTAAATTGTTGAGTGCTGAACTGCCTCCCTAAGAATTCTCTGACTGTTTGCGATTGCTACCCTGAGAGTGAAGTGCTGATGGATTGTACTTAGTCAAGCTTGCAGAGTCATAGTAGAACATCAGTGGCATATTACCTCAACACCCATGGCAGAGGCCTAGTAGCTCCTGACTGACTCCTGGCCCTCCAAACAGGGTCTGAGAGCAGGGTTGCCAGGCAGGCTCTATTTTAATCCAACATATGCAGCACTGCTGTATATTTCATAGTTGGCACAGCAGACACCCAACGAGCCAGACACAAATGCACATTTGGAGCTGTGTATAGGAGTGTAATAGCTAGTACCACTTGATTAGCCAAAGAAGTGTCGAGAATACTTTCATGAGGGGGCTCTGGGAAAACATAGAAGCCTGAAAGGGACAGATTTATCTTAACACCCTATGACACTAGACTATCTGTACGATAATTGCATGTGTAGAAACGAGGCAGAGCAGATGTTGTGGGTGACAGTTTCACACCTCATGTCAGGATCTGAGGTACCCACAACCATGGGAGCAGCCAGAAAATTAAAATAACCCCACTTGAAGCTCATCCTAAATAGATGTGGTGGAGCGAAGTGAGCGAGCTCCAATCTCCTCGGTTGGGGGGGAGGGGTGCTCAGGTGGAGAGAAGGTCTGGGGGAGTATCCCCCACCAGTAGGTTGTTCTTTAAAAATTGGACCAATTGGTGCATTTCACATTACAATCTTCAACAAATTTGGAGAACAGCTTTTCCAAGCATTTCATGAGGGGCCATCAGGAAAGAATCCAAAAATTAGGTCCCATTTACTGACCTTCATCATGGGTTTTGGGAGGTTTCCAACCAAGGAAAAATGGGGACTAACAATGTTTTTATGGTATAATTTCCTAGGAAGTTGGTTGAATGACATATTGGTTTGCAATTTCGATACAGGTTCCTGCCACATTTTTCAATGACTAAAGGGTTTTCTTTCACAGATGCCTTTCACACCCTTTTATGATTCACAAATAGGGCTGCTGCTTTATAGTTAAGTGCCATAATCACACACTTCTTTCCAACAGAGTCTCGGGTCACAGCCCCCTTACTTTTACTTACTAGTTGAATTGAATAAAGAACTGCTTAGCAGGTTGTTCAATATTTGATCTGTAAATTTGTTTTATTTTCCGTAAAAGAGGAGAGAGAGAGCATGGGTTAGACTACAGAAAAAGATATGGAAATGGATAGGAGAATATATGATGGCACCATTCACTAACAACTAGTAACGTCCTGCACATATGAGTTTTCAGAGTGCGCTGAAAAACAATTCCCAGGTGGTGGACGTAGTAAGTTAGTGATCATTTCACAGCATGTTAAGTTGACTAATGCTTCCACAGCCTGACTTAAATATACGCAAGAAGCCTGGTAGATGTTTTATTTTTACCGGATTCACTGTCTGGAAAACGGCCATGGAACAATCCCCTAAAGGTTTTGCACTGGAATTTGTATTCAGATTACTTAGGTAAGTAGGGTTACCACGTAGCTGTTTTTTACTGGCATAACCAGCATTTTAATGTCAGTAGCCGATATAAAAATTAGCAAAATCACTAAAAGCTGTGTTTGCCCTCTATCAGTAAATAGTTTAGATAGCATATTTAAGAACAAAGCATTTTCAAATGTGTACAGTTGCTGCCTTAAAAATTGCGGAGTGATAATAAAAGTTTAAAAAAAGGCAGAAAAGTCACATTTAAAATGGGTACAGGCGATTTTATGTAAAATTCTGTTTAAGTATAATATCCGGCCCTTTGCAGAATCGTAAAACATGAATATATGGCTGGTATTTCTCTCTGGGAAAGGTGGCAAACCCAGTAGCAAGGTAGAGCTAAAAATTGCCCCTCACAAGAGCAGGCTGAAAGTCAATCACTGGCACTCAGAATTACAAGTATATCATGCCGATGCTGGACCTGAGTGTTGATGTACACCAGTCATGTGTAGAATGAGTGTGAATTACTTTTACAACATGCACTTAAACAAAGGCTTTACATCGCTTGATTTTATTTGTAAACACGCACCTAAATAAAGTCTTTAAATTGAGGTGATAGAAGAGTGATTTAGCCATGTATTTTGAAAGTCAATCAAGGACACGCAGAATTACAAGTATATCATACCGATGCCGGACCTGATTTTAACGTACACCAATCATGTCAAAATGTTAAACAGGCACCCTCGGAAAACAGCATCTGGCATTCGACCTCAGTCTTTGAATACACAAATGTGAAGAGATAAGATTGAGATTTACAGACCTGTTTAAAAGAGGAGCTTGGAGCAGTGAGCGAAAACACGAGCGCTTGTGTTAAGTGCTCTTTTACAAACAAAAAAGTAGTTCCTGAAACAGATCCTAAAATGGAAGCAGTGGAGAGATAGTGTAATTGGCCCATGCTCTCAGGGAGGGCTGCACACAGGAAGAGGCATGAGAAATGCATGCCATGGACAAATGGGGAGAAAGAATATGAGAGCGTGATGGAGACAGCAAATGGGAAGCCTATGGGCGGGCTGTAGCCCACAAAGCTGTCTAGCTGAGACCTAAAAAGGAGGTATTAAGGAGAAAAACAGTTATTATCTACGCAGTGTTCAGCATATTTGGATCAGCCATATATGCAATTGGCACTTTTTCAAATAAGCACTTGTATAGCACTTGTACACTTTGATGTTCCATAATGTATTTTATAATACTAAGAATCTTTATTGAATCTGTGAGAACTGTTAATTGATTGAAGGCAAATAAGCAAGAGAAGGATGATATGCAACTGGATAGGATTTCCTTTAGTTTTGTAAATGATGAATAAATTGTTGATCCACTTTTTTAATGGTAGCGGGCTAGATAATAAAGCTAGGGCTATTCAGGACTGGATCTCAACTCATAATTCCTCAGTTATTTTTCTTCAAGAGACCCACACCCCGTCTCCAAAGTTAAGTAAATTTGGGATGTTTAAATATTGGGCATGTTTCAAATGTTTTTCATCCTCAGAGGAGATGCATAGGGCTGTTGCTATTTTTATGGCTAAATATTTATCACCCCAATTCATATTTGTCAAAATGATAAAGGCAGCCATTGATGCTGGGTTAACTGTACAAACAGTGGTGAATAATTTATTTTTAGTGCTATGAGGTACCAACCTTTGACAGAAAGCACTGTGAATGTATAAGTCATTATTTTAAACTTGCATTACACACAGTATAAAATAGACTGTCACAAAAGTTTTCCGCCCCGACTGCAGAGTCTCTGCAGTAGTAAATTTACTTTTAACTCATAGTTTGTGAATAGCAAAAAATTTAAACTTATACAAAAGTATAAGTTTATCTTTGTGAATCAGGCCCTTTGAGAGGTGTTGTAAGGGTATTACTAGTTGAGGGTTGGAGTGACTGCTTTCAATTCACAGTTGTAAATAAATGTTTGGACTGGGTATAGTCTGTGTATCACTAAAATCTATACTTTGGAAGTACTTTTTCTAAGTCTTAAACCTATTTGCACATTGTGTGGCAGCCTGTCTTATATTGTGTGTAATGCAAGTAAAAAACAATTACTTGCACGTTCACTGTGCTTTCTGTCACAGGTTGGGGCCTCGTAGCACGACAAATACAATATTTACCATTGCACCAACCAGGATACAATTCTGTCTGTGGCTCTCGAGTTGCACAACCAGACATCTGCCGTAATCACATTAACCAATAAAGTTTTCATAAGATAAAGTAGTGCATTTCCCACTGTTTATTTTAACTTGTATTTATTTTTCTTTGAAAATGTGTGTTATTTTATATGCATTTACCTGTTGGTGAAAGAGTAACAAAATAGCTACAGAATATTTTCTTCTTTTTAGCCATGCCCTTAACTTCACACTCACTGACCCCCACCTCAATTGCACTCAGGATTACAGTACCCATACTTTTTTAATGCACTTCGACCATGTTGAATAGCTATGTAAAATCTCTGAAAGCCTGTGATATTAGCATATGGTGTCCTGCCTTCACTTACCTTCACTATGTACCGTTTCGTTTTTAGACATTGTGTCAGCATAACCTGTGATCTGTAGGTTTTTAACACAAAGTACTACTCATCTGACAGAACTGTACAAAAACACTGTCCTCTGGTGTTAAACAGGATTGAAAAAAGAAAGTGGCTTAATTGCACTATATGTAACTAGGAAACTTGGGTTCTAATCCCGGCTTCCGTAGATGACTAAATTGCAGGGATCTAAGTCAAATGAATTTACTTCATGTGCCTAACTTACTTGATAGTGACATTTGAGAGCACTTTCAAGTAATTTAGTTCAAGATGGAACCTGTAAATAAAACCTCACTTGTATAAGCTTTAATAACCTGTAATGTTCCACCATCCATAACAATAATATTGGCCATGACGTAAGGGACACCAGACAGCTGGTTCACTTTGTTCACTCATGACGTTGTGAGGAGGGAGTGTTAATAAATGTTTCAGTTAATGTTTAGAAACTTTCACTTCAAATACATGTCAACGTAATGCTGAGATCTAATAAAGTAAACTGAAACACTTCCAAATATTAAGGAACCACTTTCTACATTTTAAAGTCTTTATCATGTTCCTGCATTTTATTCTTTGGCATTAAGGGATGAGGCACACTACTAGTTCGGCCTTGGTGTGACTGTAGAGCCTTTTTAAGACATAGACAGGGTAGGCAATTGCCCAACATTTCTAAGTGCTCGCCCACTGCCTACCCTCCACAAGCACCACTAATGTACCATTGCGCCAGCAGAGTTTGACAGGGGGGGTGCTGCTTGTTCAACCACTGGACATGACCTCTTCTGTTTCTGGCCTCTTTGCTGGGACTACTCTCAAGGTATGCAATACCTTCTGATACTCATAGAGGGCCCATCTTGCTGATTTTAGGAATTGCCTCACCTAGGGGCTGATTACGATGGCAGGCGGACTTGGTCAGCCCGCCACCGTAGCGGTGATTGGGTCCGCCCGCCAGACATGCGGCGGTCCCACCACTGCAATTAGGATGCGCCTGCCATACTGGCGGGCGCATCCTGGGCTTTCAACATTGCGGGCGGTGCTGCTGGCTGCAGTACCGTCCGCAATGTTGAAAGTTCTTGCACCGCATTTCCCTGCACCGCGTGGCAGGCACCATGCGGTGCCTGCCACTTGGTGCATGGAAATGCAGGGGGGTACCATGGGTACCCCCTAGTGCAGCGACACCTCCCCCTAAACAGGGGGGCCCGCAACGGGCCCCCAAACCCAGCCAGCCTTTCCATGGCGGCATCGCCGCCATGGAAATGCGCCTGGCCACACACATCCTAATATGGCAAATGGTGCCTGCTAGGCACCGCCACTGTATTAGTGGCCCTGCTCTTCCCGCCAGGCAATCGGTGCAATTGCCACCGGCGGAAAGGCGGCGGACGGACTTTGCGTCCGCCGCGATACCCACCGCCATCCTAATATGGCGGTGGGTAAATCTCAACATGATGGCGGAACGATCACCACCGCCGGGCCGTCGGTGGCGATTGTTCCGCTATCGTAATCCCGAGTTCTTCTCTTCTTTATTTTCCACTTCTTAGCAACAATCCTTTGCATCAGTAGTTGTCCCATCTATCTCAACTTCATCCTGCTCTTTAATTCTCTTTGCCTGGTGATCCGGGCTCCCAGTTCTGAAATAAATGTAGAGTCCCTGACGCACCCAGCAGTCAGGCCTACTTTGTGCTGTGAGACTTCAGACAAGTGTAGGTACCTCTGATCCTGATGTGAGGTGTGAGATTGTCACCCACACCATCTGCTCTGCCTCGTTTCTACACATGCAATTATTGTACAGACTGTCTAGTGTCATCGGCTGTTACGATAGATCTGTCCCTTTCAGGCTTCTATGTTTTCCCAGAGCCCCTCATGAAAGTATTCTCCACACTGCTTTGGCTAAGCAAGTGGCACATGCTATTACACTCCTATACACAGCTCCGAATGTGCATTTGTGGCTGGCTCGTTAGGTGTCTGCTGTGCCAACTATGAAATATACAGCAGTGCTGCATAGCCTGGATTAAAATAGAACCTGCCTGGCAACCCTGCTCTCAGACCCTCCAGACCACCCATAGCTATAAGAATGGCTCGGTGGCATGTATTACTCATTTTAATGTATATTAAAACATTAAACAACTGTTTTTGTGCTCATTTCAAAATTAGTCAAACAGTGCCACCATGTGGTGGACTGTAACAAGTGCCGGTGTTGTCAATTAAGTGCCGGAGCCGAGTACCGGATTCCACTGACTCAAATTAAGCACTGTTGTTCTGAGGGTGGTGGAACATTGTTCTGAGAGTGGTGGTGCACTGTGCTATGTGTGGAGATGCACTATGTGATTGGCGGGAGCACGCTACACAATGGATAATGGTGCACTGTGCAGTAAATGGTGTGCACTGTTTAACACATCCCTGGTATGAAGATCACCAAGTACTCATGAGAATTCCCTAATGATTGTATGTGCTTTTTTTTATCCCTCATTATTTTTTTTTAGGTTGGACATCTTGTGGATGTCGAAGTGAGCCAGGTGTTTTCGTTCAACTTGTCTTCACTTGCAGAAAGTTAAAAATGGGACCTACCTTGATATTTCCCAAACTGTTTGCCATGAGTTTTAAAATGTTTAGAAACATATTTAAAAATGTTCTGTTGCTTTCTCTCCAAGAAAGAATGGGTAGATTTGGGTAGGGTGATGTCCTTGACGCTGTGCTCAAGGGCATCAATTTATAATAGGACATAATGCGCAACCTGACTGTAAAATACCTAGAAGCAATCACATACCGAGCACAGTGAAGAAAGAGTGCAATATGAAAAATAGTAAATATACGAATAAAGTAATGAGGTATCGTATTTTATTGGATGTGTCTGTAAAATTGACATTTTGTCCCAAAATGTGACCCTTTGTCCTGACTTTTTACCGCCCGGTCCAGAATTTGCCTTCATGCCAGGTGGTCACCCTAAAGCCAACTCTGGGGGCTTTGTGAATTCTTTTTTATTTTTTTATAAACTGTTTTTATTTATTTTTCGAAGAATCAGCCAAAACAACAGCAGGTGTATCTCATACGTTACAAAAGTAGGATTATAATCAGTAACCATTCTTTGTGGAAATGGAGACCAAAGCATAAAATCATTTTGTTTGACATTTCCCCCCCACAATCCCATCCTCCACAATAGTCATGTTCTATTTACTGTGCCCCCTTGGTAATGCAAGAGTGCATTACACCACTTGTTTAGACCCCTATGTACTAAACTGTGTCTCAGTGGGGCCCTCATCCATCAACTCTAAGCCATAGTAACTCAGCCATGGCTGCCATATCTTCCTGAACTTCCTGGGGCATCCCCTCACTGTGTATACTGTTTTTTCCGCTCCCATATATAGATCCATGTTTGCCCGCCATTCAGTCACGGTGGGTAAGACTGCGCTGCCCCAGTATTTGGCAATATCTCTCTTAGCAACTATGAGTCCTAGGTTACTCAGTAGTAGTTTGTGTCTGGGAAGATCCACATCTGTGTGTATCCCTAAAAGGATGTATTTGGGATCCATTGGGATCTCTGTTTCGAGTACATTTTTAAGCTCTTTCACTATCCGTGTCCAATACCTGTGGATTAATTGGCACTCCCACAGAGTGTGGATAAAGGAACCCGTGACCGTACTACAACGTAGACACTCTGGGGTCTCTGCTCGGCTTTGTGAATTCTTGTTCAGAATTGGAAGCTACAGACACTTTCTCTGTGAGGTTAGAACTAAAGCTGAAGAATCCCTCCTGCAGAGAGAGTCGCTGTAAAATAGTAAATGTGACAATAAAGGCTTTGAACAATCCAGTGTCTCCTCTGTGGCCTGGACAGTAAGGTGTGTTCTGAAAGCCTTGATTTTAGTAAGGTTTGCCACCTATTTTCAAAATCACACTTAACCCTTTTAACTCCTGCTAATTTCTTATATTTATTTCCCCAGTGTCCATAAGGGCGGCTGGGAAAGGAAACGGAGAAAGACGAGTGGTAGGGGCAATGGGGGTTGTGAGGGGTTTAGTGGAGGGATGCAGGGATTCTAGAGAATTCTGAAAGAAAGTACATCGCTGTCAATACTGCAGCAGGAGCAGTGGCACTGAGGCCTAGGGTTTGCGAGAGTCCCACTGCACCCTAGTTATAGCTTGTTAATAGATCAAATCAAGTGAACGGAGTGGGAGGTAATTATTTTGCATGCTTGCATTATGATTCACTGCAACCCTGCTTCGCTACTATCTGAAAGGGACCTATTAGCCTTAGAGAATAGTTTATTCGAATAATATTTATGGCTTTGCTTAACTTGCAACCCTACCCAGCAGGAAAAGGAACAAACATGAACTCAAGCCAAATGATGAGAATTTGAAGCTTGTAGGTGTTTCGAAAAAGCTAGGCTACTCTTTGTACAGTTTCCACGCCTATAGGTGGCAATGTTGCATTACTTATTTGTTTGCAGTTTTTATATAACACGAACTCGACCCAAAGGTATTGGAGCACTTTACATGAGCACCAGTTACATTAAACACGATCACAATCAATTCTTTTGGGCACATGGAGACTGTTCATGTTTCACTTTTTAAACAACACTTTTTATTTTTAAACTAATAGCATTACTTGGGTATTGCTCTCAGCGGTATATAGCCATGACGTGGTGTCGGTCATGAAACCAGGGGTTAGTCCCTTGGCTGTGAGGCGAGGTGTTGGTCCATCGGTTGTGAGACGTGTTGGTCCATGAGCTGTGAGACAGTGCTGATCCATGGGTCATGAGACGGAAAATCTGATTCCTAGTCCTTGTTAGTTATTGCACAGTAATACACTAGCTAAAGATCCTACAAAGGCCTGCAGTTCAGCAACCTACCGAACCTGATTTATACAGAGTGAACACGAGGTGGTCCAGGCTGCGTGGGAAGAAGAGTACTGAATGTCCTAAAGAGAAAGCTATGTGTTTGCTATGCAAAGAGAAAGTAAATGCTTTTAAAAGATACAACCTGGAGTGGCACAATAAAACCCCAGACTCAGACTACATAGAGTCTATATAGACACTCTCATTAATTTTAGAAACTGAAAGCTGAGCATTGTATGGAATGTATTTTAACTCGACACTGCCATCTAATATATCCTCAGGTTATTTACAAGCAATGCTTACATATATATAGTTTAGTTAAACACAATGTTTTCCTGAAAATACTGATATGTGCTTTCTTTAATTAATTCTATTTTTAATTATTGTATTTAAATTAAAACTATTGACTATATTACAAAAATAAAATTATAATTTAGATACAATGTGTGGTAAATCTGTGTGAAATAAATGTATGTAATGTAAATGAATATGCTATTTAATAAATACGTTATAAAAGTAAGTCATAGAAAATTATCCATTGTTCATGTAGCATACAGAAAAATGAAAAAATCGAAGACCAGAATTCATACTAGTTGTTAAAAGTAAAAAGTATTAAACATAACTTACCAGCAGAGAATATTAGTTGTTACAGCACATGACGTTTACAACAGATTTTTTTTAACGCATTGTTGCTTACAACGCGTTGTTTTACAACATGGTGTATTACAACATATTATGCGTTCTAATGACTGCTTTTTTATATATAAATATATGTTCATAAACATATCTGTATGTTTCTGTAAATATATATATTCAATATATTTTAATCTTCCAAAATTCTGAATAAAATTTTGGATACCTAGAAAAACAAAATCATCCCTGATGAATATGTGATCCACCTCTAAGCTGTACTATAAGGTAGGTGGCTTTTACCAAAAATTTACAAATTTGTGAAGCAAATAAATATATTTTCGACAGTGGACCATTTTTGGGCTCATATAATCAATATAGCCTCTATGTTATATACTTATTTTCATATAATGTAAACAGGCATGGGTAGCACTGACATTCAGAAGAAAGGCATTTCAAAATGACTACCAGCATGAACTCTGCCACATATCAAGTTTTCCACCTAATAAATGTTGATCTTTATTTATTATATGCTATATCTCATATGTAATTATGGGCCTGATTTTTTTTGTGGCAAGTAAATTACTCCATGTCCCTGATGAAGCCAAGATGGTGGTCATTTCTAAAGCAAGGTAGGAACTGCTGTCACGGTGGTTCCTGTCAATGCTGTTTACAGTTTGGTGCACAGCTCCCTCAAAATGATGGAGCCATGTAGTAGTATAATACTTTATTTCGGTTACAATGAACCATCAAAGTGTACATACAATAATACAATAAAATATGTCTAAAAAGTAAGTAAAATAATAAATAAAATTGCACATGCCAAAGTTGGTTTAAAATTATTTCCCTATCTGTACAACTCTAAAATCTCAATAGATACACATTTAATTCCTATTAAGTAATCAATTAATATAGAAACAGCTTAAAACTGAGTACAAATGATTAATTATCAGGAGATTAAAACCTCAAGGAGTTTTAAAATGTTGTAATTGTACATCAGTATATAGTCCAGAGGTTGTGTTTATAATTAGTACAGACCATTTTTCAACGTACTATTTCCTTTAAAATTTTACTGCGCCTATACCAAACAGCTTGTAAAAATTTGCTAACAGCAAAAACAATAGCCCGGGATGATTCACTTTTTAGAATTCTATGGGCCACTAAATATCTTGACAAGCCCAAGGACCGTCATATTGGTCGAATCCATTTACGGCGAGACCCAAGGTATGCTGGACAGAAAAACAATATGTGCATCTCGGTCTCATTGTCCGAGGCACAAGCAGGACAAAGGCCCAGATCCTTATTCCATTTATCATTAAAGGATCTCAATGGGAGAATACTTAAACGAAAACGGACATACAGGCTTTTTGCTAGGGGAGAAGATAATAAATCTAAAAATGTTTCAAAGCATGGGACCAATTTAAAATCAAGGTACATGTTAGTCAACGATCCATTTGATCCACTTCTTATGTAGCATTCATGTATGTGTGCCCAGTAACAAATTTTCAGGTTGATGGTGTCGGCTCGAGATATAGATTTGACGCTTCCCATACCCTATTAAGACCCAGCTTCTTGAGCCAATGTGAAAGAAATTTAAGCCAGGGAACTGCCTTTGCGCCCAATACATTTTGTAGATCTTTGAGCGCATCTCTGTAATCACTTAACTCCGGTTTAGACCAGAGACGAACCCAATACATTAGGGGTTTAAGCGCTGCCTGGTCATTAACTTTCTTCAATCCCAATTCAAAATATAGTGGAATTAAAGGGGTGCTGTTGGGGACAGAGACTAGCTTTCTTGCAAATTTGTTTTCAGCAATAGATAGTGGGTGGACATCTGTATAGCCCCAAATCTCAGCACCGTAAAGTGCAGCGCCCTGTGCTTTTGCGCGATAGACCTGTGCTTTTGTAACCTGTTATTAACATTTGCATGGCAATATTAAACATATATGTAAGATCATCTAGGGCAAGTACTGAACGCCCCACTCTATTACTTCTGGAAGAGGTCTTGGACTCTCTGGACCCAAATACTAGAATAGTGTTGGCAGGTGACTTCAAAACCACTTTTGAACCATCACTACATATTAATGAGCTAGCAGAAGCGGAGGATGATTAAGCCATGTATCAAACTGTTTTCTTTTTTTCCAAAAAGAAAATCCTGAAATTGGATTTTCTTTTTGAAAATAAAGAATAAAATGCTCCCTCGCCATAGTAGTCCGCTCCCATAGTGGTGATGAGCAGTGGCCATCTAAATTAGGTGAGTGGAATTAGAGGTCTGCCTCTGACGGCCCTTACTCTGTAAGACCATCAGAGGTGTTTAATTACGGCAGAGATGGAGGATATAATTTGCCTGGACGACCACAGTCTTGGCGGTATAGATAATCCTTCGCCATTGTGACAGAGTATTTATGCCACCAAGATATAAATCGGGCCCTAAGTTTGGAAAGCTCAAATCCGCCATCAGAAAGGAGTTACCTATTTCAGTTGTGGTACATATCACATATGGAATACTGTGCTTGTGCGCTAGTGTTAGGGAAATAATAAGATACAACCTTGTGGTTGGAGGACTTACATAATTTCTTAACAGACTGACCTAAGCCAGGCCAAGGGCTTTAAAAGGAACATACACACAATACCCAGACAGGAGGGAAGGTGTTCTCCTGTGATCCCTGCCAGGACATTTGTCATTAAATAGCTCTGCTATGGCTAGATTTTTTAAGAAGGTATTTACTGCAGACTCTGCTGCAACTGCTGTGTTGAACTTACTGGGAGAGTGCCAGTAAAAGGTACTAATAGGCCTCTGTAAGTGACAAGACAGAACTGATTATTGGTGGATGGAGCTGGGAGATACGAGAGTTCCTTAGCCTCAAGGTTATCCTCATCCATGTTATATTTTAGTTTGCCATGTGTTCTGGAATGCAGGGGCGGCCGGCAGGGCTCACGGGTGACGGGGCGTGTGGGGGGGATTGCGCAGGTAGAGTCGCACGGGGGCGCGCGCATGGTGCAATTATTAAAAAAAATTAATAAAAATAAACTTACCTTGCCTCCAGCCGGGTCCCGAATCTCTGCTACTGCTCTCTGCACATCGAGGAACAGGAAGCAGGCCCCACTGACCAATCACAACGCTGCAGCGTTATGATTGGTTTTGAGGGTCCTGGTTTGACCAGCCGCAGCCAGTGCAGGTAATAGCGGTGGGCGTGGGGCCGGTAGTGGGGAATTTCGAGGGACGATGCAGAGGGAAAATTAAATAAATAATAAATTTTCCTTTGTCATCGTCTGTCGAAATCCCCCCACCCACACCATCCGGCCCCACTGATCTTACCAGCAAGGGCCGCGGCTGGGTTTGACGCTCAACCAGGGAATGGGGGCCTGAGCATGTTCTCCATGCAGGCTGTAATGCTGCCAGCATGGAGAACAGGGAAATTGCGCATGACTGGTTTGGGCAGCCCGAGAGGTCCGACCAAACAGTCATTGCGCACTTAGGAGTGGGCAAACCACTCCTCCCCTGCCCTGCTCCAAGAGCAAAGGAGCCCACTCACCCACTCGCAAAGCAGCAAGAAGCAGCCTAAAATTATAATAATGCTAAGTTATTATCATTTTATGTTTTAGCTTCCCACTGCTTAAAAGCAGTGGGCGACGCTCCTCTGCCATAGCGGAGAAGCCGCCCCTGCTGGAATGATAAAGGTGTCACTAAGTCCACTCCCACCACAGGAAGGTCCGGTTACATAAGGAGACCCCAGATGCTGTACAGGCACATCACCCAGCAGGCACAGTGCAGGTTATATCACCCTGCCACCATTATAAGCAGCATATGGTTCTTTATTTACACTATTTCACAACCCAGATCCTCATATAGAGTTTGGTGGTGAGAGTACTCCATTGCAACTGTGACAGAGTACCCTCTCTGCCAAACCCTAGATCCACCCGCTTGATTTGCAGATGGACTGACATTCAATATATGGACGCTGCCGCATACTCCGGCTCTGTTGCTGAGATCGCGCTCCGAGTGCGGGCCATTGGAGTATTGGCTATTCAACCCATTGTCCAATTTAGAGTAGGCGATTGAATGGCCAGTTCTCACTGTCCGTCACCACTGGGTAAAACCTGGTGGTAAGGGAAATGAAAACATTTAAATGACCCCCACACCATGTAAGCACACTCACATGTTATGGCGATCATTCGTTTTTAATTTTTCGAAAACAAACTCGCGCTTTGGGAATTTGTCTTTGCAAAAAACAAAGCATGTTTAAAGTTTGACAAATGCCCATCAATTTGATGGTACCACTGTCAATTTGATGGTCCCGTCTGTCAAACTTTTAACACATTGACAGGAACTGCCGTAACAGAGGATCCTGGCAAAGACCAGAGATGTTTGGAAGGCCGATGGACATTTCTAAATTTGACAAACGGTAAGACGGGTACTGCATCAAGGCAACAGATTATTTTACTCCATCACCCTGGCAGAGTATTACTCACCCGCCAAACTGTAAATGTAGCCCTCAGTTCCAGGCAGATGGGCGTTAAGATTGTAGAGGGTCAAGAGAGCAGGAGGGACTTTCCAGGTCATGGGTTCACTTCTAGGGTGTTGACGGGCAAGGCAGTTACAAAGCAGGCCTTCACTCAGTTTCCTTTTGCCTGCAAACGCTCAGAGAGTTTCCTCAAAGAAAGCTTTAGTATTCATCCACTTTTTCTTATTTTTTCCTCCTACAGTAACCTCGCAGAATGACTTTCCTGAGTTGGCTACTTGTCAGTGTTTCTCACTCATGCTGTACTTTTTCCGTTGTTTCCTTCCTCTCTTTCACAGTTCCTTGCAGTACAGTTCAGGGTTCCCGATTGGTATCTTGGTCATTTCTGGGGTTTCTCATAACCTTTATTTGCCAATGGATTGTTAAACCAAACGTTTCATCCTAGGTGTGTCAGTACCAGTTTACCAATTGTGGTTCTTTGTGTTATTTTAAGACTTTCTCATATTTCATTTTTGAATACCCCTGATAAGAAATTAGTTTAGTCCCTGAAGAAAGCTCCTGTTTTTCGTCTCTCCCCTATCCACTATTTTGCCCAAATCGCTTGTAGAACATTTTGTGTTCTGCCTGTGTTGGGGTTGTGGGTCTATTGGGATTCTTGATGGGTGCTCGCCTACGTCATCTGGTGCGTCATGGAATTACACAATACTGTAGTGAAAGTGTTTGTGTATGGTTTTAGGGATCGTAATAGGATAATATGTCAATAACATGCTAGTTATCTTTTTTTGCCTGGGCTACTAGCATGCGAGATCCCGAATAAGTACGAAGGCCCCCCTGTTCCTACCTCTGCTTGAATCTTTACTCTCCATAACCAGCTTTTAAGAACTGAAAGAGCCATTTTCTCAATGAACTTCTGACTTTTTGAAGCTAAGACTCCCTTGCATAAAATAATCGTATTGTCCCCACTGAAATGGCAAACATATGTTCTCACAATTATTATATAAAACATTAAATTCGGCAAGCTTGCCGAAGAGTTTCAGTGGGGGTTGAGGGCACACCCTCTTACTAATATAGAAAAAACAAATACTTAATAGTGCGAGGACGCACTCATCAGGAAATGATTCTCCGAATCCTTTATTTAATAAAAAACAGCATTTACATTCCAATAATTTGCTTCGCCTGACGCGTTTTGGAGCAAACATGCTCCTTCCCCATAGGCAGTGCTTGAAAACCACAGAGCATTGACACACTTTTTATTTCCTCTGCATGTCTTCACTTAATTGCCCTCCGGTGGGCCTCTCCCGGTGAGTATTGCACTCTGGGACTTGCAGTCTGTGTCAAAAACAATTAATCCCTCTAGTGGGTTCTGTGTATTTCCAGTTCTCTGCAAAAATATTTAAAACCCTCCAGTGGGCCTCAGAATGCAATCCGGTTTTTCCATTTATGAATTTCCTGTGCCGCTTTGTATTTAAAACCGTCCGTGGAGGACTGCACCACCATGAGGAAGTTTGTGTGGGGCCGCAGGAGCTGTGAAAATGCGTAACCCCAAAGCGGCACAGGAAATTCATAAACGGAAAAACCGGATTGCATTCTGAGGCCCACTGGAGGGTCTGAACGGAGACGAGGAGTTATATATTCATCTGTAGGGAGCACCTATCTATGCTGTAGGAATCAGCAATTATACTCAGAATAAAGATAGACATGTCCAAAGGGTACTAACCCTGAATTGTCCAATGAGAATGCATGAAAAGTGGGGGTAAAAAAATAGGGTACCCACCCGAATAGGACAACCTATGAAAAACTGGGAAAAATAAGATATCAAATGATTATAAGCCAGGAAGGAGAAACGAAGAAAAAAGCGACCAAAAGAAAAAAGGAAAAATTGGACTGAACATAATATGGATGAACACTGGGAAACATGAGACTATCTCATTATAATACATGTGGTCTCCACACAACAGCAATGAATGTAAACTGTAAAGAAAATGATTTACATGATGATCAGTAATGGAAGAGACATTTATGATCTGAAGTGAAATACAAGTCCCATAATGCCTCATAATGGGCTAAAATGGCCAAACTATAAAGCAGGAAAGTGAGGATGGACTCATGTGAACCGTGAGAAAGACCATTTCTTGGTCGAAACGTCGGTGATGGTGGTGGTGGTAATTGTGCTTTAATAAAAGTACAGCAGTTACTAATGACTCCTGGAGTGCGGTGCAATTTTTGCTTGGAAATATATATATATATATATATATATATATATATATATAATCTACTGGCGGTCGCCAGTAGATAGTTATAATTACAACCTATTATCCATAGGAAATCCGCGACATTCTATTTGAAATAACTCTCTTGCCGGTTGACGTATCTTCGCGAAATTTTCAAACTTCGTGGGGCGCTCCGGTCCGCTCCTACCCTGAAAGTCTCGGGGTGATACGTCAAGCGGGGGCCGAGAAAAAGGGGGTCCCAAAACGCGTTTTCCCCATGCATTTTCCCAGAGGAAACTTTAGACACGGCTACAGCCCGAACTGCTGAACGGAATTACACCAAATTTGGCAAAGAGGTAGTTCTTGGTTCAGAAAGAACCCTTTTTGTTAAATGGTGTAAATCCGTTCAGTAGTTGCTGAGAAAATGAAAAGTAAAAAGTTAGTGATATCTAGGGACGAGTAGGGTCCGCGTACCCTCCCGATCACGAGCTGCATGTTAATTGGCTGTCAGCTGGCTGTCAACATTCCGATTCAGGAAATGTTGGCAGCCATTTTGTCCCTCGGTAGAATTGAGGGACAGAAACAAGTGCGCAAAGCGCACAAAGGGGCAGGGTAGAAACACCCTGACCCTCTAGGTTTGCTCAGGGGGTCCCACAAGGACCCCTGGGCAAAAAAAAAATTTTTTTAAAAATCGGCAGGATGCGCTCAGGGTGCGCGAATCCTGCCGAAGAATCGAAGCGCGGTCTCCCGCGCTCGATAGTTAATTGGCCCCGGGTGGCCCAAGTCCCGGGGGCATGGTGGGGGATAACTTAACGTGTGGGGGCCTCAAAGGGCCCCCAAGCCCCAGGGACCGCCACCCCCGGGGCTTTTTTAAAAATGGTGCGGGAGGGCTCTGAGCCTTCCAGCAGCCCCGGGGACCACCACCTCCCGGGGCTTTTTAAAATACATTATTAAACCTGTGTGGGGGCTGGAGCCCCCACACGCCCTGGGGACCACCACCTCCCGGGGCACTAAACATTTTAATATGGGGGTCCGTTACGGACCCCAGAGCCCCGGGGACCACCACCTCCCCGGGGCTGTGTACTGAATGGGAGGGGGGCCGCGCGGCCCCCTCCTGGAGCCCTTGATGGCCCTGGGGACCACCACCCCCAGGGCCGGCTCCTGCAGTGTCCCGGGGTGCCTACCCCCGGGACACTGTAGTTTGCTATGGCAGGACGGGAGCCTCGCGGCTCCCGTCCTGCCATAGCAACTGCTTGGATATTGGAAGAGAGAGCAGGAAACCTGCCTCTCTTCCAATATCCAAAGCGATTGCTTTTCCACATGGGGAGCAGCATGTCAGCTGCTCCCCATGTGGAACAGCAATGCCGGCTCCCAAGGGACGTGGGGAGCCGGCGGGACTGTGGGGGATTGGGGACCCCCACAGTCCCCAACGGAGAGGGCCAGCCCCGGGGATGGGGTCCCCGGGCAAGTAGTGGCTCGGGAGGGGGCCACGCGGCCCCCTCCCCAAAAAAGAGGAAAAATTTAAAAAAAAAAAAATGGAAAGGCCGGCCCCGGGAGATGGGGTCCCCGGGGCCTTAAAATGGCCAGAGGAGGGGGCCACGCTGCCCCCTCAAAAAATAAATATAGAGGCCATGCCCCGGGGATGGGGTCCCCGGGCCAATACAGGCCCAGGGAAGGGGGCCACGCGGCCCTCTTCCCGTTTTTTTAAAAAGGTAATTTAAAAAGGTGTAAGGCCCTGGGGGATGGGGTCCCCAGGGCCCAAAAAAGAAAAAGGAAGGGGGCTACACAGCCCCCCTTCAGGGGAGAAAAAAAAACGATCGGGCCCGCAGGCCCCGCCCCCTTCCTTCACCACTCTGCAAACACGCCCTGGCGCGTTTGCAGAGGGGGAACAATTCCCCTTGAATACTGGGGGTCCCTGAGGGCCAACTAGCCCACCAGGTACCTCCAGTATGCGCCAGGGGCTGCCTTGCAGAGAGGTGTACAGAGGCCACGCCCCTTTTACACCTCTCTGCAACGCAGCTCTGTGGCGCTTTTGGAGGTATATGGTGGGCTAGTTGGACTCCGGGGACCCTCAGGATTCAAGGGGACTTAATCCCCCAACTTAAAACGCGCCACGGGGCGCGTTTGCACAGTGGTGAAGGGAGGGGGCGGGGCTTCAGGTGACATGTGTGCAAACAGGCCCCGTGGCGCGTTTTAAGATGGGGAATTAAATCCCCTTCAATCCTGAGGGTCCCTGGGGCCAACTAGCCCAACAGGTACATCCAGAATGCGCCACAGAGCTGCGTTGCAGTGAGGTGTAAAAGGGGTGTGGCCTCTCTACACGTCTCTGCAACGCAGCCCCTGGCGCATATTGGAGGTTCCTGGTGGTCTAGTTGGCCCCTAGGGACCCTCAGGATTCAAGGGGACTTATTCCCCAACTTAAAACGCGCCACGGGGCGCGTTTGCAAAGATGTCACCTCAGGCCCCGCCCCTCCCTTCACCATTGTGCAAATATTCCTCTAAAATCAGCCGAAATAGGAATTCCGATTTACTCACCTGTTATCAGGAGAGACCTCAGTGCTGCATCTTTCAGCCCAGTACTGATCCTGAAAAGTAATTTTAACCGTACTTACCGGTAACTTGAATTTCCTTCATAGGCTAACATTGACTGGTTTCACTTGGAAATTCTTCTAAGTGTGGAGTTTTGGAACTTTAAAATATTCCTCTAAAATCAGCCGAAATACGAATTCCGATTTACTCACCTGTTATCAGGAGAGACCTCAGTGCTGCATCTTTCAGCCCAGTACTGATCCTGAAAAGTAATTTTAACCGTACTTACCGGTAACTTGAATTTCCTTCATAGGCTAACATTGACTGGTTTCACTTGGAAATTCTTCTAAGTGTTGATTTTTGAAACATACAAATATTCCTCTAAAATCAGCCGAAATCCGAATTCTGATTTACTCACCTGTTATCAGGAGAGACCTCAGTGCTGCATCTTTCAGCCCAGTACTGGTCCTGAAAAGTAATTTTAACCGTACTTACCAGTAACTTGAATTTCCTTCCATAGGCTAACATTGACTGGTTTCACTTGGAAATTCTTCTAAGTGTGGAGTTTTGGAACTTTAAAATATTCCTCTAAAATCAGCCGAAATACGAATTCCGATTTACTCACCTGTTATCAGGAGAGACCTCAGTGCTGCATCTTTCAGCCCAGTACTGATCCTGAAAAGTAATTTTAACCATACTTACCGGTAACTTGAATTTCCTTCATAGGCTAACATTGACTGGTTTCACTTGGAAATTCTTCTAAGTGTTGATTTTTGAAACATACAAATATTCCTCTAAAATCAGCCGAAATCCGAATTCTGATTTACTCACCTGTTATCAGGAGAGACCTCAGTGCTGCATCTTTCAGCCCAGTACTGGTCCTGAAAAGTAATTTTAACCGTACTTACCAGTAACTTGAATTTCCTTCCATAGGCTAACATTGACTGGTTTCACTTGGAAATTCTTCTAAGTGTGGAGTTTTGGAACTTTAAAATATTCCTCTAAAATCAGCCGAAATATGAATTCCGATTTACTCACCTGTTATCAGGAGAGACCTCAGTGCTGCATGTTTCAGCCCAGTACTGATCCTCAAAAGTAATTTTAACCGTACTTACCGGTAACTTGAATTTCCTTCATAGGCTAACATTGACTGGTTTTCAGCAAAAAAGTTTCAAAGTGTTGATTTTCACAAACTACAAATATTCCTTAAAAATCGACAGTATGACTTAAACGCATTCTTTCAACTGTTTACAGGAGATGCACCAGTGCTGGATCCAGGATCCAACACTGAGTAAGAAAAAGTAACGATAACAGTTTTTACCTGCTAAGTGAATTTCCTTCCATAGGATAACATTGGTGATTCTATGAGAAAAAGTTTCAAAGTGTCAACTTTTAAAATACAATAATATTCCTTAAAAATCACGACTGTAACCAAAACGCTTTTACTCAACTGTTTACAGGAGATGTACCAGGACTGAATCTAGGATCCAGTCCTGTGGTTACAAAAGTAATCCATAAAGTAACTAATTACATTTAACTAGAAATTCACATTGAGCTGAATGTTGCATTGTGTTTGAAAATGTGTTGCCCATTGCAACAACTGTAACTACTGTACTTAAAAGTCTATTGCCTATCTGCAAAGTATTTAAACTAAAGTAATTCATTCTGATAAAGTATTTTTTGTAATGTAATGTATAATGTAATTACAATGTAATTTAAAAAATAAAATATGTAAAAAAAAATTGTTTCTAAAAATGTAGTAAATCAGTATGAAAAAAATTAATATAACAATTAATACATTTAAAAATTGTCATTTACAAAACCTTTGAAATTCACTGAAAAAACCGTAGGTTTCAGGCACGTTATAGTTAGAAATTAGCATTTAAAAACCTTTGAAATTCACTGAAAAAACCATAGGTTTCAGACACGTTATAGTTACAAATTAGCATTTAAAAAACCTTTGAAATGCACTGAAAAAACCATAGGTTTCAGACACGTTATAGTTACAAATTAGCATTTAAAAACCTTTGAAATTCACTGAAAAAACCATAGGTTTTAGGGACAGTTATAGTTACTTGGACATTGCACTCGTACAAAACCCGTGAAATTCCCCGTTATAGTTAGTTCAGCTAACTATAACTCGCGCCCGCAATGCACTGCTGATGACGTCACATATTACATCACTCATGACATCGTCAGTGACATCACTGATGACATCACTGATGACATCTCAAATGACATCACTGATGACATCATCCACGTGATAATCTGATGCACCTCCTCACACCCTAATATAACCTTTGATACACCCACTCTAAATTACAGACTGCCATTCGCAAAACCATAGACACTCCAACACCAATAACTACATACCCACTCACTGATTCTTAGGTCTACACACACATCCACTCACTCACCCGTACAGTCACTCATACTTACGGTCACTCAGTACAGGACTATCATATGCACTCTTACTCCTATATAGACACTCAAACAACGCCACTCATCCATAGAGATACTCACACACCTAGTCAGTCATGCAAATAATTAAACACACTACCATTTACTCACCTATACAGTTATACACACACCAGCTCACTTACTCATACAAATACTAGCACATTCTTACGCTCTTATACAATCACTGATACAAGCACACACTCATCCATACAGCCACTATCACAATCAGTCACTCTCGCTTATAGCTATTTATATACTCCAACACACATATATACTGCCTTTCACATATGTAGTTACTCACACATGTACCACTGGGACATACATTCACTCACTAACACACTCTTACACACACTTACCCACCCATAAAGTCTATCACAGATGCACTCTTGAAACCATCCACCCAGTGAATCACCCACTCACACATCTATGCACAGAGTCGCACACACCCCTCCCACACAAACACTCAGGCACCCATACAGATACTCACACAAGCATTCAATAACTCAAATAGACACTCATGTAGCTATTCACAAACACATGCAGCCACTTACACAGCAACAGACAGACGGATACAGACATTCACCCAGTTTAGTCACTAACCCATGCATTCAGTAAGATACGTTAAATCACTCACTTATACAGTCAGTCACGCACCTACTAAATCATCCATACAGACACTTACACACCCACTCATTCTTCAATACGTCTTTTCCTATATATATTAAAAATATTTAAACTTTAGAGAAACACACAGTCACTGGATGATGTCATCAGTGATGTCATTTGAGATGTCATCAGTGATGTCATCAGTGATGTCACTGACCATGTCATGAGTGATGTAATATGTGACGTCATCAGCAGTGCATTGCGGGGCGCGAGTTATAGTTAGCTGAACTAACTATAACGTGGGGAATTTCACGGGTTTTGTACGAGTGCAATGTCCAAGTAACTATAACTGTCCCTAAAACCTATGGTTTTTTCAGTGAATATATATATATATATATATTTATATATATATATATATCACGAATTCACCCACGCTGATCCTCCTCCTCCAACGCAAGTACACAGCACCACTCCAGAGGTATGGTTTGAAAAAATATATTTATTTAGCACACCCAAAGTGCATAACAGAATAAAAGGGACGGTCCGCCTTTCGGCTTCACAGCCTTCTACTGGACCATAGAGTCCCACCATCTAGAATGTCTTCTTAAAGTGCACAAGTGCTCGATCTTTTTTTCTTTTTAACTGCTCCTAAGCAGCTAGACTGTGCATCCCCACATACAAGAATTGGTAACATAAGACGCCATTTTACAGTTACATTTTTTTGTTTTTTTTGGAAACAGTACACAAATATCCCATTTATATTTTTTTAAATAGTTTTTTACATTATTTCTGTGTATATGTGCTATTCCTCATCAATGTAAAGTACATTGTGTTAATTTCCCTTGAAAGACATAAAGTGCACGTGCAGATAAAACGTTAAACAATTCCAATTCATGCCCACAATTACATGTTCAGTGAAAGTCACATGAAAGTTAAGAGAGGATCCCAGATTCATCATATATCACAACAATAAAAGGATCATAAAAACAATACAGTACATGAAGAGATAATGCTAAAGTGACTAGTGCAAATATATATCATGGGTAAAAATTAATTCAAGGTGAAGTACACATCAAATTAAAACCCATTCTATATTGTCATCCAGTCAAGACCCTCCACAACAGGAGAAAAAGGGAGAGAATTTAAAGAGAGTTTTTGAAAACAAAGACCATAGCAGCAGCAAAGGTCATGGTGGACCCTGGCTTGGAAAGTATAGCCAACTAAGGCTGGGTCATGGGATCCTCAGAAGTCCAGGTGACTAGAAGTAAAGTCCCAATGTAAACAAAAAAGAAGAAAAAATAAGAATGAATGATAACAGTAAAGTACAAGAATGACAATATATTGCAGAGGCAATTCAATATCCCATGAACCATACAATTGGTCCCTGTTCCGCTATTGATCCTGTTAATTGAAACTCACATATAAAAGCATAAGTACCTGTATTGTAAAAATGAGTGAATCTTTCGTATATAATTATGGGACTAATTATCTTCTTGTGGGCCTGAATACAAGCTACGTGGAGAAAATTGTATCTTTGTACAGATGCGTGTATAGATGCAGACCAATCACATAATTCTATAATTCAAAGTTGCGCAGAGATAAGACAAGCCTAAATTTACAATTACAAAAGTCTGGAGCAGAAAATCACGAAAGTTAGTAAATCCATGAATTTGATAAATACAAGAAAATAGTTCATATCTAATTACTGTAGATGTATATGTAGTTCTGCATACAGATTGTGCCCTCGTGGGCTCTCAGTGCCTATGGCCAAGATCAGTCATGATTCTGCTTTTCTTAAATTCAGTATTCTGTCTCCACCTAGTTCTTTCGGCATGATGATTTTGATTCCAAAGTATTTCAGTTGTTGGTTATCACTGGAATGAAATTCATGGAAATGTTTGGCCATGGGATAAGAAAAATCCATATTTTTGATGGCCCGTAGGTGTTGCAGAATCCTCAATTTTAGTTTATTTATTGTGCTCCCCACATATAGTTTCTGGCAAGGACATTTCAATATATAGACCACAAACTTGGATTCGCAGGTGATATGATCAGTGATCTGCTCTGTTTTACCATTTGAAAGTTGGAATGTTTTGGTATTTTGACCATTGGCACATGCCTTGCACTTTTTACACTTCCAAAAACCAGGAGTATTGAGTCAAGAGGTGGTAATGGGCTGTTTTATCGTCAGATGACTGTGTGTCAGAATATCTCCAAGTGATGATGTTTTTCTATAGGTGATACTGGGATGCAATGAGAGATCTGTTTTTAAAGTCTCATCCAATAAGAGTATTTTCCAATTCCTCTTTACAATTTCTCTTAGATCTTTATGTTGATTGCTAAAATCAATGATTAGTCGAGTTGTGGTATCGTTCTCGTGTTGTGTACCTGGAGTATCCTGATGTTTGCTTAAAAGACCCTTTCGCATTCTTAGTTTTACTTTAGTTCTGGCAGTTTCTATAACTCTTAATGGGTATCCCCTTTCCAGAAAGCGACCACTCATTTCATCCAGCTGGGCCTCCATGTCCGTGATTTCCGAACAGTTCCTTTCGGCCCGGAGCATCTCTCCATAGGGTACACTCCATTTTAAGTTCTGCGGATGCCCGCTATTGGCATGAAGAATGCTGTTGCACAATGTTGGCTTCCGGTGCATTTTCGTACATATTCTTTGATGAATACTTCTACATCCAGGAACACAACATTGGATTCACTGATGGTGGAAGTGAAGACAAGATTGTATATGTTGTTGTTCAATGTTTGAAGAAAATCCTCAAGTTTAATACGACTTCCCTCCCAGATCACAAAGAGGTCATCTATGAATCTGATCCATGACTTGATTTTAATGCTTTCTGGTGTTTTCAAGATTTTAGTCTCCCAGACTGCCATCCCAAGATTAGCATACTTGGGCGCAAAAGAAGTCCCCATTTCCGTCCCCTGCTTTTGGTGAAAGAAGTCGCCCATGAAAAGGAACACATTGTGAGTGAGGCAATAGGTTAACATGTCTACCAACATTTCAGAGTGTTCAAGATAACTCACAGATCTGGTACTTAAGAAGTGTTTAATAGCAGAGATGCCAACAGAATGGACAATAGAGGTGTATAGAGCGGTAACGTCGATCGTTGACATTAGGAAGCCCTCTTTCCATTCTATTCCCTTGATCTTATTTAGGAAATCCATAGTGTCTCTTATGTAAGAGGGCAATGATGTTACATATGTCATTAGGAAGACATCAATGAAACGTGATGTGTTTTCCAGGACCGAGCCTTTGGAGCTCACAATAGGTCTTCCTGGTGGTTTTTGGATACATTTGTGGACTTTCGGTAGAAAGTATATAGTGGGAACAATGGGGAAATCAATTTTGAGGTACATAAATTCTTCATAGTCAATGAGACCTTGATCTTTCCATTCCGTCAACATTGAGTGATATTCCTTGGTCCAGATTTCCATAGGATTTGCTTTTAGCTTTTCATAATGTTCCTCCTTTCCCAGCTGTCTGTTGGCCTCATCAATGTATTGTTCAAGGTTTTGTACCACTATATTTCCACCTTTGTCAGACGCTTTGATGATGATCTGTGGGTCATCCCGTAGTTCTTTTAAGGCTCGTTGTTCCCCAGGAGTCAGATTCCAATTTTTCTTTTTTATATTGTTTCATTTACAACTTGGGTTGTCATGCAATAACCGATTCACATCTTCCACCACGATTTCGTGGAAGAGGTCCACTTTATTGCAAGATGGAAGTTGTGGGCAAAAGGTGGAATGAGCCTTTAGCCCACTGTTGCCTTCTTTCCAGGTAGCAATCCCCAGTCGAGTACAAAGTTGTTTGTCCAATTCCTGTGACTGATTTGGTGGACTTCCTCCAATGTCCTGCTCTGTCTCCAGTTCCATTAGAGTGCGTACTGTGGGCAGATCCTTGGTAATATATATATATTACCTACTGGCGGTCACCAGTAGGTAGTTATAGTTAGGACCTCATTTCTATTCAAAAAGCGTTTTTTCTTTTGCCACTATCTTTGCCGCCGTTTGAGGAATCTTAGCGAAAATTTCAAAACTAATGGTTCACTCAGGTCAGCTCCTGTCTTGAACATTTCGGGGTGATTCATCAAGCGGGGGCTGAGAAAAAAGGGGAGTCCCAAAACACCTTTCCTCTATGTAAATTTCCATAGGAACTTTAGACACGGCTACAGCCCGAACTGCTGAACGGAATTACACCAAATTTGGCAAAAAGGTAGCTCTTGGTTCAGAAAGCAACCTTTTTTTAAATGGTGTAAATATATTCAGTAGTTCCTGTGAAATTCAAAAAATAAAAATATCGATATCTGAGGGCCGAGGATGGTTCGCAAACCCTCCCAAGCACGAGCTTCATTCTTATTGGCTGCCAACACTCCAAACTAAAATGTGTTGGCAGCCATTTTGTGACTCGGTTGAACCGAGTCACAAGGAAAAAGGGAAAAAAAAATTATAAATGAAGGAAAAGGGGCAGGAAGAAGCACCCTGACTCCCTAGGCCTAGTCAGGGGGTCCCACAGGGTCCACCAGGACCAAAAAAAGCATTTTTTAAAAATGTTTGCGGCAGAAGTCGCGCTCGGTGCGCGAATACTGCTGAGAAAATCCTGCTGAGTACTTCGTTTTAATGAGCCCCTGGGTGGGCCAGGTCCCGGGGGCATTCGGGGCTTTATTATTTTTTAAAAAAAGCGTGGGAAGGGGGGGCTCCTGCCCCCTCACGCAGCCCCGGGGACTGCTACCTCCTGGGGGCTTTAATTTATATATGCGGTGGTGGGGGGGATGTTGCCCCCCTATAGCCCCAGGGACTGCCACCCTTCCCGGGGCTGTGTCAAAAATATAGTGTGGGGGGTCGAGCCCACCACATGCCCCAGGGACCACCACCTCCCCGGGGCACTAATTATGTTAATACGGGGTCCGTTGCGGACCCCCTGCCCCGGGTACTACCACCTCCCCGGGGCTTTAAAATTGTTGGGAGGGGGCCACGTGGCCCCCCCTCCTGGAGCCCTCTATGGCCCTGGGGACTGCCACCCCCCAGGGCCGGCTCCAGCAATGTCCCGGGGTGCCCACCCCCGGGACATTGCAGTTTACAATGACAGGGCGGGAGCACGGCTCCCGCCCTGTCATTGCAAACTATGCTTCGCTTCATGGAAGCGAGAGCAGAAAACCTGCTCTCGCTTCCATGAAGCAAAGCAAATTGCTTTTGGACAAAGGAAGTTGCATGTTAGCATGTTAGACGCCGAGTGCGAAGAGGCACAAGAGGACACAGAGAGATACCGTCAAGGAGCACAACAGTCGAGTCTAGCACTCCTACAGTGGAAGCGGAGGCTGTGACTCCCCTCCCCATGGCCCAGGAGAGTTGTGGGTTCAGGCAAGTGAAGTGCATGCCATTGGTTTCACTAAAGGGTTGGTGGGCAGGGTTGCGGGCCGCACCACCATAAAATGTCACTGGTAACCCTCCTTCCCTGAGGCACGAAGCACGTTAGGGCACTGGTGAAGGCTAAGCAGTGCCACCACCCTATTCCCCCCCTTTGTAAAGAGAGTGTTAGTTGGACAACCAAACCCAATCTTTCCTTTATCTTTCCGGTTCCTTGGGGAATGAGATGACCCTGACGACCTGAACCTCCGCAGTACGGAAAGGGATCGGGACCTATACCCTGCCTATCTGGAAAACCGGACAGAGACTATAATCATTTTTCAGTGCTGCTCTTGTTTTGGTTTTCCTAACCTCCATTGGCCGTCCCAAGAGGAATACTATATTCAAAAATAAATACTAATAATTCTAACTTCAGGCTGGTGTGTCATTGAGGGACAGACCCCTCCGGTACGTTCCTGGGGTCACAAGGATCACATGTGGTGTCAGAAGTGGGATTGGAGTGTCTAGCAGGACATGACACAACCCATAACCATGGAGGCCATTATAACCCAATTAGCAGAGGGTCAAAGACACTTGCAACTTATCTTTGAGCAACAGACAAAAATGGCCCAGAAGGAACGTGATGCCCTCCATTCAGCTCTGAAAGACCAAGCGTCCCTCTTAACATCTAACCAGCAGGTACAGGACATGGCTATTCTACGATTAACCGATGCCATCACAAACACAAGAGTACACCCCAACGTACCGGGGTGCGTACTGCAGAAGTTCCAAGACGGTGATGATCCTGACTCTTTCTTTGTCAATTTTGAATGAGTAGCCACCACAGCTGCCTGGCCACCAGAGAGATGGGGTCAATACATAGCCCCCTTGTTGTCAGGGGAACTTCAAGCTTCATACCAGGCAGCTAATCCGGCAGGGACCACTGCCTATCCAGACATAAAAAGGGCTATCTTGGAACGCTTAGGTTGCGACCAGGAATACTATTGCAGCCGTTTCCGGAAGGAGAAATGGTCTGCAGGTGACAATCCACGAGTCCTATACTATCGCATACGGGATCTAGGAAATCGCTGGTTACTACCGACATCTTCCTCAATAGACGAACTCACTGAGAAAGTCTACTTGGAATAATATCTAGAAGCACTCCCTTCCAATACCAGGGCATGGATCAAACAACATCCCAACCTCACAGTCACGCTAGCAGTCGACCTCGCCTGTGCCTATCACCGGTCCCCTGAATTTAAGGCCCAACCCCCTCGCCCTCCCATCAAGCTCCCCAGACTAGGAAGCAGAGCCCCTACTCCACTCACCGATCATAGATGTCCGCCAATAGTGAAACCACCTCCCAGACACCCATTAGGAACAGGTGCTCTACAAAGACCCAAGTGTTTTCACTGCACTGAGTGGGGACACATTGCTCGTCATTGTCCTAGACGTACCCCTCCCCAAGAACCCATGGAAGTAGGGTACACTCGTGGGCGGGTGTTAGTGGCAGGGGAGCCTCCAGAGAAGTAGAAAAAGAAGATACATCTTAATGGGAAGCCCGTATTGGCCTTTCTAGATACAGGGTGCCACCACACAGTCGTTAGTAAAGACTCAGTACCGGAGGCCCTACTCTTACCGAATGAGAGTGTACGGGTCACTTGTGTTCATGGAGAGGAGAAAATGTACCCTCTCACTGAAGTATTACTGGAGATCGACGGAGAACCACAGTTGAGAAAGGTTGGAGTAGTACAGTCTTTACCTGAATCTGTCCTGTTAGGCACCGACCTCCCTAGATTCCATGATTACCTGTCATCACTGACCTCCCCTTCCCCAATGGTAGGGTGGTTAGAAAATGCCCCATTGCTAGGGAGGAAATAAGTGGGTCCTCCCCCAAAGTTCCGAAGTCTCGGAGAGAGAAAAGGAAAGAAAGAGCCTTATATTGTACACCTTGTCATGTCTTGCCTACACCTGTACTTGTTTCTCCAGACGTGCCACAAACACCGAGTCGGAGCTTTTGAACAGCCCAGAGAGACGATGATACACTACATCACGCCTGGGACCAAGTGCAAGAAGACCACCCCGAAAAGGTAGGCCCCTTCTTCTGTGAAAAAAAAGGTCTGTTATACAGGGATACCCGGGAGAATAACAACACCAAAGAACAGTTGTTGGTTCCGAAAGCCTTTCGGGAACAAGTACTGGAGTTAGCACACAGTCAGACAGGGGGTGGTCACTATGGTAAAGAACACACCCCAAAGTATCTCTTAGATCGTTTCTACTGGCCAGGAGTATACTAGGAAGTTGCCCGATTTTGTGCTTTTTGTGTCAGGTGTCAGTTAGTCAATGCACCGGTCCTTCCCAGTGCTCCATTACAACCTCTCCCCATCATTGATGTCCCCTTTAAAAGGATAGTGGGCCTGTTACTTTCCTCAGGCAGAGGACACCAACATATACTGGTGTTAGTTGACTATGCTACACGATATCCGGAGGCAATACCTCTCTCCAGTACCATCACCACAGCAGCAGCTCAGGCCATGGTGTCTTTCTTTTCTCGTGTGGGTTTCCCTCATGAGATACTAACCGACCAGGGCACCCTGTTTGTGTCTAAACTGATTAAACAAGTATGCGACATTCTTGGGATCAAGCAAATACGAACAGCAGTATACCACCCTCAGACCAACAGTCTGGTCGAAAGGTATAACAAGACCATTAAAACAATGCTTAGAAAAGTCATAGATAAGGCAGGACGCGACTGTGACCGTCAGCTACCCTTAGTACTATTTGCCATTTGTACCCACGAGCAGAAATCTACAGGGTTCTCACCGTTTGAACTGCTGTTCGGTAGAAAACCTCGTATCCTCCTAGACATGGCGGTTGAGCAGTGGGTCGAGGAGGAAGACGAGAGCAAATCCCTGTTACAATATAGTACGACTCTAAAAGACACCCGTGCTACCCTCTGGGAAGAGGTACATGCTAATATGGAGAAGGCACAAGGCCAGCAAAAATGGTACTATGAACAGAAAACCAGACTAAGAGAATTCCAAGTGGGGGATCAGGTACTCATTCTTCTGCCCAGTACAGAGAAAAAGCTATTGGCCACATGGCAGGGTCCCTATAAAATCCTAGAGCGGATCACTCTGGTCACCTATTGCGTGTCAGTCCCCACAAACCTCAGACAGGCCAAGCGTACCATGTGAATCTCTTGAAAGCCTGGGAAGGGCCACGGCCTGTATGAAATGAAATGAATGAATGAAATGAAATTCGTACTTGTAAAGCGCACTGCTGCCCCCAACAGAGGCGTCCTGGCGCTATACGCATACCGCTGTGGAACCCTTCCTGGCTATTCCCTGTGAGATGTCCACTCCTGGGCACCCCCAAGGTGAAGCCAGGCATCCCAGCGCTGGTGGGGCCGTTGTGGAGATTAAGCAAGCTATTGCCCAGAGTTGCAGAGTGGGACCCATGATTAGAATAGGCACCGAGGCGAGAATTATCAGGTCCGAGGAAATTGAGCCCAAGACCCGCCGAGGCGGGAATTGAACCCTGGTCCCGGGCCAGATCTCTGCATCAGGGTCTGCCGCTCTAACCATTGAGCCACACTTCTCCACTGTATCTCTATGCTCCACAACATGCATACATCAGGTAACCGTGGAGAAACCCCAAGACATTTCCCTAGCCCCAGACTATCCTAGCAGACATGAATCACTGCATTTTGGACAACAACTCACAGAGAAACAGAAACACCAGCTCGAGGACCTCTGTGACTCCTTCTCCACAGTAGTCTCAGGGGCTTTAGTCGAGCACAAGATAGTCACGGGAGGAGCTGCTCCAGTACGGTTAAGACCCTACCGTATTCCAGCTGCAAGGAGAGAAGCGGTAGACCAGGAAATAAAATCCATGTTGGAAGCAGACATTATAGAACCCTCCGATAGTGCATGGTCCTCTCCAATAGTCCTCGTACCAAAGCCTGACGGAAGCATAAGATTCTGTATTGACTTCCGGCAGCTAAATGCCATATCAAAGTTCGATGCGTACCCAATGCCCCGGGTAGATGAATTAATAGAGAGATTGGGAAACGCCAGGGTAATGTCCACAATCGACTTGACAAAAGGGTATTGGCAAATTCCCCTAGCACCTGAAGCCAAAGAGAAGACAGCCTTTTCCACCCCCTCGGGCCTATACCAGTTCAAAGTACTCCCCCTTGGTCTTCATGGCACCCCCGCCACCTTCCAAAGGCTAATGGATGTTCTTTTACACTCCCACCAGGAGTATGCAGTTGCATATCTGGACAACATAGTCATGTACAGCTCAGACTGGGAAACACATCTTCTTCATTTAGGGGAAATCCTGCACACGCTCCAACAGGCAGGCCTCACTATCAACCCTAAGAAGACTACATTCGGCACAGACCACATAGAATATCTAGGGTATGATATTCAGGGAGGATGTATCAGGCCACAAATAAACAAATTAGAAGCCATCACCAAAATCCCTCGTCCTACCACTAGGAAAGACGTCCGTTCCTTTTGGGATTGGTGGGATATTATAGGAGGTTCATTTCACACTTCTCGGATATAGCCAGACCCCTCACAGACCTCTTAACAAAACCAAAGATAGGGAAACCCGTTCTCTGGTCCGATGCTCTGGAAAACAGTTTTTCCCAATTGAAACAGTCCCTATGTAGCGCGCCTATCTTGACGTGCTCGGATTACAAGAAAACCTTCGTCCTACAAACCGATGCCTCTGATAGGGGTCTTGGTGCAGTTCTGCTCCAACCAGACTGTAAAGGGGATCTACATCCTGTTCTTTTTCTTAGTAGGAAGCTCTTCCCCAGAGAGACCCGATATGCGACCATAGAGAAAGAATGCCTGGCAGTAAAATGGGCCATGGAGGCTCTTCAGTATTACATATTAGGGCGTGCCTTTTTGCTACTAACAGACCATGCCCCTTTAACTTGGCTTTCCTTACACAAAGACACCAATCCTAAAGTTCTGCGCTGGTTCCTTGCTTTACAGCCATTCACCTTTCAGACCCTACACGTTCCGCGTAAACTACAGTCAAATGTGGATTTCTTATCCCGGTACCCTGTTTCCAAATGGCCCTCACGTCCATTCCCGGAGGAGAGGCAGTGTGATCGATTTGGGACGCAGGACGATCCCGAGAATTTCAAGATGGCAGCCGTGCTGACCCAGCCCGGAAATGGGGTCAGCGCTCTAACACAGTCAACAACGCCGGGAGAAAAAACACAGGAAAAAGGTCTGCCGGAGGAAGCCAGAGAGGATAAAGTGGACCCAACGAGGCAAGAGAGGGAGGCAGAGCAAAGAAGCACGGACGGGGAGGAGAGACCACGAGGAAGCAGAGAAGCGCGACAGGTGAAGACAAGCAAGCCAGTCCAGGTCGGAAATGCCGAGTGCAAAGAGGCACAAGAGGACACAGAGGGATACCCCTCAAGGAGCACCACGGTCGAGTCCAGCACTCCTACAGTGGAAGCGGAGGCTGTGACTCCCCTCCCCATGGCCCAGGAGGGTCGTGGGCTCAGGCAAGTGAAGTGCATGCCATTGGTTTCACTAAAGGGTTGGTGGGCAGGGTTGCGGGCCGCACCACCATAAAATTTCACTGGTAACCCTCCTTCCCTGAGGCACGAAGCACGTTAGGGCACTGGTGAAGGCTAAGCACTGCAACCCTCTATCCCCCCCTTTGTAAAGAGAGTGTTAGTTGGACCACCCCTTACCCAATCTTTCCTTTATCTTTCCGGTTCCTTGGGGAATGAGACGACCCTGACGACCTGAACCTCCGCAGTACGGAAAGGGATCGGGACCTATCCCCTGCCTATCTGGACAACCAGACAGAGACTATAATCATTTTTCAGTGCTGCTCTTGTTTTGGTTTTCCCAACCTCCACTGGCCATCCCAAGAAGTATTGGGACTATACTATATTCAACAATAAATACTAATAATTCTAACTTCAGGCTGGTGTGTCATTGAGGGACAGACCCCTCCGGTACGTTCCTGGGGTCACAAGGATCACAATGAGTTTTTTGTAGCTACATGTAAGTGCGGATACACAGCTTTAGGTTGTTGAGAAAGACTCTGTTTCCTTGATCTGTGAAGTGTACTCCATCACTTCTGTAGATGTCATCCATATCAAAACGTATATTGTTGTTACAGATGGAGCCCATCCTATGGTCTCTGAGGTAAGCAGAAACAGCTTTATTGACATTCTTACTAGCTTTCTCAATCTGTGGACAGAATTGATTTGACCACTTCCATTTCTGTCTTTGGAATATATTAGAGTATACAAAGACAGTTTGAGGCAAAAGCAACACCAATTGTGCAAAGCTGTCCTTTATTAGCATTTCCAGACCTACCTCAGTCAATGTGCCTAGGTCATTGCCACCACAGTGCACAATCATGAGGTCAGGGGGTTGGAGATGCAAAAAGGTTTTAACCAAAGGCATCAATTGGTGCCACTTTAATCCTCTCGGTGCAATCCATTTAATATCCACATTTTGTAAAGCTAGGTCTTTGTCAATACCTCTGTGTTCAGCATACCTTTTGCACCAGAAAACATAGCTGTGTCCAACAATCCATACTGTAAGCATCTTGAAGGGATGTCTGGAAGTAATGAAAAGATGTCTGTAGCTGAGGTAGTCAGTTGGTAGAATGAGAGGTATCTAAAATGGTGGACAAGATGCTGTTTTTAAAAAGTAGAGAATTGATTGGCTGTTTCTGAACACTGTACACTCAAAAATAGGGTGCATGTTACTTTCTTTAAAAAGCATGTTTCTTATTGGTTATTTGAAAATGTTTGAAAGGTACAGTAGATGGAATAAGGTAATATTTTGCAAAAGTCAACCACACCTGTTGTTTGCATTTGTAACCTTGGGTGCTGAACTTGAAAATATGGTGAACTTGTGTTCTGCCTGTTCAGTTGAATGTTGCAAAAACTGTTACTATGGAAACTGGGATTAAGCAGTATGGGGGAAGGGTTGAATCTTAACTGTGGTTTTAAAATATGGAATTGTAATTTATATATAAGTAATATGTTATTAAAGTAAGATTTCCCAAGCCAGTATTGTGTTTAGAAGTGGTGTGTTCTTGAAAAATAGTGCTATTATTATTAGTAATATATCTTTGAACTCCCGTGTGGATTCGCGGCTCCATCGCGATGGTGCGCGGTGGAGTTGCGACTCTAAAAAATTCCAGAATCAGTTTGGGCACTTTTAGAAGTCAGTTGGTAAGGGTTAATATGTCTAACCAATAGAAATGTGTTTTGCAATTTGAAATAATGTAGGAAGCAATGTGATTTGTTACTTACATTTATTTCTGCGGAGAAAGAGAGGGAAAGTTTGTCATTACTGGTTTTACCTTGTTGAGAGTGGTGCATTACATTGATTGTGTGCATAAGAAAATCTTTTATGAGTTTCTGATATTGCATATTCTACAAAACTATTTGGAAGGTGAGTTATATATTTGTGAGGTGTATTATATATTAGTCTTATTTTCAAACTTTAAAAATTATTCAAGAACTGTGATGTTTTAAATATTTTATTAAATGTAGAGATGTGTATTGTAGTTTGTTTTATTGTAGTTAAATGTTGTTTGAAATAGATTGTGTATAGTAATATGTGTATATTGGAAGATGAATTAGTGATTATGGAAGTTTGTATTACTGTTTGGAAATCTAGAATTGAAGTATACCACATAATTTTAGGTGTCGCTTTCAAATTGGATGTGCACTCTGTCAAGTTTTAAGGTGTGCATGGAGTTGTGATTGAAGTATGTCCGTACTTGTATATGTATTCTGATATATCTTATACATTTGATGATGCATAATGTATAACAAAGAGGTGTTGTTGCTTTGTATGTGGCTAAGCTCAAGACTGTGAGTAGTAGTAGAATGGTGAAGTTGTAGCACAAACATGTGGTTTAAAACATGTTTACATAAGGTATTAGTGATTAGGCTACTTTTTATAAGTCTGTAGAGAGGTACATTTGAAATGTGCCACATAATTTTTGGTGTTTGCTTGAAATGGAAAGTGTGTTCTGTGAAGTTTTGAGGTGTGCATAGTGTTGGGATTGAAGAAAGTCTTTACTAGGAGATATATTGTGATGTGTGTTATGTATCTAAGGATGGTAGATGTATAAAACACATGTATGTATCTATTTGTATGTTTTTTTTATATATGATGCTGTTAGCAAAAGGTACAGACATATGCATGCATGCTTTCAGGAATATGGTGAGACTTACAGTTGAGACATGTGAAGGGTTTCTGCTTTATTTTTGGCTAAGTTTAACACTCTAAGTAGTTGTAGAATTGTAAAGCTGCAGCACAAAAGTGTGCTTGAACACATGTTTGCAGAGAGATTAGTTATTAGACTAATTTTTGTGAGTCTGTGGAAAGCTACAGTTCAAATATACCGCATAATTTTCAGTTTCTGTTTGAAATTTGAAGTGTAGTCTGTCTAGTTTTAAGATGTGGATGGTGTTGTGGGTGAGGTATGTCTCGACTTGCAAATGTATTATGGAAGTGTTATACATCTGAAGATGTTAGATTTATAAAATACAGGTATACATCTATTTGTATGTTTCTTTTATATATGATGGCACTAGGAAAAGGTACAGACACAGGCATGCATGCTTTTAAAAATATGAGGATACTTACAACAGAGATATGTGAAGGGTTGCTGCTTTGCTCTTAGCTATGCTTAATACCTCATTAGTAGTAGAATAGTGAAGCAGCAGCAGTAGATAAGTGATGTTTGAGATATGTTGGGTGAGGAATTAGTGATAATGGTACTTTATTAGAGTCTGTGTAAAGCTTCACTTGAAATATGCCGCATAATTTTAGGTGTGTGTTTGAAATGTAAAGTGCAGTCTGTCAAGTTTTAAGTTTAAGTTCTGCATGGTCTTGTGATTGCTGTATGTCTGTACTTGCACATGTATTCTCATGTCTGCTATGCATGTAAAGATACTAGACATATAAAATACAGGTATACATCTATTTGTATATTTCTTTTAGATATGATGATGATTTGAAAAGGTAGAGACATATGCATGCATGCTTTTAACAATATGGAGAGACTTACAGTTGAGTCATGTAATAGACTGCTGCTTTATATTTGGCTAGGCCCAACACCCATGCAGTTATACAATCACCCAAGCACTACCCATGCAGTCTTCCAATCATCCAGGCACTACCTATGCACAGCTGCAATCACCCAGGCACTACCCCTACACTCATGCAATCACCCAGGCATTACCCATGCACTCCTTCAATCACCCAGCCACTACCCATGCACTTATATAATCACTTAGGCACTACCCTTGCACTCCTCCAATCATGCAGGCACTATCCCTGTAATTATGTAATCACTCAGCCAGTACCCATGCACTTATAAAATCACCCAGGCACTACCTTTGCACTCCTCCAATCCCTCTGGTACTACCACGGTACTCTTCCAATCACCCAGGCAGTACCCATGCACTCATAAAATCACCCAGGCACTTCCTATGTACTCCTGTAATCCCCCAGACATTACCCCTGCACTCATGCAATCACCAAGGCATTACCTATGTACTCCTCTAATCCCCCAGACATTACCCCTGCACACATGCAATCCCCAATGCATTAGCTATACACTGGTTCAATCACCCAGGCACTACCCTTTCACTCCTCCAATTACCCTGTCAGTATCTATGCACTCCTCCAATCACTCAGCCAGTACCCATGCACTTATAAAATCACCCAGGCTTTACCTATGCACTTATGCAATTACCCAGGCACTACCCTAGCTCCTCCAATCACCCAGGCACTACCCTTGTTCTCATACAATCACCCAGGCACTACCCCTGCACTCACGCAATCACCCAAGAACTATCCCTGCACTCATGCAATCACCTAGGCATTATCCCTGCACTCATGCAATCACCCAGGCATTATCCCTGCACTCATGCAATCAGACAGGCATTACCAAAGCACTCCTTCAATCATCCAGCCACTACCCATACACTTATATAATGACCCAGGCACTAACCTTGCACTCTTCAAATCACTCAGGCACTACCCCTGTACTCTTCCAATCACCCAACCAGTACCCATGCACTTATAAAATCACCCAGGCACTACCTAGCACTCCTCCAATCACCCAGACACTACCACTACACTCATACAACCACCGAGACATTACCCCTGCACTCATGCAATCACCCAGACATTACTCATGCACTCCTCCAATCACCCACACATTACCCCTGCACTCATACAATCACCTAGGCATTACCCATGCACTCTTTCAATCACTTAGGCAGCACCCATGCACTTATAAAATCACCCAGGCACTACCTATGCACTCCTCTAATCACCCAGGCACTACCCCTGCACTCATGCAATCACCCAGGCACTACCTATGCACTCATGCAATAACCCAGGCACTACCCTTGCACTCCTCCAATCACCCAGACACTATCACATGTCTCAGCTGTAGGTCTCACCATATTCCTGAAATAATGTATACATATGTCTGTTCCTTTTCCTAGCAAATTCATATATAAACGCAATAAACAAATATATGTATACCTGTGTTTTATATGTCTATCAACTTCACATGCATGATATGTATCAAAATGCCTATGCAAGTAGAGACATACCTCAGTCACAAGAGTATAAAGGCTTTAAAACTTGACAGATTGCACTTTACATTTCAAACACACACCTATATTTATGTGGCATACTTCAAGTGAACTTTTCTACAGACTCATACAAAGTAGCATAATTACTAATTTCTCACCCAATTTATCTTAAACATCACTTTTCTACTGCTGCTTCACTATTGTACTACTATTCAAGTATTGAGCATAGCTAAAGGCAAAGCAGCAACCTTTCACATGTGTCTGCTGTAAGTCTCACCATCGTCCTCAAACCGTGCATGCATGTGTCTGTACCTTTTTTAGTGATATCATATATAAAAGAAGTATAAAAATGGATGTATAACTGTGTTTTACACATCTTGCATCTTCAGATGGATAACACATTTCAGAATACATGTGTAAACAGAGATATACTTCAGTTAGAATACCATAGAGACCTTATAACTTAAGAGAATGCACTTCATATTTTAAACACACAACTACATTTATGCGGTGTAGTTTAAGAGTACCTTTCCACACACTCATACAAATTAGCTTAATCACTAATCCATTTCCTAAGATGTGTTAAACCTCACTTTTGTGCTGGAGCTTCATCATTCTGTGACTCGTTATGGTGTTGGGCCTAGCCAAATATAAAGCAGAAATGTATCACATATCTCAGCTATAAGTCTCACCATATTCCTGAAAGTATGTCTGTACCTTTTCCTAGGAGCATCATATATAAAAGAAACATCCAATTAGATGTATACTTGTGTTTTATACGTGTAGCATCTTCATATGCATAATACGTATCTGAATACATGTTGAAGTAGAGACATCCCTTAGTCACAACACCATGCAGATCTTAAAAGTTAACAGACTGCACTTCATATTTGAAGCAGATAATGAAAATTATGTGGTATATTTGAAGTGTTCCTTTCCACAGACTCATACAAAGTAGTGTAATAACTAATCCATCTCCTAACATGCCTTAAACCTCACTTTTATGCTGCTGCTTCACCATTCTAGTAATGCTCAGGGTGTTGGGCCTAGGCAAATATAAAGCAAAAACCTATGACATGTCTCAGCTGTAAGTCTCACCATATTACGAAAACCATATATGCATATGTCTGTACCTTTTAAATTGAAGGTATTTATTTAGTAATAGATGAGAATATTTGTATATAATTATTTTAATATAAAATAATTTTTAGAAAGTTTTTAAACTTTTCTTTTTTTCCAGATATTCTACATTATTATTAAGAAAGATTCAGTATGACAAGAAAAGTTCAAAAGAAAAGACAACAAAAAAACAGTACTATTTAAAGGAGAGAGAAAAGCAAAAATTAGATGAAGTACAACATGTGACATTGAAGAAAAAGACTTCTGGTAAGAGAACTAAAGAATTTGTTAAAAGACTTTTATAGAACGTAATGAATTTTCAAAATGGGGAAAAGAGAAAGAAAAGTTGTACAACCAATCAGAAGGAAACGAAAAAAGGACAAATTAATGGAAAATCAGGTTATGAGAAAACAATCTATGTTGAAAGAAGGATGAAAGAATATAAAGACATTAGGAAGAGAATGTATAAAAGTAGAGTACTACAACATTTATTGAAAGATTGTAAAAAATATAAAAGAAGATCTGCATCTTACAAGAAAAAACAACAGATTGAAAGTGTAGTCGAAAAGGCTTTTGAATTGAAAAGAAAATTGTTTATATTGGTATTGAAGAGAATGAAAACATTGAATAAAACAATGCACTTTATGAAGGAGAAAAGCAAAAGAAAAAGACTGGTTAATAGAAGTAACTTTTGCAAAAAATTTTCGGGTGAATGGAAGCACACTTCTAGTACTGAACCTTTTTTTAATGAAGAAAGCTATTTTCAACAAAATACATTAGTTCATGCAGTTGATACCAGTGGTCGTTGTTATGAGGTAAAAAATGGTTGTCCAATTGAAAAAGAAAAGATGGCTCCTAGAAATGTAGAAGAAGTAATAGCTGAAGAAGTTCAAGGGAGACGTACACAAGCTCAAGTGTATAAGTGCCATTATAGTAGTATTTGTAGTATACGACAGGAATCTATTGATATATTACGAATTTTCTTATGAGATTATGGTAAAAAAAAGTGTTAAACAGAAGATTAAGATGTTGCAAGGACTAGATCCTTGTAAAGTGAGAAAATATACTAACTTGCAGGGTCATTCTCTGGCTTGTCTTTCTAGAACATGTGTCAAAGTACTTTTCATCATTTAAGAATGTTAGCAGTACATCATTCAGAAATGCAGAAGTTAGTAAGAAAATTGTACTAAGTAAAAAGTCTTTATCTTTAAGTGAAATAAACACAGCTCTTTTGCATGGTTCAGTATCGGATGTAAAAAAGTTTCTGACGATATACAGTTTTGTTTCTTTGGTTCTCAAGAGGAGTGTAGAGAAAGTGAGAGTTTGATAAGTGTAGGTGTTGAAGAAGAGGTGGATGATATTACTACTGAGAAGTTTGCAGACGAAATTACAAAGTTTAAGGTACTTTCTTGTGAAAAACCAAACTATGGGGCTCATTAGGATGGCGGACGGACTCAAGTCCGCCCACCATCCTGGTGTAAACCGGGACCGTCCGCCAAGCATGCCCCGGTCCCGCACACCGGATCAGGATGCGATCCTGCATTTTAACATTGCGGCGGTTGCTGCTGACAGCAGCACCCGCCACGATGCTAAAATGCCATGTTGTGCATTTCACAGCACTACGTGGCAGGCACCACAAGGTGCCTGCCACGTAGTGCTGTGAAATGTAGGGGGGTACCATGGGTACCCCCCAAGTGCACCCTCGCCTCCCCCAACACAAGGGGGGCCCGCAACGGGCCCCCAAACCCAATCCCCGCCAGCTTTTCCATGGCGGTTCCACCGCCATCCTAATTTGGTGGGGGGAAAATCGCGGTCGGAGGACGGAAGGACCGCCACCGCATGGCTGGCGGTCCTTCCTCCATCCTAATCGACCCCTATGTTTGTATTTGTTGTCGACGTACTCACTATAGAAGTCAAACTAGAAATGTAGATCTATATTTAAAAAGTGAAAAGGAAAACAATGATAAGTGGGAGCAATTTGGTGCTTATTTGTTGGTGGAAGGTCGTTATGAGTTGGGTAGTGATCAGCGTATTTGTAAATATTGTTACAACAAATTAGAAGAGAACAAAATGCCAGCTAGAGCTGTACATAACAACTTAGAGTTGGTAGCTATTCCTCCGGAACTGGTAGATTTAGATACGTATGAGTCCATTCTTATTCAATCTGTGCACCCGTTTCAGGCTATAGTTCGTATGGAGCCTAAAACAGGTAAGCTGCCTCCAACAGATTTACAAAGAGGTCTAAAAGGAAGAGTTGTGTATGTACCTTTAGATTTTAAGAAAAATATTGAAACTGTTGGTATAGAGAGAGAGGAAGCTCCAATACCAACTTGCTACTTCCTTTCTTTTCATCAAACTATCTTGCATTGTTTCCTCTAGATCTTTGTTTCCCGGCTCTTCGTTTTTAAGTGAGTCTGCCCAGCTCTTGAGCTGATAGTATTTGAATTTTGATGTATTGCCATTTGTCCTTGAAGAGAGCTGTTCCCAGCCTATTCGTTTGTTCCCCTCCAGTAGTTGACCCCATTTCAGTATGCCTTCTTGCCTTAATGGTCGTGCGAGTGAATCTTTCAGGCAGGCCAGAGTCCCTGGGGAGTCCCAGATTGTTGCAAATTCACTATAGTATGGTATCATTGTAGTTCTCCTAACCTGGTACCATATTTTGCAGGCTGAGTAGAGTGTCTTCAGCTTCACTTTTTTGTAGAACTTTGGATGGCCAAATTTATACAGGAAGAAGCTGCCTTCGGGTTTCGTCATAGCCAACAAATGGGGGGTTTTAGTAACCTTTTGGTTTCAATAACAAGTTTGTTGGTGTTGACCCAAGCTATTTTGTCTATGTCCTGTACTATTTGGATGCCTAGGTATTTTATGCTCTCTTTTACCAGCGGGTTGTTACTTAGAGAGTTCCTTTCCATAAGTTCTGTCTTTTGCTGGTTTAACGGCAGAGGATAGGGAAGGCACCTTGCCAGCGGACGTCTGGGGGAGAGATCTGCCGACGCTGAAGCATTCAGACATATGGCAATTATCAATGTCTACATGTTGGTATGTGGTCAAAGCTGCACCCCTCAGGAAGAATCATTTATTTACAGCGCACAGAGCTTACTGGACGCCTAAGAAGCTAACAAAGATGAGCAAGCAAGAGGTGAAGTGCTGTCCTAAATGTGGAGAAAAAAAAGCTGATGACATACACATGTTTAGGCAGTGCCCCGAGCTCCAACGCTTCTGGCAAGATTTGGGTCACAACATAGAGGTAAGCACAGAGCTAACTATATTTGGGGTACCCGGCTGCAATGAAATTAAGATGAAATTAAGCATTAAGCATAAGAATCTGCTTTTTATTTTGATCCTACTGGCCAGGAGGGAGATCTGCATTAAATGGGTATCTAACATCTTGCCTAAACACAAAGAATGGGTAACCTCAGTCCAGAGAATAAAGAAAATGGACAGAGGGGGAGGTCTAGCAAGAGGGTAGGCTTTTGGGATATCTGGGAAGGGAAGTATGGTACAGATCTTACGGGACAAGGGACAGTATAACGTCCAATGATTATGCAATACTGCAATACTGCAATAATCCTCAAATAGGGTACTTGCACCGGTGGCCCCAGGAAGCAGTCCCTTTTTTGTTGGATCCAATGGGAAAGGATGGAGGGGGTCTACTGGTGCAAAGGGTCCCCAGAAAACAAAACCAGACTCAAGACGGTACAGAGAGAAATAAGACCCCGGACACCTCCTTTATCCCTGTTCTTTGCACAAATGAGGACACAAAAAAAAAAAATAGAGAGAGAGGAAAGTGAACCTGTAGTTATTCTAGTTAATGGTGTACCAACAAAGAGTCGGAAAATATGGCAAGAGTTAGTAGATGATCCATTCAAAAAAAGCGACAAAGTGCACACCTTTTTTCAAAATTCTTATTTCTTTCAACTTATTTGGTTTCCTTTCATCCAAGGCGTGCAACCCGGAAACGTGGTCAGCCCAAGCCACGATGTTATGAATATTCCCGAAAGACCTGGAGTGGATTGCCACCCCAATCCGGATGCACAGCGCAAGGTTAAAAACAGAGAGGAGAGAGAGTTGAACGTTCTTGCTCAGTTGGGAGTGTTGCTGTTGAAGGAGTCGGGAGGATGGTTATACGGACGGTTTGTAAGGTAAAGGATTGAAACAAACATATAGAAATGAGGAGCGCCAGTTAATCCTTAAGTGGTATGCGTTTGAATTTTACGGAGGAGGGGGCATAGTATCAAAAGGTAGGAGGATTAGGGTAATACGTACGTAGGGTGAAAGGTTCTTTGTGGGTATCCTTAACATGGTAATGTTTAAATAGGATTGCTAGCGGGAAAAACGTTGATTTTTGGGAAACGTCACAAAAGGCGACTTTGAGATAAACATGCAGTCTAATTGATGTATTTTTCATTCGTAGAAAACCCCTGACGAAGGGCCGGATAACAGGCCCGAAATGCATTGGGTAATACAAGATCTATGATCGTGGACTGATTTATGTACACAGTCGTGTTGCAGGATAAGGCCTGGATGGGCATTTCTGCAACATTAAGAGTTAAGTGGAGACATAAACGCCTCTCTTGTGATGTGCGAAAAGCATGAAAATTGTAAAACTTGGATTATGTTGAAAAAAAGAATAAAATATATATGAGAGAAAAATAACTTTGTGGCATTAGTTATATGCAACTTAAAGTGTGCTGTGCATCCGGATTGGGGTGGCAATCCACTCCAGGTCTTTCGGGAAGAGTTAGTAGATGTCACCAAACTTCAAAAGGCTACAATATAACTTGTACAAAACAATATTTATTATAAAACTGTAAATGTGGAAGAACAAAAAATATGTTTAGAAGATGAAACAGAAATTTCAACTGGCCAAATAGAAAAAGTTGACAACTCCAAGAGTGAAGAAATTTATGAACATTACAGTATACATCCTCTACATCCAAAAGAAGTGATAGGAAACACTATTGAATTATTTCAAATGAAGAAAGCGAAGGGAACTCCCATGAGTGTATGAGAAAAAAGTTTAGAAGCTCGTTGTTTTCCACAGCTGTTTCCCACTGGAAAAGGTGGACGATATGATGAACGACCAGTACAGATTCTAGCTTCAGAATATCATACGACAAGATTGTACTCAGAAGATCCAAGATTTCAACAGTGTATTCCATATTTATTTCATCTTCTGTTTGAAAGAGACTTGTCTGGACTTTCATATGCAGTGAGCCACATATTAAAAACAGGAGTTCATCTTACACATGTTTCTGCAAAGGAATTCTTGGACAAAGTTCAGCAAAGAGACGATCATTTAGAATCTCAGTTAATTGATTTGATGGCGTGTCAACGTGGCACTAATGAGTATGGGTATCGCCGTCACGGAGAACTTAAATGTATGTTAAGAAAATTCGGTACCCCTACGTGGTTTGTTATGCTTAGCTTTGCTGAATATGCATGGGACGATTTACTTGAATTTCTACGACAAGCAAATTCTAATGTAAAAAACATTGAATTGAAGACAGCTGGAGAACTGTGTTCCTTGGATCCTGTAAATGTCTGCAGGTATTTTAATCATAGGTTTCAAGCTATGATGTCTTTTATCTGCAATAAAAATAATCCACCTCTTGGAGAAGTTATTGATTTCTTTTGGAGAAAGGAGTACCAAGCCAGAGGTGCTCCTCATATACACATGCTATTATGGATCAAGAATGCACCTAAATTTGGAACCGATTCTGATGAAACTGTTTTGTCTTTCACTGAAGACTATGTTCCCTGTGCCATTCCAAAAAAAGGAGGAGAAAACAGCTTACGACAACAAGTTTTACTGTTTCAAAGGCATCGATGTGGAAAATATTGTCAACGAAAATACACGTCAAAGGGAAGATTTTGTTCAAAATGTCGTTTTGGATTCCCACGTCCAATAATTTCAAAAGGAAGAGTCAATAGTTTCATATCAGCAGTAAGGCATACTATAACTCGAAAATCTCCGAACAATACTTACAACATAAAAAGAACTGAAGATTCAAAGTATATTAATGACTACAATCCAGTGATTTTGACAATGTGGAATGCAAACATGGATATCAAGTATGTTGCAGATAATTCGATTGCTGTTGCTCGCTATGTTACGTCATATATAACCAAATCTGAAAAGACGGAGTTGAAAGAAATGTGGGAAGAAATTTCACAAGAGAAGACTCTTAGTAACAAATTGTACAGCTTTAGTTTGAAGATGCTTTCCCATCGAGAGATTGTATCCTACGAATGTTCGGATCTGTTGACCTCTGCAAGTTTATATTCAAAGTCAAGAGGAATCATTTGGGTAAGTCTAGGTCTTGCTGCAACATGAAATCGAGTATTGAAATCTCTACAAGAAATTGAATACTTAGCATTGAATGAACCAGAAAGTACAGATATTGTTAAAACTAATATGTTGGATCTATGGGATAGAACTAATATGTTCTATCCCAAAAGGAGTCCACATCTGGAAAACATATGTCCCTATGAAGTACTGCAACATTACAGTTTTAAGGGAAATATTACAGAAAATATAAATGAAGAAGAATATGCAGTAATTGGATGTGATGGATGTTTGGTAAAACATGCCAAAGGAAATCTTATTAACCACAGGAAACTCAGTTGCGAAACTCCAGATAAAAGGGAATTTTTCTATTTAGCACTTCTGCAACTCTTCAAGCCTTGGCGTAGTGAAATGGAATTACTTGGAGATTTTGACTGCTATCAAGATTCTTTTAATGCATGTAAAGATAGCATTCAATGCACAATTTTCCCAACTTATCTACAAATGTTATATGAAGAGATTGAACAAGAAACGACTATTGCAGCTGAAATAGCTAGAGACAGTTCTCAAGATAGTCAAAGTTCTGCTCCACTAAGTCAAGATCCACTAGGACAACCAATTATTGAAAATGAAGCAGCAATAGCCAGGAATGAAGTAGAAACGGCAATGCAACAAGCAAAACAGGATATTATTGAGTTGGGAAACTTGGAACAAAAACTAAATATTGAACAAAAAGAAATATATCAGCAAGTGACACAACAGATACAGCATGGTTTACTGCATGAAAAAAAGAATGCCAATGCACATCATTTAAACCTATTCGAATGTACATCAGTGGGCAAGCTGGAACAGGAAAAGTTTCTTTTTTGATAAACAAATTTTATTTCCACACACAATTCCAGCCACTTATCACAATACAATGGAAAAGCATAAGTATGTTCCAAGGCTAGATTTTCCCAAATATGGATCTGGTAGGATATATAATAGTATACCTAGACATTCCCGGCAAGTCTAATCCAGTCCCCCAACCACTTCCCCCATACCCTGCGGTATTTCTTGGGACAACCGCGTGCCTCGTACAGTGTTTTCTCCTGCGTGGCGCACCAGTCAACCCCGCTCCGCCAGTTTCCAATATTCGGAGGGTCCGGGCATTTCCAAGAGGCGGCTATGTCCCTCTTTGCCACAGCCATTGCAGTGGTGAAAAACAGTTTCTCATTCCTGGACCCATCCAGCCCATCTGTAATACCCAGAAGTGTGTGTCGAGGATCATGGGGAACCTCCCATCCCAGCACCTCCGTGAGTTCCTCTTCGATATCACCCCAGAATCGCGACAACTTGGGGCAAGCCCATACCATATGGAAGAAGTTGGCAGGTTCATGTGCACACCTGGTGCATGCGGGGGTCGGGCGGAATCCAGCCCGATGGAGGCGTAACGGGGTCAGGTAGGCTGCATGCAGGTAATAGAGTTGGACCAAGCGGAGTCTGGCGGAGGCAGTGACAGTCCTGGGGGCCATAAGGGCGTCGCGCCAGTCCTCCTCATCCAGAGTTTCCACCCATTGCTCCCATTGTTGCCGGAGTCGGTCTAACGTGGTCGGAGTGTTATTGATCAGTGTGCGGTAGATGCGGGAGATTCCCCCCTTCCCCAAGTCGCCTAGCATGATCTGAGCCTCAGGCGGGCTATGTTCGGGAATCCGCGTGCCTTCAGGGAGGTGTACATGGAGGGTGTGGCGCAGTTGCAAATATTTGTAAAATTGAGACTGGTGCAGGGAGTACCGGGTCTGGAGGTCCGCGAAGGAGCGCACATGACCGCCCGTCCACACATCACCCAATTGCGAGATCCCAATAAGATCCCAGGAGCGAAAGCCTTGCAGGCCACTCACCTCCTTAAGCCAGGTGCCGTGCCAGAGGGGGGTGCATTGGGTCAATCTGCGTGTCCACTGAGTGTGTCGCAGTGCGGCCCGCCAGGCAAGCAGCACAGAGCGCGTCACGTCTGGCAGTTGAGATGAAATGGGGCCCCCATATAGCGTGGATTGGATGTCAGGCAGCTCCAGTGCATGGAGCTCAAGCCTGTATGCTGGGTCGGACCAACCTCCGTTAAACCAATCATGTATGGAGAGTAGGCGCGTGGCCAGATAGTAAAGATATAAGTGAGTCATCCCCAGACCCCCGTCAAATGATGGTATCCAACAGGTGTTGAGGGCCAGGCGAGCCCTCCCTTTCCCCCACAGGAATTTAGAGGCCATACTGTCCAATTCCCGGAACCAAGCCCTCGGGAAGCAGAGGGGGGTATTTTGGAGAACATATAGGAACCGGGGAAGGATCATCATTTTAAACAGGGCAACTCTCCCCATGGGGTTCAGAGGTAGCGTCTGCCATTTCTGGAGGTCTGATTTGGCTTTCTTAACCAAGGGAGTAACATTAAGCGCCCAGCCCAAGTCGGGGAGTAGCGTCACCCATATCCCCAAATATTTAAACGATTGGCGCCTGAGTGGTATATTGGATTGCCAGTCATAGCATTCTCAAGACAGACTTGTCGGGGTTCAGCCGGAGACCGGATGCCCGCTCGAAGGCCTGGAGAATCCGGAGGCAGTGAGGCCCGGATCGGGCGGGATCCGCCAGGTAGGCAAGAACCTCGTCCGCGTAGAGGGCGATCTTATCAGCCTCCACACTGGGCCAACTCCAGCCCTGCACACGCGTTTCGGACCTTATCAAAGCCGCCAAGGGTTCCATCACCAAGGTGAAGAGTAAAGGGGGAGAGAGGGCACCCCTGTCGCGTTCCTCGGCAAACAGGGAAGGGCTCTGACAGGGTCCCATTGACCAGAACACAAGCTCTTGGGTGGGCGTATAGGACCCGGACCAGGCCCCGATAGTGTGGACCGAAGCCCATCGTGGTAAGAACGGCGTCCAGAAACCCCCAGTCCACCGAGTCAAATGCTTTTTCGAAGTCCACCAGGAGGACCGCCAGGTATGGGGTGAGCAAATGACGGTGGGCCAGAGCCATGTGCAGCCGCTGGAGACAGTGTCGGGTACCACGGGAGGGCATAAACCCGCACTGATCCGGGTGAACCAGTGCAGACAAGTGTGGTTGGAGCCGCCGGGCAAGGATGGTGGCAAAGAGTTTTAGGTCCGTATTAATAAGGGAAATGGGGCGGTAGTCCGCACACCGCGGGGAGGGTGGCTGGGATTTGGGAAGAACCACAATGGTGGCCATGTCTGTCTCGGGTGGGAAGGAACCCTTGGCAGCCGCTTCTTCAAACAACCCGGCGAGATACGGAATGAGGGTCTCGCGATATAGGGCATAGTATTCTTGCGGGAGGCCATCTGGACCCGGCGTTTTGCCGGAGGAAATAAGGGTTATTGCCTCACCGATCTCTTCACGAGTGATTGGGCGATCGAGGTCCGTCTGGATGATGGGATCCAGGCGCGGGAGGTGAGTGCTCCCAGTCTCTAGTAAGCCCGTGAGCGAGAGTGTCGGGGATACGGCCGTATATAGTTGACGGTAGTAGGAGGCAAAAGCGCGGGCCATCTCCACGGGGGAGCGGTATACCGAGCCGTCTGGGTCGACTATTTCAGGAATGATGCGGTTCACCCTGGGATAGGTGGCCAATCTGTGAAGGAGGGAGCCGGTCTTATCGCCCCATCCGTATACCCTAGCAACGGATGATCTCCAAAGGAGTTTGGCCGCCTCCATGGAGAGTTGGGCAATCTCAGCGCGGAGGCGAGCAAGAAGTCTCTCCTGGGGCGGGTCTGCAGCCTCAGACAAGGTCTGCTCAAGGCGCAGCGCCTGCGCCTCGCGGGAGGAAATCTGCTGCAGCTTTTCCTGCCGCTGACGTTTAAGCTGGCCCTTAGCGACACCACGGATTGTGGCCTTACACGCTTCCCATAAGGTACCTGAAGAAGACACCGACCCATCGTTTACCAGAAAATATTGCTTGAGTTCCTGTCCCACTACCCTTCGGAACTCCTTGTCCTGGAGAAACCATGCATTCATTCTCCAGGTCTGACGCATGGATTGAGGAGGTGGCCCTGTGCCAAGCAGGACCGCAGAGTGGTCAGATATGCCCCTAGGGAGAATATGGACATCTTGGATCGCGGCACAGTCTGTGGAAGGGACAAAGATTGCATCAATTCACGCGTGTGTGTGATGTGCTGCAGAGGTGTGGGTGAACTGCTTAGTTTGTGGGTGCCAGATACGCCAGGCATCGCAGAGCCCTACCTACTCGGACCAGCTCGTTAATTGTTTTGCCTGCGCAATTCTACTGTGAGACGGGGGTTCGACGTGTCCAGTTCTGGGGAGGAAACTGCGTTAAAGTCTCCTCCAATGAAAGTGGAGCCCAGTGGCAATGATGACACGAGTGCGGCTGATTTGGCCAAGGTCGCTGCGAGCATCGAAGGGGGTGAGTAGAGGGACACTAAGTTCAGAGGGCTGCCATTCAGTGAGCCGCAAAGAGCCACTGACGTGCCTTGCGGGTCGTGAATGACATTAGAGGTCACGAAAGGGAGGGAACGCTTCAACAGGACTGCCACCCCGCGGGAGCCCCTGGTAAACCCGGAGTGCCATACCCGATCATACCCATACCGTGCCAGAAAGGGACAGTGATTACCCAGCAAGTGCGTTTCCTGAAGTAGGAGAACCTCTGCCCCGAGGCGTTGCGCGTATCGCAGTACAGCCATACGTTTGAAGCGGTCTAGGAGGCCATTAACGTTCCAGGACAGTATGTGAAAGGAGGCCCTTGGTGAGGGCGTGTCAGTCATGGTGGTAGGCGGTCGTAATGATGGAAGGGGATTGTGCCGGGAGCCATAGTCGTGAGAGGGATCACTAGCGCGCCAGGCAAGGTGCCCGGAAGGGGCCAGAGACAACCCACGGGGAATTGAGGCAGAGTGTCGTGTAAGTGCTGGTGTGACGAAACAACAAAAAACAACAAAAACAAACTGTGGGAAAGAACAGTCCCAACCCCTCCCCCACCCCACCCCCACCCTATACTTCGAGAACTGAAGCATCTGTCGCCCCCTTGAAGAAACTAGAAACCAAACTAAAACGCTCGGGTTGAGATGCGTGGAAGGACCCCTCCATATGAACGGATGTGTAGTGTCTCGGCAGAAAGACTATGAATCAGAGCAAATAGTCTGCCAGAACTCCAGGCTCCCAAAAGGTCGGAGCATGCCCCTAGAATCCATCAGCCGCGCCGGCCACCCGCCAACCCATCAGATGGTCAGGGTACGAGAGAGATCAGTGTCTGCCTCTGGGGACTCGTGTCGGGACGGCAGTGAAGGATCTACGAGTGGACCACCAGAGGAATGGGGTTTGAGGCGGGGGGGAGAGGCCGAAGGGCTTGAAGAGTCTCTGAGTCTATGCGCTGCTAGGCTTGAGGATCTCTGGGACTCCGCCTGAGACCGGTTTCTCCTCCAGGAATGCGTGTGCCTCCGGCGCTGGTGCCCCGATGAGCGGGGCTGAGTGATCCGGGTGTCCGGCGGTCTAAGAGACGGATTGCTCTGCGGCCTAAGGGGCTGCACCTCTGTTAACCAAGTCCAGGCCGCCTGAGGAGAGTCAAAAAAATGTGTTGTATTTTGGAAAACGACCCGCAGACGTGCTGGGAACTGCAGCTGGTATTGGAGGCCCAGGGATCGTAATTTCGTCTTGACCTCAGTGTATGAGCGGCGTTGGATTTGCACTTCCCTGGTGTAGTCCGGGAACACCATGATGGTATGGTTTTTGAATTTTAGGGGACCCAGGGAGCGGGCCTCGCGCAGGATGGCATCCCGGTCCTTGAAGTTGAGAATCTTCAGGATGAGAGGACGAGGCGGCCCCGATCGGTGGTCTGGGAGCAAGGGACCGATGTGCCCTCTCCACCACGAACCAGGCTGAGAGGGAATCTTTCGGCATCCAGGAGGTGAACCAAGCCTCCACGAAGGCAGCCGCCTGATTCTTTTCGGCCCCTTCTGAAAACCCCACCAGGCGGAGGTTGTTGCGGCGTGTGCGGTTTTCGGCGTCTTCTGCGCGCCGGTGGAGTTCCTTGGTGTGTGAGCTTAAAGTGGCCACTTGATCTTTAAGCTGGCGGATATCATCTTCTGCCGTCGAGAGTCTGGATTCAGCTTCAGATATTCGGGACGTTGCGTTCCGGAGGTCCTGCCGTAGGAGGGACACGTCCATCTTGACCTCTCCTATCTTCCCCTCCACCGATGCTTGAGAGGCGCCTATGGCCTGCAGGATGGTCGCCAGGTCTGTGCCCGGGACGGGAGGAGCGCCCTCAGCCTGCCCGGGCGGCTCGTGCCCGGGGGTGGTGAAACGGTCTATTTTGGTTTGTGTAGGGGCGGCCGTGGATTTGGAGGTCCGATCCTTGCCCATGATTTTCGGCCGGGCAGGGCCACAGGGCCACGGGAGTCGGAAGGAGGAGCACGGACCCCAACGAAGGCCCCGGGAGCCCGTACCGATCAGCCACTAGTTCAGGATGGGCACCACAAGTTCAGGAGAGCGGCCGGGGGTGCACCGGAACCATCCAGAAAGCGCGTGGTAGAGCAGGCTGGTGGTGTGAGTAGCTAGATGGAAGGCGACGGCCAAGGCCACACGTGTGCACCGGAACCAGCCAGATAGCACGTGGCAGAGCAGGCTGGTGGTATGATTAATTAGATGGGAAGCAGAGGCGAAAACAGCAGGTGTCCCCAGCGGCAAGCCGGCCGCCGCCTGGAAAGGAGGAGCAGGTCACCAGAGAGCACCCCACCGCCCGACACGGCGGTCGACAGAGGGAGAAGGGTCCCAGGAGGCCAAGCGGGTCCGCTAGGAGTAGGCCCCACAGGTCCGGGCCCCAGCCGCGAAGCCCGGGCGGCAGCACAACTTCCGGCCCCGAACCCCTCCCGGCAGGACGGAGGGAGGCAGAGGGCCCGCCGGGGTCAGATCCCCGAGGAGAAGGGGGCCCCCTATCCAAGGCGCAGCGCAGGCCGAACACCCCAGGGCCTCACCGGCCGTGTGTGAATGAAGTCACTCAGGGCGCTGGGTCTCCCCAGAGGACCGGGGGGGGCCCAGCACCGACCCCCTGGCCCGCTGCTCGATGGTGCAGCTGAACCCCGGTCCCACGCCCCACTCACCGATGACGTCGGGTGGCCGGTTCCAGAGATTTCACGGGCCGCCAGGCCACCCGGAGACGCCCAGCCTGGGAAGTGACGCGGGCCGGGGAAAGGCTGGTGTTGGCAGGATAGCTCCACAGAAGAGGCACCCGCTGCCCGACACATGCAGCCAATGGGTCCCCTTGTCAATCCACAAAGAGCGCCCCAACAGCAGGGCTTGGAGGGTGAAGGGGAGGGGGCCCAGGAGGACGGAACGCCGATCTCGCGCACCGCCGCCTGGCCCGGCAGGGGACCTCTCCTCGTTGGTAGCCCCCCTCTCACCGGCCACGGGCAGGTCCCAAGTAAAGGTAAGGCCACCCGGTGTCCCACTCTGGAGCGGGACGTTCAGGAGCGCCACAGGGGATGTCCCGCGGCGCCCAAGGCCCCAGCTCCACACTGCAGGCAGCTCCGGGGGTCAATGCAGGCGTGGGGCCCAGACAGGCCAGGAGCTCACCGCCGCTCCTCACCGCGAAGCCACCACCGCAGCGTTTCCGCAAGGCCGGTCCCCGGTGTAGCAGCAGGCCTCACGCCCAGGTCACAGCAGGCACTCACCATCGTAGGGAGGGCGGGGGGAATGTCCCGCCCGCAGGGCCGAGCAGGATGACACGGGCAGCCCTCCGATGATCCGCCGTCCGCACTCCCAGCAGGAAGCTCCGACGTCCAAGGCAGCACCGGGACTCAAGGCTCGAGGCGGAGCCGGACTCCACCACCGCCGGTCACCACCCCAGATCCGCCGTGAGGCCGATCCCCGGCTCACAGCAAGTCATGGCGTCCAGGGCTCCAGCGCCCGCCCGCACCACTCAGCAGTCGATCGCGGGCGGCCCCAGGGTCCCTGCGGCGCTCAAGCCTACTGGGCCCGCCCGCACCGCACGGCAGGCAGCTCCGGGACACAGGCAGGTCCGGGGTACAGGGCAACTCGCCGCCTCCTCACCGCCGCAGGTCCGCGATCTTGCGTGCGCCGCAAGGCCGGCTCCCGGTGCAGCAGCAGACTGAGACCCTCAGAAGCTACCGGAGTCGCTCCCCAGCAGGATGCCGGAGCCCGGGACAGGCAGGTATGCAGGCCTGGGGTTAAGGGCTTTCCCGATGACGGCGGATGAGGAGCGGATGACGGAGGGGTCCAGAGCACTCCTAAAGTGCGACCACCATCTTGACGCTCCTGGCCACGCCCTCAGGAAAAGTTTCTTAACTAACGTTTTGACCAGTTATCTACACAAAACTACTGAATCACATTTATCTTGTGTTGTAACAGCGACAACTGGATTAGCAGCACACAACATTAATGGGATTACATTACATCGATTACTCATGCAACCAGTTGAACATGAAAATACGTTGGAATATCTATCACAAGCTATCTGGAGAAGCTTGTTATGAAGTTTCAAGAGTACTCAAGAAAATGAAACTTCTAATCATTGATGAGGTGAGCATGGTCTCAAACCTAATGCTTACCTTTGTACATTTAAGAATGCAACAGATTGTAAAAACAGATTATGATGTTCCATTTGGAGGAAAACATGTAATTCTATTCGGCGACCTACTACAACTTACTCCTGTAAAAGGACCACCTGTTTTTAAAACACTTCTCCATGAAGACACTAAGAAATCTTTGGGAAGTATTGGAAATGTCAACATTTGGTCTCATTTTGAATATAAAGAACTTATTAAGAATATGCGACAAGCAAGTGATGAACATTATGGAAACATTCTTCAAGATATAAGAATTGGTGTTTTAACAAAACATGGAAAAGAAGCTTTACTATGTTGGCTTTTAACGAACTTGTTTGCAAATGAAAACATAGCACCTGAAATAATATACAAAAAAATTGGAGAAAAGAAGTCTATAGTTTGCCTAATGCCTACACTGCAAGAGTGTTCTACATTCAATCAAGAACTTTTAAAATTGGAAAAACAACCAATACTGAAAATGGAAGCTATGGATAAAATGGAAAACAAAGGAGTTACTATTCTTCTCTCAGAGAAATTACAGTCAAAATTGGATTCTTTGGAAAAGTCGGTGTCTAAGACTGCAGGTTTAGAAAAGACTTTATATGTATGTGTAAACTGTTGGGTAATTTTATGACGTAATTTGAATGAAAATGAAGGTTTAGTAAATGGAGCAATGGGAAAAGTTGTTGATTTTGTAAATTTTCAGAACAGAGACGGAATTGAATTTTTGAAGATTACATTTGATCATATTGAAGAGGTAAAACCGATTGGACGTTGTACTGTTCGTTTTTTGCTTGTAAAAGACTTGTATGTTCGTAGAAAATAGTTTCCTCTTTCTTTAGCATATGCAGTAACCATTCATAAATCTCAAGGTTTAAGTGTAGACAGTGCTTTGGTAAATATTGGAAGTACAGTGTTTAAAGAAGGCATGGCATACGTTGCATTGTCTTGAGTAAGAACATTATCTGGTTTGTTTTTGATTGATTTTGATTGATTTTGATTGATTTTGATGAGAAAAAGATTAGTGCTGATGTAAATTGTGTAAGAGAGTACAATCGGTTAAGAAGAGTTTATGCTCCTAACTTAGGTGAATATCCCGTATATGAGAAACGTGTAGTGTGTTCAAAACGGAAATATGACAAATATTCCAGTGAGATTCAAAAAAAGAAAACAATTTAAGAGAATGATGAAACTGCAAAGAAAATGAAAATGGACGCTGTTGATGATATTGTAGGATACCAGTTAGAAAATAGTTCAGGTATCAACTGCTATGCTAATGTAATTATGAATGTTGTGTTTTATCTAGAGGATCTTCATCATGAAATTATGGAAAATCAAGAAAAAGATTCTGTTCTTTACTACATTATATTTTTCAAAAGTTGGTAACTAAAATCCATACTGCTTCTGGCATTCGGGATCTTTTGGATATATGTACTGGATCATTGAAATTTACATTGAATGTACAACAAGATGCACAAGAATTTCTTGTGTTTATGCTTGCAGTATTGGAAGATGAAGGAATAGAAATTGAAAATTTGTTTGGACTAAGTTACAGATGGGATCATAAATGTGAAGAGTGTTCATTTTCTTCTACCACAGAAATAGATACTGAACGATTCATATACTTGACGATACCAGATTGCAAATCAGTGTCTTTTAACAAATTAGTAAAAACAGCTAATCAAGATATGAAATGTTCCTATTGTAAATCAGAAATGTTGTCAACATTATATATAGAAAGATTTGGACAATATGTCATTTTAATGCTACAGCGTTGTAGAGCAAATGGAACAAAATTGGAAACAAAAATTAAAACTTTTGTGGCAAGTCAAGTATCAATTTCAGGAAGAACTTTTAAAGCAGTGGCTATTATTTTCCATGATGGACCTACTACAACATCTGGACACTATACTGTGTATTTAAAATGCAATAATGGATGGACACATTGCAATGATGCCCATTTGGAATTCAAATGTAGGTTGCCTTACGAATTACCAAATTCATATGTGATATTTTTGATGCCAAAGTTTTGAAAACATCATTCGGCCTATTGGGAAGATGTGAACAATTACTGGATATGGATTTGGAAACATTATTCGGCCTATTAGGAAGATGTGAACAATTACTGTTTGGATTATTGTTTGTGCTAATTCGTATTGCATTTGGAAAATTGTGTTTGAAAGAAGTAGTTTATATATTTGATCTTTATATTAGACGCAATGTAAATGAGAGTGTATATTTTACAAAATGTACTAGAGAGAAATAAAAAACTTAGGGCCCGATTCCGATCTCGCTCGGAAGGCCCTCCGAGAGCCGTCCGTAGCGTTACCTTCTGACCGACTCGTTCCGGGAGCCGGTCCATCCAAACGACGAAGTACGATGCGCAAATGTCTCCAATTCCCGAACGACACGTATGCTCCGAATCCAGCACCATTTTCCGTACGAACAGGCTCCGTAAACGCTGAATGGAGTCGTCCGGAGGCATATCCCAAAGCTGTTTCCGGCCAGCCAAGTACGATGCGTACTTCCTACACGCCGAACAGGTCGCCACCTCCAGCACGTCACAGCATCCGGAAGAGCAGTATTTCAGCTCCCATTCACGCCACAACATGATCACTGCGTACAAGACGAAGCAGACATGTATCCGATCACGCATGTCATCCCTATACTGTACGCCTATGGTCGAATCAACATCCGTATCCGACGCATTTGTCCCAGACAGTAAGTCAGACACCTACCACACACAAAAACGTCACGACCCCGCGAAAGGCAACGGAATACACAGCTTGTGACAAACCACAGTCAATAATGGGGTGGGTGGAATTCTTGCAGCAATGTAGAGGCAAGGGGGGTGGTGGATGGCAAAAACTCCCAGCATTGTCCAACCCATATGGGGGTGGATATTTAACACTACAAGTATTCACTACCTATAGGGGGGTGGATGCCTATCACTCCCACCATTGGCCACCCCATAGGGGGTAGATGCCTAACACTACCAGTATTCACTACCTATAGGGGGGTGGATGCCTATCACTACCACCATTGCCCACCCCATAGGGGGGCGGATGTCTAACATTTACCCAGTGTCCATAGGGGGGTGGATGCCTATTACTCCCATCATTGTCCACCCCATAGGGGGGTGGATGTCTAACACTACCAGTATTCACTACCTATAGGGGGTGGATGCCAATCACTCCCACCATTGGCCACCCCATAGGGGGGTGGATGCCTAACACTACCAGTATTCACTACCTATAGGGGGTGGATGCCTATCACTACCACCATTCGCCACCCCATAGGGGGTGGATGTCTAACACTCACCCAGTGTTCTCATGGCCAATTTGTGTTATGTGTGCAAACTGCCTGCAAAATTGATACATAAAGTGATATGCTGGACAAACCCCCCCCCCCATCTCTGTACTGACAGAAATGTGAATGTGGGGTGCAAGCCCCCAGCATTGTCAACCATATAGGGGTTTGGGGGGATACCCCCCCATCTCTGTACTGACAAAAATGTGAATGTGGGGTGCAAGCCCCCAGCATTGTCAACCATATAGGGGTTTTGGGGGATTACCCACCCCCATCTCTGTACTGACAAAAATGTGAATGTGGGGTGCAAGCCCCCAGCATTGTCAACCATATAGGGGTTTTGGGCACCCCCCCCCATCTCTGTACTGACAAAAATGTGAATGTAGGTCTCACACCCCCAGCATGTCCAAGTAATTATGTATTTTTGGGACCAAAACATACAAGCAATGTAGTGATAAAGTAGTGGTTGTGTGCCAAACAACAACAGAACTGTTGAGGCAAACATTGTTGTGTGTTACATACCCTCAGCCATGTGCAACAATCAGTGCTTTTGGGGGCTAACACTGCCAGCAATGTTCAATTGGACAATGTAACATGTGACCATCCAAAATTCATAAAGACACATTTTTGTCACTAGCAAACACAAATACAAAGGATTCAATCTGAAACCAAATTTTTGATGAGATCCAGTTCCACACTGTGGCAGCAACCTTAAATGCTAAACATAAGGAATGTGCAGAGTGAAGATGTAGGAGTCCCAGGGCCAGTAGAGAAAGAAACAAAACAAAACATCCACTCAATGCCCTTCAAAGACAGTTGAAATACATGGGGGAAGATGCACAAACACAACCAACCTGCCACACACTGCAGAACAAACACATGTGTGTGAGTGTGGAAGTCTATCTAGCCTGGGACAACATACACAATGGGGGGCTGAACTCCACTGAGACATATGCATGTTGAGTACAATCTGGAAGTATTCCATATAGAGCATGGATAGTGAATGTGGGCAATCAGGCATTGTTTGATGAGCGGGGGCACCAGAGTCACATGCGGACAAGCTTGGTGGAACACCAACAAATACATCAAGAGACTGACTCTCTTCCACAGTACCATCCAGGCCACAGCACTGTGGTGACAGTATCCTGTCTGCTGAGCCTCTGTGATGCTAAATGAGGATGGGGGCCATACATTTGAGCACACACACTCTTGCGCACTGTGTCACGTGCCTTGCAAGAACCACTGTCATCTCACATACCCAAACATTACTCATAGGGCATGGCCGGTAATGTGAGGCCACATTGTAGGTAGGACCCTTGCCAGGAGCCAAGTCACATTTGGCCTGTCTAAACACCACACACCTTGATCAGCAGCACTGTGCCTCATCAAAACCTCCCTTGACAGGTGACATTGCACAGGCACACATGACAGTGTGGATCACTGGCTGTATGACGAGGAATCCATTATTGACCACACATCATTGTGATCACAATATAAACATGGGTCCATGTACTGTTGTGTATGACCAATGTGGCAATCTTTGTATCAGGAAGGTACACCCAGCACACCACATACTTGGACACACACATTTGATCGTTGAACAAGAGGTGCCAGACACACATATGTATGGGACACAAATTCACAGCATCTGTCCAACACAACACATACTCAAACCCTGCAGGGCAACAGGAGTACACCTACCCACAGAAGGATGACATTGTGATGTGTTGGTGTAGAATGAAGCACAGAGGAGACTGGCCACGACACCACACTAGTCCACAGACACACAAAATAGAATCATGAGCCTCCCACTACAACAAATATAAAGTGGTTGTGTCACAGCTGTCTGCGCTACATGTGGAGACAACATTCCTATTTGCTGTGTAGAAAAGCATGGACCAACACCAATGTATGAGACAGTCACCAAGTGTGGCCTTAGTGTGTTGCACACAACTCAAGATCAGACCATTTACACTGTCAACTTGTTTGCATGTCTATCACACCAACTCTGCATCCACCTAAAGAAGATGCATTATGTGCAGATCATCACTAATGTCAAATTGACAATGCTGAGTGTGTACTGCAGAAGACTTGGATGACACATGGCTCACCAGATAGAGGATACAACAACTGTGTCAGTAGGCTCCAATGCACAGGCAAATGTGTAAGCCAATATTCATGCACTGTTCACAACGCCAGGAGTGGTTGTGGGATCTGTGTCTCATAAACACAATACACATAGCTAGACATAACACATGGTATTTGTGTACATCTGTTCAGGATGGAGTACATGTGCATAATGGAATATGCATTGGACACATGTGGCACTTTAACACTGTCTCAGAATCCTGAAATCCGTCAAGGAGACCTACAAATAGGACATGTTGGCATCAGGCTACAGGGCAGGGTACAATGTGTTGATTGTGAGCAGTCATTGACACACACAAGTGCCACACTTGCAAAACAAGATGACAGATTCTAAACACGCTGATGATGATAACACAAATGGAACTTGGTGGATTTATAATGTGTCACATGTGAGTTTGCTCACAATGCAGGCTCTTGTGTCAACACAACCAGGGATGTGATCATAATGACTCCACTCTACTGGTGCACTCACACCTTGGCCAATCAAAGTCAAATAGGTCGAGAAAGCACTGGACTAGTCAGCCCACAGAAAGCTTCTCAAACAGGAACATCTGCAGGGGCTATAGTCTTTGTAGGAAAGGGGGTTTGAAGACAGAGAGTCCTGCTCACCTCACACACACCATGGGCTCAGGATATGTCACAGATTTACACACTGCCATGAGGTGATTTACCTACAGTGGAAGGTCAGCTGTGGCAAGCTTGTTCTTGGCAGGGGTCTACCATGTCATAATGACACTCAGACATGGCTCAAACACTTACAAGTCAGAGAATACTTTTTCTACATCAGCCTGTGTACATGGGTGTGTCTAAAGTCATCTGCACATAGTCAAACTTCATGTGTACCCAGTTGGAATGATGAGACAGATGAATTGTTGATCATCACAGCGCTATTCTGCATATCCATCCTAGACGTTTGCACTGTGAAAGACTTTTACACTGTGCACAAATGTCAGCACTACCTATGTGCAAAAGTGTAAATCAATGATGGTAGGTTGTAAAAAGCATGTCACCCTCATGGTCCAAAATGTTGTAGATCATGAGAACCTGGATATGTAGACAATGAGGACTCAGATACAAACTATAATAGGACACATATGCCATGGACCACATGCAGTCCATCACATCAACAAGATTTGCACATCAATGACAGAGGACTCATTAACAATATTTGTTACACAAAAAGCAAATGTACAAATGACAAAAACTGTTTTATTCAGCATTTGGGAGTAATGGATTTTTTTTTAGAACAATGAGGCCAATGGCCAGTCCATTGGAGAGAGTCTTTGAGGGGGTCATGCATAGTAATCCTCCCTCGCTTGCCTGCACTGCAAACACAAGGGGACATCTCCCCTTGGAGGGGCATCTTTAGGGGCATGCCAGGCACCGCAGGGGCAGGACTAGGGGGTACTGGTTTGAATTTTGGGAGGGATGGGATCTAGTGTTGTGTCGGGCTCCACTGCAGTGGACTGGTCAGATTGAGGGGGTGGGGGCTCCACTGCAGTGGACTGGTCAGATTGAGGGGGTGGGAGCTCCACTGCAGTGGGCTGGTCAGATTGCGGGGGTGGGGGCTCCACTGCAGTGTCAGGAACAGACTGAAGGGGGGGTGCTGTTGAGGGGAAGTGATAGTGGAAGGGGGGAGGGCCTGACCTTCTTGGGGATGGTGTAATGGTGTGTGGCTGAAACTGTGATGGGGTGTGAGATTTGATCTTTGGGAGGGGGCCTGGGACTGGGAGGAAGTGGATTTTGGTGGGGAAGTGTGGGATGGGGGTGAGGTTTTGGACTTCTTTGATCTTGGGGATGTACGTGTGGGGGGCTGGGTGTTCTTACTATTAGGGGAGGGTGTGCGTGCAGGGGTGGATCTCCTCTCTGTGCCGGGGGGTTTCCTCTTCCCCTTGCTAGTGTGGTGTGATGGATCAGTGGGGAAGAGGCCAAGGTCACAGAGGAAGACCCGTTGGGAGGTGGTGGTTGCAGGAGAGTCAAGGGTAGGGGTTTTGGAGGGAGAGGTAGCTGAGGAATGCGGAGTGGTTGTGGATGGGTGTGTGATTTTCTTGGCCCTCTCCCCTGTGTGTGTGATGTCAGTCCCCTGAGTGTGGGTGCGTGTGTGTTTTGACTTTGTTTTGGGTGGTTGTGTGCTGCTTGTGTCTGTTGGGGTGTGTGCATGTGTCTGTGTGAGTGTGCTTGGGTCAGGTAGGGTAGTGTGGACTGTGGATGGGGCAGAGGAAAGAGGGGTGAGGGACTTCTGCAGGAGGGACACTGCTGCCATCAGTGAGGAGGCAATGGCCTGATTTGATCGCTGTAGGGCAGACATGTCTGATGAGATGCCCTCCATGTATGACACCAATTGTGTCAAAAGACTGGTATGTGCATGGAGGACACTCAGCATGGATGTCTGGCCCACAAGAATCTGTTTTAGCAAATCCACGGCCTCCACACTCAGGGCAGCAGGGGTGACAGATGCAGGGGGTGCGGTGCCTGGCCCGAAGGAGACATGCTCCCTAACACGGGAGGGTCCACGGACACATGGAATGGGAGCAGCTCTGGGGGTGGAGATGGTGGTGGTGGTGGGGGCAGACTCTGATGTTGTGGGCTCTGAAATGGGAACTCCTACCACCACAAGGGAGTCATCACTGGAGCTTGTTTGGTCCTCAGCAGATGTTTCCGACCTGCCCTCAGTGTGGCTCCCCTCACCCTCAGTGCCACTGGGTCCCTCCTCCTCCTCCACACTGGACCTAGTCTGGCTAGCTGCTTCCCCTTGGTCCGTGGAATTGTCTCCTCTAGTAGCCGTTGATGATGCTATGAACAAGGATGAGAAAGAGATTCACATCAGTATCTGCATAGACTTGACACATGAGTATCATCACAACACATCACAGAGCAAGCATATGCCTAATTTTTTGGCAGTTTTTAAATCCTTACACATATTTGAACATTCCACTTGTCAGTCTGCCAAGAAACTATGGTTCACAGACACATGATGGCATGTGAAACATTGGTTAGATGTATGTCAAATACCACAAAACCATGTCAACTACAACACTAGTTTGCAGGTGGTCTGATCTGTAATGCTCATGAGGGTCATGTGTCATTACATACATGTCTCATCTCCTGCAAGGGAGTCAGGAACTGACACAGCAAATGGTATGCCCACATTAGAAATTTTTAACTGTCAAACATACTTCCATCCACAGTTATCATGATAGGCACCTATGTCTTGAACGTCAATGCTGTAAGGTCTGCATGCATGACAACTGTCAAGTGCAAATACTGCATCCTCTAAAAAAATCATGTCCCACACTATGCCACTGTCCTGTCTGGCTGAACAGTCTGTACGGAATCTTGGTACAGGAACGGTACATCTCAAGTTTACAGTCAGCACCGTGTCACAATCCTGTATTTACTGCTTCAGCTAACATCTTTATGCGTCAAGTATAAATGTCCACTACGTTTGCACCCTTTTACAAGCTCACGTTGTTCTACTTTGGAGTATGTGAATAAAAATGTCTGTCTACATGAACATTTCCTGGCTCTCCAGAAGAAAGTAATGCAGCATACAAATAGATGTTCAAGCCACTAGTATGCACAGTCAAGGGATGATACACACATGTCTTGTCTTGTGTATCTGAGCAAAAAACCAGACATCAGATGTATGTCCATGACTTGTATATTGACCACCTGTGTCTTTCAAAGATTGGCACATGTACTCACTGTCACCAAGTCTGACCCATGGATTTTCACATTACAATGTTGAAAGTGTTGCCTGACACAAAAATCTGATGTGTCAGTGTCTCGGATGGCCTGATTTGGCATACCTGTCCATGGTCCATGTGATACATGTGATTACACAGAGCACTATGTATGGGACAATACATTTCGACCACTTATCAATATGATTTGTCTGAGGCATCAACATTGGTCTCACCTGCTGCACGGATGTATAGCATTGTTAATGCACACCTGTCTGCACCAATAGCACCGTTTTTAACATATATTTATGTACCACACTGAGTACAGGTCATACATCAGCGAATGTGCTGACACATGTCAGACAATTACATCACTCATGATGGTCAAATCCATGCACATGTTGTATATAGTCCTGAGCACATGGACATTGGACTACAGCCAATACACAGTACTTAAGTGACACACATGTCACTGACGGAAAGGGACACACCTGGCCATCATATGTTAATGGGGCATAGTTACATTTTGGCCACAGTAGTGTTGTCTTAGCAGACAGACGACCTGTGAGAAGGGTATGAGGCTGAGGGAGTGCAACATGCATGTTAAATATAGTTCTACAACATAGCACATACTCACCCCCTCCTTGCTGCTGTTTGGCCTGCAACTGCCCATCCTGGTCAGGGAAGACCACCATCAGTATATGGAGCATTTGGGGGGTCTGGGTCCGTCGTCCACCCCTTTGGTGAGGAGGTGACAGCTTCAGCTGGACCCTTGCAATCCTCCGGGTCCAGCCACGGAGGTCCTGCCACCTCTTCTGGCAGTGGCGGACGTGGCGTCTGAATACCCCCACGGATCTTACTGCCCGGACAATGGTCTGCCAAATTTCAGCCTTCTGATGGGCGTCGACCTGTAAGGATGACATGGTGACACACCATTACTCCATATGCTACATGTTTATGCATCACACACATGGACATATAGGTCATGGTCAGAATGGCAGATAATGTCTAAGGGTTAGCCAAGTATCATCATGGGCAGTTTTCCTGTGTGAAAAACTCCCTCAGAAATATAAGAACAGTGCAGAAAAGTCAAACCCACTACACACACTTCTACATTACTGTACCTGTCCAGAACCTAAATTCACACACTGTAAGACTTACATTAACTATGTTTGCATGCTTGCCCTTGGGGATCCCAATGCTAATAGTGCATGTTTTTACACATGGCCAAATGAAAAAGGCAGTGTAATCAACACTCACCTGCTCCCCTGGTTTGCCATACAGCTTGCTGTACTGTGGAAGGAGGCTGTCCAGCAGGGCCTAGTTCTCCTCCTCTGTGAAAGCAGGTGCCTTCTCCACAGTACGTGCCATTGTAGCTCCCTGAGGATGCAGAGACAGCAGGAGAGATCTTGAAATGCAGTAAAGTTGCATGTAGTGCAGGAAAGTGAAGTCTCTTGGGAACAGACAGACTTATATCTGTGCAGCAGAGGCGAACTCTGTTCCATGCGTCCAAAGCGATAGGTCAGAGTCGTTCGCATTATCCGAAATTGTCCAATCCATAACATTGCACGCATCGGACACGCCTACCGCGACGTTCAAAATATACGCATCCTAACACTATTGAGTTTGATACATTGGTGTTGTGAGGTAACCGATTCGGATTGCACGTGATTCGTACACGAAGTGAAACGGGCGTCTGTCACCATGACAACCAACAGCCAATGTGAGCATCCGGCTCAGTCCGGATGCGGCTCACACGTCCTTTGAATACTCACTCGCGTCTGTCACCATGACGACCAGCAGCCAATGTGTGCGTCCGGCTCGGTTCGGATACGGATAACGCGTCCGTTGAATACTCACCCGCGTCTGTCACCATGACGACAAGCAGCCAATGTGTGCGTCCGGCTCGGTTCGGATGCGGATAACGCGTCCTTTGAATTCTCACCTGCGTCTGTCACCATGACGACCAACAGCCAATGTGTGCGTCCTGCTCAGTTCGGATGCGGCTCACGCGTCCATTCAATACTCACCGGCGTATGTCACCATTACAGTAAACAGGCAAAGGATGCGAACCACACGTTTCGGGTGAGGCTCAGGCGCCCTACACTAATCAGTCAGCAGGGCAGACAGTATAGCAATTCAGGAATGTTAGTCTGCATTACATGTGTGTGTACAGTGATCATAGCTGCCAAGGTTTCAGATTGCTATGTGTGACATTTTTCTAATGTCAGTGTAATTATGAGTGACATTTGAAGGACCATGAGTGACACTTTCTCGCAAGCACAATAAAGCAATGAAAACGAGGGAAACATAAATATCATAATTCACATCCATTTGAGCAATATGAAAACGATGATTTTCAAACTGCTGCAAAGCACCAGAAATTGAAGGGCACTAATCTAGTGAGTGCCCTTGTACTCTGATCCTACTTTTAAACAGGGTGGGACAGCCCTCTTGCTTGAGAGATCATTGTTTTATTTGGCACTATAATCAGGCAAATTGCATGTAGCGCTAGTCGACTAGCATGACCCCTCCACCACACACTCTGTTACACTACAATAATGTGCGCTAACGCGTCACTCACTGCTCAAGCATAGACAGACTGCTTGACTGCACAGTTCTAGATTACAGGGGCAGAGAAGACAGCTCAGAATGAAGCTAGTTTTATAGCATACAAGTGCAAATAGATATCGGGCAGGCACGGGACGTGAGAAAGCCGTCCGTGCTGAAATAAGTATGAAGGCATGCAGCGGGTAAACAGCACGTGATTTAAAGTGCTTGTGATGCAACTCCTGCTCATGCTCGTTCCGGCGGCGCACAGTGGGAAGGTTGACCAGTTGCAAGATACTAATTAAGTTAAACTAAAATCTCCTGGCAATGTGTATTATTGTAAAACTGGTGTTCCAGGCACGGGCTCTACGGAGACCGACCGTGCTGAAGTGCGCAAATAAAGCGATACCAAAGGGGATGATGGACGGAGCGCTAGAGCAAATCAAACACTCACCCCCAGTCAACTGATCTGGGTTTAATCCATCATCATTCTTTAGCTCACTCCACCACCCCAGTTCAGACATGGCCATATGCAAATCAGTCTGACCCTGTGCCTCATGGGAACAGTCCAGCCCAAACTGCCAAGCCATGTCTTCCCTGGACCAGAAACAAGCATCCTGGGACCGGTTTCGGGTTCAAAACCCTCATCAGCCAGGCTATCTTGAATCCAGTGGCAAAGCGAGCAAGGGACCCACGTCTGGGCATACCCTGCCAACTTAGGGCGAACAAAGCGATACCAAAGGGGATGATGGACGGAGCGCTAGAGCAAATCAAACACTCACCCCAGTCAACTGATCTGGGTTTAATCCATCATCATTCTTTAGCTCACTCCACCACCCCAGTTCAGACATGGCCATATGCAAATCAGTCTGACCCTGTGCCTCATGGGAACAGTCCAGCCCGAACTGCCAAGCCATGTCTTCCCTGGACCGGAAACAAGCATCCTGGGACCGGTTACGGGCTCAAAACCCTCATCAGCCAGGCTATCTTGAATCCAGTGGCAAAGCGAGCAAGGGACCCACGTCTGGGCATACCCTGCCAACTTAGGGCGAACAAAGCGATACCAAAGGGGATGATGGACGGAGCGCTAGAGCAAATCAAACACTCACCCCCAGTCAACTGATCTGGGTTTAATCCATCATCATTCTTTAGCTCACTCCACCACCCCAGTTCAGACATGGCCATATGCAAATCAGTCTGACCCTGTGCCTCATGGGAACAGTCCAGCCCAAACTGCCAAGCCATGTCTTCCCTGGACCGGAAACCAGCATCCTGGGACCGGTTTCGGGTTCAAAACCCTCATCAGCCAGGCTATCTTGAATCCAGTGGCAAAGCGAGCAAGGGACCCACGTCTGGGCATACCCTGCCAACTTAGGGCGAACAAAGCGATGCCAAAGGGGATGATGGACGGAGCGCTAGAGCAAATCAAACACTCACCCCCAGTCAACTGATCTGGGTTTAATCCATCATCATTCTTTAGCTCACTTCACCACCCCAGTTCAGACATGGCCATATGCAAATCAGTCTGACCCTGTGCCTCATGGGAACAGTCCAGCCCGAACTGCCAAGCCATGTCTTCCCTGGACCGGAAACAAGCATCCTGGGACTGGTTTCGGGTTCAAAACCCTCATCAGCCAGGCTATCTTGAATCCAGTGGCAAAGCGAGCAAGGGACCCACGTCTGGGCATACCCTGCCAACTTAGGGCGAACAAAGCGATACCAAAGGGGATGATGGACGGAGCGCTAGAGCAAATCAAACACTCACCCCCAGTCAACTGATCTGGGTTTAATCCATCATCATTCTTTAGCTCACTCCACCACCCCAGTTCAGACATGGCCATATGCAAATCAGTCTGACCCTGTGCCTCATGGGAACAGTCCAGCCCGAACTGCCAAGCCATGTCTTCCCTGGACCGGAAACAAGCATCCTGGGACCGGTTTCGGGTTCAAAACCCTCATCAGCCAGGCTATCTTGAATCCAGTGGCAAAGCGAGCAAGGGACCCACGTCTGGGCATACCCTGCCAACTTAGGGCGAACAAAGCGATACCAAAGGGGATGATGGACGGAGCGCTAGAGCAAATCAAACACTCACCCCCAGTCAACTGATCTGGGTTTAATCCATCATCATTCTTTAGCTCACTCCACCACCCCAGTTCAGACATGGCCATATGCAAATCAGTCTGACCCTGTGCCTCATGGGAACAGTCCAGCCCGAACTGCCAAGCCATGTCTTCCCTGGACCGGAAACAAGCATCTTGGGACCGGTTTCGGGTTCAAAACCCTCATCAGCCAGGCTATCTTGAATCCAGTGGCAAAGCGAGCAAGGGACCCACGTCTGGGCATACCCTGCCAACTTAGGGCGAACAAAGCGATACCAAAGGGGATGATGGACGGAGCGCTAGAGCAAATCAAACACTCACCCCCAGTCAACTGATCTGGGTTTAATCCATCATCATTCTTTAGCTCACTCCACCACCCCAGTTCAGACATGGCCATATTCAAATCAGTCTGACCCTGTGCCTCATGGGAACAGTCCAGCCCGAACTGCCAAGCCATGTCTTCCCTGGACCGGAAACAAGCATCCTGGGACCGGTTTCGGGTTCAAAACCCTCATCAGCCAGGCTATCTTGAATCCAGTGGCAAAGCGAGCAAGGGACCCACGTCTGGGCATACCCTGCCAACTTAGGGCGAACAAGCGATACCAAAGGGGATGATGGACGGAGCACTAGAGCAAATCAAACACTCACCCCCAGTCAACTGATCTGGGTTTAATCCATCATCATTCTTTAGCTCACTCCACCACCCCAGTTCAGACATGGCCATATGCAAATCAGTCTGACCCTGTGCCTCATGGGAACAGTCCAGCCCGAACTGCCAAGCCATGTCTTCCCTGGACCGGAAACAAGCATCCTGGGACCGGTTTCGGGTTCAAAACCCTCATCAGCCAGGCTATCTTGAATCCAGTGGCAAAGCGAGCAAGGGACCCACGTCTGGGCATACCCTGCCAACTTAGGGCGAACAAAGCGATACCAAAGGGGATGATGGACGGAGCGCTAGAGCAAATCAAACACTCACCCCCAGTCAACTGATCTGGGTTTAATCCATCATCATTCTTTAGCTCACTCCACCACCCCAGTTCAGACATGGCCATATGCAAATCAGTCTGACCCTGTGCCTCATGGGAACAGTCCAGCCCGAACTGCCAAGCCATGTCTTCCCTGGACCGGAAACAAGCATCCTGGGACCGGTTTCAGGTTCAAAACCCTCATCAGCCAGGCTATCTTGAATCCAGTGGCAAAGCGAGCAAGGGACCCACGTCTGGGCATACCCTGCCAACTTAGGGCGAACAAAGCGATACCAAAGGGGATGATGGACGGAGCGCTAGAGCAAATCAAACACTCACCCCCAGTCAACTGATCAATCCATCATCATTCTTTAGCTCACTCCACCACCCCAGTTCAGACGATGCACAAATAGACATAGGAAAACGTTATCTGTCTTTTATTTTGGCTGGTATTTCTCACTTTTTGGTGTTCTCTATGCGCCCTGAGCATTGTATGGGCGCAAGCTCAGGACCTCTGAGGGGCCGGCAGAATGAATTTCTAGCCATTGCTGGTTGACAACCCAAGTGACCCTTCAGAGTATGGAGCGATCAAACGCAGGGCTCAGTGAGCAAAACAACTGCAGAGAGGGCTCTCCCTAAAAAGTTCCTTCTGGCCCCCCTCTGATACCCTTGAGATTCATGCCTGTCGGGACCCGATGGTCGCAATGGCTGCATCGGATGGCTTACAAATAATCGGACTGGCCATTAACTGCAACGATTGATCAATGTTGCGTCAAGGCGATGTGGAGGGTAATTTTTAAGGACATCTTGCTGGGGCTGATACTTTAAACTTCAAAAAAACCTTTTTCCCCATCCCACTGCATGGCGGTGTGAGCCCCTACCGTCCCTGGACTGAATAAGCAGTCACCTTCTTATATGAAACCACAATGCTTCTAAAGGCTCTCAGCAGCAGCAGCTGCACAGACAGCAAGCGGCGTGCTCGCCTGCTCTGGGCTCCATCTTGACCACCACCGTTACGTGAGTTCTGGGACCAGTCATCGCGGGATCACAATGTTAATTTATGGGCGGTGCGAGCAACACTGCCATTTGCCTCAGAGTAATTCTACTGCTGACCCTGCTGTGCCACAGGCGGCAGCAGCGCATGAGTTACTGCCTATGTAAATTCGACTGATTGGGTGCAAATTATTACATTGTACTACTAGCATGGCTCAGACAGCCAGGCGTCCAGCCTGCCGGAGCAGCGCACTCCCACACTCCACCTTTAAATATCACTTGGCATTGGAACTAGCAGCGCTATGGCTTCACATCCGGGGGCAGGCGCTAATGCCTATAATGCGTGACTTCACATTTCAGTGCGGTGATGCCGACCACCACACTGAAATGCGTTAGTCTAACGCCTGATGCATGGTACTTGGCAGGGCTGAGTGATTAACATGTCATATTGGACATAGTACTAGATAGCTCACACTCCCATGATGATCCAAGCTTGATTGGCACACAAAACATTGTTGTTGAGGAACATCACATCTGTGAGTGACCACTTCACAGATCACCCTCCTAGGCTTGGACACAGTCCCAGGGGATCATTGTATTAACCCAGGTTATGTCCACACATGATCACTGCTGTCTTGGACTGTGTGTTAGAAAGTGCATAGTGTTAAGTCTATGTGAGTAAATCCACAGTATCTGAGTCTTGTACAATGCAGACACTTCATTGTTGATGTTCTCAATGAAATTTATCTGACACATCAGCTTGTATTTGCCATGTGAGTTGCTGTTGTGTCTTTGTGTCACAGGCATACATGGATGCTTGTCAAATCTAACTGTGCCACACATTCTAATATTTTTGGGTATGTGATAGTACATGTATGTCAGACATGACATCATGACAGTGTCCACACTGTGACAGTGGTGTGCATGGTGACACGCTGTCTGTATCTAGTGTCCCACCTAGGTGGCATTACATGATTCAGGTCTATGTACCTTTCAACCATGTGCTAGTTGTGACAAACCTCTGTCTCTGATACTTTATTAGGTGTGTGTTGAGTATGTGATGTTTGATCACATGGACAGTGACAGACACCAGTGAGTAGTCACAGTACAGAACTGTAATTGGTGCACAACCATGTTAATGTGACATGTCTGGGAAGGGTCACTTAGCTGTGCTCTGTGTCTGGGCTCAACCTTACGCATCTGACTTCATTGTGTCTTTATTTAATGTTGTATGTGTGTAATTGCATGTTCCACACTACATTGGAAAGTATCCTAAAATATGTTTTCACCTGTAACATAGGTACCGCAGGGCACCAGCTGTCCACAGACCCTTCCCGGACCTCCAGACCATGAAAGAACGGGATAGCATCAGGCGATACCGCTTCACCAGACCACTCATTGTGGAGTTGGCAAACCAGTTGGCCCCACATTTGCAACCTGGATGCCCATATCCCTTCGCGCTGACCCCCAAGGTGAAGGTGATGGCGGCCTTACATTTCTTTGCCACAGGATCCTTCCAGTATACTGTGGCTACTGCTGGTGGGATGTCACAGACAAAGTTTATCCATGTGCTTCGTGATGTGTTGGAGGCTATGTTACATTTTCTGAACCTTTACATCAAGTTCCCAACACCAGGACAGTTTGCTGACATCAAGAGTGATTTTTATGCTTTGGGCAGAATGCCACATGTCATTGGCTCCATTGATGGTACACATGTGGCTTTGATCCCACCACAAGCCAATGAACAAACATACATGAATCGTAAGCATTACCACTCCATAAATGCCCTGGTGGTATGTCTGCCTGACATGACGATCTCACATGTCTGTGAGCGTTTCCCAGGATCAGCACACAACACCTACATTATGAGAAACAGTAGGATCCCACATATGATGTCTCAGCTGCCACATGAAGTATGAAGTATTTTCTGTTTAAATTTAGTAGACTCTGGATACCCCAACATGCTGTGGTTGCTGACACCACTCAGGAACCCTGTAACCCCTGCTGAGTTTTGTTTTAATGAGGCACATGGGCGGACCAGGCGAGTGGTTGAGCGGACATTTGGGTTACTGAAAACCATATTTGGCTGCCTGGACCATACAGGAGGAGCCCTCCAATATGCACCATCGAAGGTGTGTAAGATCATCATCGTGTGTTGCATGCTTCACAACCTGGCAGTGAGGAATGAGCTACCTCTCATCCAAGATGACGAAGACCAGCAGCCTCCAGCAGGGTACGATCCAGGCCTGCAGTGGCGTAACGAAAGTTGAAGGGGCCCCCCTGCAAGGTACACAGAGGGGCCCCGCTCCGGATTTAATCCGAAGCTCTCCGGCGTGAGTACAGTGCTGAGGGGGCCCCCTGCAGCTCAGGGGCCCCCCCGCACTGCGGGGGCTGCGGGGCCTGTGTTACGCCCCTGCAGGCCTGGGGCATGTTGCCAGTGATGAGGAGGAGGAGGAGGATGTTCAGAGACAGCTCATCAACAACTTTTTCTCATGATTGTAAGTATGCAATGATGAGTTGACAAAGCACTTTCTTTGCATGATGTGTGTCTGTTGTACAATATCTTTGTATACGTGTAGTGTAGTGTAGTTCCTATTTCCCTAATAGGCTCTGCGCATTGGAATAATATAACCTATAGGCTTGACATAGGACTGAGGTCGGTATGTCCCTATCGAGTATATTAAACTTATTTACTTGTGCCAGCTAGCTCAGAGGCCACTAGAAACTCCTTGAGAACAAGAAGGGAGTAGTTTCTGGCAACCGCATAAACATGACCACTTTGTTTCCCTTTAGAATCGGAACACGTCTCAGAATCGTGGAAACAATAGATAACAGTTTCACTCAGTCAATCGTGCATGCTTAGTTTCTAATGAGTTACACCAAAAGGAAAAGGCGGGCGTTTCAATAAAAAGGGTTTTATTGAACAGTCTTGTTTCTCGTGTAAGAGATATGTGCTGTTATGATCACAAGACAGTATGCAAGATAAATAATATACAGCGTAAGCAGTAGAAATAAATAATACTGCGCTAGCATTATCTTTTAGCATATATTCACGTACATAAATAACATGAGCTAAAAATGCGAGTACTCATACAATGCGTCTCTAAGCTAGTTCTACCCCAATGTACCTAACCTAGTCTAGGTGTAGGGAAAGGTAAGAAGTAGGTGGAGTATTCTCTAGTATGGTATACTAAGAGTATGTTAAGTCTAGTATGCCAAGAGTCCCTCTAGGTTCTAGTCAGCTCCATACCTTGAGAATGAGAGAGGTGGGAATCTCTTGCCGGATCTGGAACTCTAACACCCTGCAAAGGGAGTCAGAACACTGGAAGCTGGATTCGTCTGCGTGCAGGAATGACAGCGTCTTCTCAGTGCGTCAGGCCGGGATACGGGCTCCTCTGAAGTCGAGGTCTCCTCTAACTTGCTTGGGCAAGGGAAGGTATATTTATACCTGGTAGGTGCCTTGGATTGTTAGCATTGACGTGAAGTCGGACAGAGGAAGACGTCAGGAATGAACCCTTAAGGTATAACGGTTCATACATAATAGATGAGTTCTTGGAGAAATCAATAGTCCTGTGCTAGGGGAACTCCCGAAGCTTAAGGGTCTGGTTTCTAAGAACTCGTTGTGACGTTAGGGTGGACGGATGTCGGTGACCATACCTGTATTTGGAGTGCACGGTTAATGCCTAAATAAGGACTGGGATTCTATGCCTATATAAGGGCAATGCGAATTGTGCCTATATAAGGACATGATTCAGGAAAACCTATATACGGACACCTAAAGCGGAATACAACACCCACTCCACTTTCGAATGAACGATAATACTAAATGCTAAACATTTAAATGCTAAACATAAAATTGAGTATCACATGTTGCTAAAAACATTTCTAAAAGCATATTAAAAGAAGTCTAAAATAAACTGTTGAAATGCAATAGGTACTGTACATTTAAAGCATCGTTTTCATTCTAAGCATATAATGGAAGTAAATGCAACATGAATGAATAAACAGAAATATATACATATGATGAAATGGTTGATAAGTTTTCAAAAATCAAAGCCATTGCATATCATGGAATTAAATGAAATGTTAGACAAGTAAGGTGACAATGTGTCCCTGGAAGTATTCAAAGAAGTCCGTTTTATAAGACTAGTTCTACTGTAAGCAGATTGTTTTTTGCCATGTCATTTCAAAAATTAAAAATTAAAAAGAAAAAAGTACAGTTCTGGGAAAAGTTCCAAGTTTTGAAAATATGAAGGAAAAATTTGATTGTTCCCCTGGTACACTGTGAGCCGAATCAAAGTCAGTGTATGGGTCTGGTGTAAACATGAGATCATCTATTTCCGTAGCCAAAATATCGTCTACCGAAGTTGGTGACATTTGGAACACCTCGCTCAGAAGGTTAATTGCACAGAGATGAGAAACATCGCCTTCAGCAGAAGATGTAATGTTCGCGTCCGTTGTTACCTGTGTGCCTGTTGATCCATCTCGTACCTCAGCAGCTGCCGGAAGCGTCTGTGAGATCTCATTGAATGCCGTCATCAGGATTGGTAGCCTCTGGGGACAACACAGGGCATGGGCCGTTATTGGGTCCAGCAGTGTATCGACATCCGTTGGCATGACTGATGGGAGTGTTAGACAGGTGTCTAGCATGCATTCTTCACTGCAATACAGGCAGTGTAGAACAGGTAAGATGCAATCTTGCCAGATTGGTCTGAATGACAGGAACCACGTTGTATTAAGTTCCCGTAGAAGAGGCATGCCCAAAAGCTGTACTATTCGCTCACGGCATTTCCGTTCAAGGAGAGCTTTCTCCACATCGCTCGGAGTGATGTTGGCGAATAGGCTTGCCGTAGCGTAGTAGGAGGAATAGAAATAGAATTCCTGCAACAAGTGCTAGAATTAATGGCACACCACCAAACACTGAATGTGCGAAGTTTTGGATGATTCCGAGGACTGCCTGGAAAGGTGCTAATAGTCCGGAACAGATGGTCTTAAATACATGTACAATTCCGCTCGTATCAGACATGTTTAAGATACGTCCCATCATTTCTACGAAATGTATAGGGCAGTTTGTACGAATTAAAGCCTGTATCTCAGCCGAAGTCCTTGCAACTTGTAAATCATAGATTTCTTTGGCCGAGGTCAGAGGCACTGTTTGTTGTATAAGCATGGCTTTCATTCTGCTTAAAGTATCAAATCGTATAAAAGAGACATTCAACGAAGGTCATAGAGGCGACTCCCTGACTGTGTCTATTGGGGCAAACAATACTTGCATACAGCAAGTGACCCTGGAGTCGACCGTTACTAGATATGGGATGCCTGGCAACATGCCACAGCAACTCTGATCATTCAACATGAGGTAACTCCCATTAGAAAGTTGGCCAAACGTTGGATTAATCACAGTAGCTGGTGTACCCTGCTGGTGGCAGGACAAATTTGCCACAGAACCATTACAAGCCCTGTGTAAAGAAATGTCCTGACAAATCAGTGAACCGCTTAGTGCACTTTCACAGTGTGTACCGCTCAGAAACACTTCACGATCCCCACTCCAACATCTATATGTGTAAGGTAAATTCCAGGATGTCTTAATGTATTCTTTACCCAACCTTTCATATTTGCCTGCTTGCATTTGTTTGAGGCAATACTGAAACTGAAAAGTAGTTACAGGCAGAGTGATTTTGCCATGAATAAGCCATTCTGTAGCTGGTTTTTCTGCCACTGTGAATGGTAATTTTTCCAGTTTTTCAATGCTCAGCACTGTATACTTTGCTCCTCTTTGTGCCAGTTCGATCTGTTTATCAGTTAGATTGTATTCTGCAAACAGAGCCGACGTGTTGATAAAACGCCAAGGCACATAGCCCGCACGCAAAGATTGCAGCGTCCAGCTTAATAACATAATAGAACGTAACTGAGATTGGCCTTGCTGTAACATGGCTAAATCTTGTTCCAGTATGTCAATAGCAGAGGATACAATGTTGTCCAATGAATAAATTCTGGATGACAAAGTTGTTAACCCATTGTCGACCACAGTGAGAGTTTTCTCTAATTAATACGATCAAGTTCACGTATTCGTTCTGCGGCCTCTACCTGTGACACCTTCCATGCTTCATTATAAGCAGCATAGATGCCGGCATATATGAAACGTTTTTGACGCGGTTTTCTTGGTCCAAGCAAGAATTCCCTAAGGTCTGCGTCTTCTTTAAGTAAAGATAAGTGTTGTTTCACATCCTTAAGTGTAGATTTTTGCAGCCAATCGAGGCATAATTTTCCTACACTGTATGTTGTTACTACCCCCGGATGTTGTCTTTGGACGTATCGTGGGTCTGGCCTATGAATAGTAAACCCCTGTGTTTTATTCAGGAATCTTTCTTGACAGATGTTTGTGTCTGTGGGCCAGATCAACCATTTTCTCCAATCAGGATTTGTTCTGTTGATTTGTAGTATTGTGTCAACTGTAACCGCTGCCTGTGTATTGTTATTACTGGCAGGTGTTGGTACAGAAGGAGTTTTCATGTCTTTAATCTTGGCTAAACCAAGGCAAGACGTTTGTTGCACAGTGTCGTTCAAAAACATTATTTGCTGAGGGATGATACAGGCTCTAAACAAAGCTTCTATCCCCTGCATTTGCCAATCTTTAGTACCCCAGACAGATTTTGTGTCTATTGTGTCTTTCCACAAGTTGAAACCATGTCTAGACAGTTGGGCAATAAATGCTGCAGAGTAAATCTGTTTTGTATTAGTTAACATAATTTTCAGTCCTGTTTTGTTTACATTTTTATAGTAAAATGTTTCTGGATCAGATGTATTGTGTCCTGAAAAATATGGAAACTTTTTAGCAAATGTTTTTGAACTACCTTTGGGTGGTGTAGGACAATGCTCCCATTGGTTAAACATAAACACATTTCTAGGTGTTGCAGATTTATGCAAAAAATGATGACCATAGTGGTTATAGCAATACAGCTGTTCATAGTCTGATGAACCCTCTAAATATTCATTATTAGAAAATGCAGCAGACTTTTCTAGGTCAAACATCATGTCATTTACAGTTTCAAAGTCCCAATCATCAGAATAAGTACTGGATGAAACAAAATCACTTAGTGAAATCTTAAATAAATGTGGAATGTTCAAATGTTCCGTAGGGCCGAAGATATCGAAATCTACTTTGTCCCACACTATACCATCCTGTATAGGAACGGCTGTGATGTTCACTGCTGACAAGTCTCTTGCTTCACGATGGGATGATTTGTGAGGTTTCAAAAGTAAGTTCACATCTTTACTTTCAATGTCCAAATGGATGTATCTGCCATTTATAAGCACGCTCATAGTCATAACCAAAGCTAGCCAAAGCAGAAAGAAAAATATTCCAGAAATAATCCATAGTTCAATCCATGGTGAAACCAGATAAGTCTTTCTCAAAAAATGAAAAAAGTCTTGTACTTGTTGTTTAAAAGTTCTTGATGCTGGCGACGTCTCAGGCTCACTCAGATCCTCAGAAAACGTATCAAAGTTAATGAAATAGCCAGAAGCAGTTCTGTCAATTGTTGGAATTGCATCAGGATTTGTAGAAATCGCTGGAACCAGTTGATCACTTGTTACATTGGTGTAGACAGGTGTATTTGGACGAACTGTTACTTGAGTTTCAAGAGGGATGAGTTCCATAGCATTGTTGCTCAGTCCTTCATCTGTTACTGCTGAATTCTCGATGGTTATCAGTCTTTCAGTCTGAACCTCTTGGATAGTAGCGAGAGGAGTGCGTCTGCTACTAGGTCGGAGTCCACGAGGCCTACTATTTAGTATTGGCCACATACTGTGGTTTGATGAGGTCGATGGACACAAATCTTTTCTCCTTTTTTCCAGCAAGGGGCGGCAGAAGTACTGTTCTTGTTCCGTGTATGGCTAGGACAGGTACTGGTTGTCTGTAAGAAGGTCCAAATTCCTTCTTGTCCGCAATTTTCTCTCTGACTAGATCCCCAACTTTTGGAATCCAGACAGGCCTTGCTGGGACCGCCGGTTTTCCCCAGTGGTGGTTGGCTGCAGGAACACGTTGCTTTGTTTCGATCTTAGTTCATTTAGATCCTGTAAAACAGCCAAACAATCTTTGATATCAAAGGGTTTATTTTCCACCACTGTGCCTCTACATTCGAGATCGGGTACCCACATTCTTGTCCCAAATAGGACCTCATATGGAGTGACCCCCCTAGAGAACTTCTTGGCAAATTATTTAATGAGCGTTGGACCCCATAAAGATGTTTGACCCACCCATCACCCGAACCTAATACCCTAGCTGTTATAGACTGCTTTATGTCCCGGTTTTTCCTTTCCACAACAGAATTTCCCTCAGGATGAAACGGAGAGGAGTACCGCAATGCAACGCCCAGACTGGCCATGGCTTCTTTGTAAGCCCGAGAGCTAAACGCAGGGCCCTGGTCAGAATGTAGCGTGCCTATTGCGTATGTGCCGATAAAGACTCGCAAATCTTTTATAACAGTTCGAGCGTCAGCCGAGCGCTGAGGCCATATCCATAGGAACCTTGACTTAGTATTTGTGGGATTGCAGTTGTCCACAAGGACGCCTGCGCGTAGATAGTCTAATGCTGTCTAACAATGGTGTCTGTACTGGGCAGGCTACTTTGTAGCATGGTGTCTGGTGGCGTTCTGCATCACGCTGTACCTTACAGTCTATGCAGTCATTGATGAAGATGTGAATCTGTGTATTCATTCCAGGCCACCAGTACATCTCTTTTAATGTCAATATTGTTTTAGAGATCCCTTGATGTGACAGACCCTACCCCAGATGTGCTTCATAAATCTAAGCTGCTCTACGTTCCATGTTTGGAATTACCCTATCCCCCACTCCAGGGATTCGAGCAAAAGGAACGTTGTTCGCATCAATTACATAAGAGTACTTGAGTGGAAACTTTTTTGGTAACGCTGCACCACTGCCTTTGCTCGTAGCATTGACAGCCAACATTATCTCACTGTCTATTCTCGTTTTTGAACGAGTGATCGCAGCTACGGAAGCCGTCTGAACAGCCCCCTTTGCGGCTTCGTCAGCCAATGAATTCCCTGCAACGTGAACGCCATCACGTTGATGACTCAGTGTGTGTATCACGTGAGCCTTTGGTAGTTCGCTTTTTAACTGAACTACTTGTTCCCAAAGCGTTTTATGCTTTATTGTGCCACCTTTTGCATCTTTGAACCCATTTTCAAGCCAATTTTGTATATATTCATTATACGACTGCACACAGTAGAAAGAATCGCACACTATTAGTGTGGGGAATTCGCGATCTGTACTTTCAAGTGCCAGTTTGAATGCTTGTAGTTCAGCTCGCTGAGCTGTGCAATCTCCTAGAGATTGAGTTTTAGTGACCATAGGTCTGAAGTTACCATCGCGCATGCGACCTTTAACGATTGCGCACGCTGCACTGTAAGCTTGCTTACTCCCTGCAGCGGGTTGTGCGGATCCGTCAGTGTAAATTATGAATTCATACTGATCGAGAGGCAGAATTTCAGTGGGCAGAGGACATTCATGTTCATATTGCAGGAACGCTTGTGTTTTTAGATCAGGATCAAAAACATATTCAACATCTGTTGCAGCAAGAGAATTAACCCATTGTATCCATCTAGGATGTAATGCTTTAGCATTTGGAATGCTCGCTTTAGTGACCGCCTCTAAAGCCGGTACTGGGGTTACGACAATAATGCGTTTCCCTTGGGCTAGAGCTCTTTCTTTTGCTACAGCGGTTTGAACTGCTGTCAGTATTTTTTCAGTTGAAGTGAAGCGCATTTCTGCTTGTGTATACAAATGTGATTTGTATGCTATTGGTACTTTTTCACCCTCATTAAATGTTAAGTAGGTGAATCCGCATTGACCCGAAATTATTCGGATCACTAAATTGCGTTGACTTACGCGTGTTTGTAAGTGATTTGTTGCTAACATGTTAGCTTGGAGTGAACGCAAGATTTCTGTGTGTTCCTGTGTCCAATTTTTGATTGAAAAATCAGGTTTGATTAATGCGTAGAGAGGTTTAACCCTTTCTGCGTAATTTAGAATGTAAGTTCTTCCAAAATTTAGGAAACCCAGGATGGATTGTAAATTTTTCAGCGTCTTTGGAGGTTGGAGCAGCGCACACCTTTCTAAAAAGTTGGCTGCCAAGCTCTTGCCTTCACTTGAAAGCTCATATCTTAGAAAAAGGACATTGAGATGGGCAATTCTGGATTTTTTAAAGTTGAACTTATAGCCCTCAGAGGCGAAGCCCAATATAATGGTGCTCACCCTGTTCAAGTGCCTATCCAGGTCATCGTCTGTCAGATAGATGTCATCGACATATGACAATGCCTCATTATCATAAATTTGTAGTAACTCTGTTACCCTCGCTGAGAATAACCCCGGGCTGTTCTTGAACCCTTGTGGGAGTCGACAAAATTGACGCTGGGTCCCCATTATTGAGAAAGCTGTTAAGTACCTGCTTTCAGGTGCTATGTTTTGACAAAAGAAACCATTTGAGATATCCAATGTGGTTTTATATTTTTTACGCACAATGTTATTCATTAATGCTGTACTATGTGCATTTTGCACTGCAAATGTTTTAGAACAAGTGTTTAAGTGTCTGTAATCCAAAACTAGACGATATGTATTGTCTGGTTTGGAGACAGGAAACAAAGGATTGTTCATTGAAGAGGTGCATGTTTCAATCACCCCTTGGTATTCAAGTTGATCTAAGATCTCCCTGACCTGTTTTTTAGCTTCTTGCTTTATTGGGTACTGCCTTTGTGCAGTAGGTTCATTTTTTAGATGTATTTTATGGTGAGGTGAGTCCTCGTCCCATCCTACATGATTTTTATATAATGCTGGGGCCTGGGCAACTGCCCATTTCCTGGCATAAGTATATTTTAGGTGAATTGGAATATGGATTGGAGAAGGCAGGCATAATAATGTCTTCACCATGTGGGCTCTCCCTGACAAATTGTGGTGGCCAGTCTTTTTCTGCTAGAAGTATATCATAACCCCTTGAAAGTTTTTCCCAAAAGAGTGTTTTCACCTTTCTCGGTATGTCTCCCTCCATTCGGAGTGTTATTTCATATAACTTTTGTGGAGTACTAACCCTGGTGTCTACAGTCTCAACTGTGATGTACTCATTCAAGTCCACTGTCTCCAGAAGTTCCTTCAGGTTCTGGCGAGCTATTGTGACTTCTGCCGCACTGTCCAGCATTGTCTGAGCCCATTCTCCGTTCTTGAGTTGTGTTCTCAGTATCCTCGGCATGTCTGATCTTCAGACCTGCTACCTTCTTTTTGAGAATTGAGGTTTAGATTTATTTTTCGGAACGTGTTTGTCGTCTTTCGATTTCACGCGTTCTTCTCTATGTTCTGACCGTCCTCTTCTTTCCGATGTCTGTGACGAGATCTGAAAGGTACGAGAGGAACGTGTATCAGTATCTTGATACCTGTCAGGTTTTTTTAAATTATCCCTATTCCTGAGGTTATACCTCCTTTCAGAGGACTCCTTTTGAGGAGACCTACCTCGGGATTGAGAACGTTTCTCGTTTGAATTTTGTTTATTAGTTTCCCACTTCTTTTTAGAAGATGTAGGAGTTTGTTTAATAGAGTCCTTCTCAGGACTTTCAGATAGTTTTGGCTTCAATGGTCTTCCACCCAAACTATCTCTGCCTAATTCTGCATAAGATTGTTCTATTATTCTGGGTAGTTCTGTTTGATGTTCTGTAACATCGAATTCCCTTAATCGTTGGCGGATCGCCACTGCTGCTGCCTCCCCTTTAATATTAGATAATATTATTGTTGAGACCTGGTCGAAATTTTTCAGTAATTTCATACCTAAATTCAGAGCAGGCTCTGCCCAGTATTCATTTTGAATTTGTTTCAGGACATCAGGTATTACTGCAATTGACGGATTACCATGTGTTTTAGTATAGATGGCAGCAAAGACTGAGCCCCAAGTGGTGCAGTCTTCCAGTTGTGGTGTGATCCCCATTGGTAAACAGATTGTTAGGATTCTGTGTTTCTCATAAGGGCTAGTATTAGGAAATACTGCTTCTATTTGAGTAATTTTTGAGCTATCCAGAATGGAATTTGCTCACGTTTTGTGGGCATTTTACCCATGACTGCGTATAAAGTCTGTGGTGTAATCTTTAGTGTATTCCCCTGTTGAGGGGTTTGATTTGGAATGGTCAATGGTGGTTGGACTGTGAAAGTCCGCATGACATATTGGACTAATTGTCTGTAAATTTTTATTTACTCTGTAAGTTGAGTAAGTAATTCCTCGTCTGACATTATATCGAGGTCAGGATGAGGAGTGTAGCCGGCTAGAATCGGCCATGTTGCTCCTGGTCTACCTAGTGGACCGAGCCTGGTAATGTTTCTGTGATGTTTTAGGGCGCCTTTAAACCAGAGCTGATGCTCCTGGTATGTTAGTGGAATTTCAATATCCTCGAAAGGAATATATTCCTCTGGTGGTTCATCTTCTTTGTAGAAGTGAAACAGTCTTGTTACTGAATTTGATTCAGGGAATATTATCCATGAATAGAATACCTCTGTCTGAAAAGATTTGTGTGCCTCTATCACGAAAACTGCTCTACCGCCTCTTGGTGGTAGGCCATGTTTTATAAGTTTTAGAGTGATGGCTCTTCTTAAGTTTGGATGGATGTCTATAACACCCTCCTCGGTTTCATTTAAACCTGTAAAGTTAAAAACTGTTACGACTGGGTCAGTCGCAGCTCCACCGGTTTCGGTGGCATTGTCCCGGTTGGACATTTGTTTTTTGAAAAATGTAGAACAAGTTTCAAGGAAACAAAAGATAAGGTGCACAATATTTTGGAACACTGTAACCTTCAACGTTGAACAAACCAAGCAACTAATATATAGGGTTTTTTGTCCTAATTAGTTATGGCGGATATTTAACCCTACCCACTCCAGACGTCTTATGGAGTATGTGAGTAGGGGTCTCTGAGAAAAGCACGACTGAGTTACTCAGTATCTAGCGTTAAATTACTGCCTTACCAAACGTTTGGGCGCCATGTAGTGTAGTTCCTATTTCCCTAATAGGCTCTGCGCATTGGAATAATATAACCTATAGGCTTGACATAGGACTGAGTTCGGTATGTCCCTATCGAGTATATTAAACTTAATTACTTGTGCCAGCTAGCTCAGAGGCCACTAGAAACTCCTTGAGAACAAGAAGGGAGTAGTTTCTGGCAACCGCATAAACATGACCACTTTGTTTCCCTTTACAATCGGAACACGTCTCAGAATCGTGGAAACAATAGATAACAGTTTCACTCAGTCAATCGTGCATGCTTAGTTTCTACAGAGTTACACAGAAAGGAAAGACGGGCGTTTCAATAAAAGGGTTTTATTGAACAGTCTTGTTTCTCGTGTAAGAGATATGTGCTGTTATGATCACAAGACAGTATGCAAGATAAATAATGTACAGCGTAAGCAGTAGAAATAAATAATACTGCGCTAGCATTATCTTTTAGCATATATTCACGTACATAAATAACATGAGCTAAAAATGCGAGTACTCATACGATGCGTCTCTAAGCTAGTTCTACCCCAATGTACCTAACCTAGTCTAGGTGTAGGAAAAGGTAAGAAGTAGGTGAAGTATTCTCTAGTATGGTATACTAAGAGTATGTTAAGTCTAGTATGCCAAGAGTCCCTCTAGGTTCTAGTTAGCTCCATACCTTGGGAATGAGAGAGGTGGGAATCTCTTGCCGGATCTGGAACTCTAACACCCTGCGAAGGGAGTCAGAACACTGAAAGCTGGATTCGTCTGCGTGCAGGAATGACAGCGTCTTCTCAGTGCGTCAGGCCGGGATACGGGCTCCTCTAAAGTCGAGGTCTCCTCTAACTTGCTTGGGCAAGGGAAGGTATATTTATACCTGGTAGGTGCCTTGGAATGTTAGCATTGATGTGAAGTCGGACAGAGGAAGACGTCAGAAATGAACCCTTAAGGTATAACGGGTCATACATAATAGATGAGTTCTTGGAGAAATCAATAGTCCTGTGCTAGGGGAACTCCCGAAGCTTAAGGGTCTGGTTTCTAAGAACTCGTTGTGACGTTAGGGTGGACGGATGTCGGTGACCATGCCTGTATTTGGAGTGCACGGTTAATGCCTAAATAAGGACTGGGATTCTATGCCTATATAAGGGCAATGCGAATTGTGCCTATATAAGGACATGATTCAGGAAAACCTATATACGGACACCTAAAGCGGAATACAACAGTGGGTGCATGCTACTTAACATGATCCTTGGAGTTGTTTGGTGTCCATTGAGTTAGTATGTTCACCAGTACAGTGTTGACATGACTCCTAGCTAGTGTTCACATTTTAAAAATTTGAAGTATGAAATGTCTCTTGGAGATGTATGCAAATAATTTGGTATTTCAAGACTGTTCTATGTCTCTCCTTCACAGGGTCCTTTGGCTGGTGTATGGAGACATGTGACCTCCCAGACACACAATGCAGTTACAGATTGCAACTTTTCTTGGACTCAGGAATCTGTGCCACACACTCGATTCTGACAGTTTTCAAAAGTCTTGGTTAATTTGTGCTTATTGTCACAGGGTGATTTGATTTCATTTGTTGTGGAGGCAACATGTTGTGCCTGTGTAATAAACCTGTGCTCCACATTGAGGTGTGCCTCGTCTGTATCCACACATCCAACATTCATTTACATACTGTATATGTGCCCTGATGTTCAGTTTATATGACAATGATTAGTGTTTGTGCATTGAAATGTTGTATCATTTTACAACAGTGGAGGTAATGAGGATCTATGCCATGTACTATGAGTGTTGTGTTGACCCTGTTGTGTGTATCTCTCATATGGTTCAGGTTACATTCACTCACAAGACAGTAGGTAAATTCATGTACTTTTTTTCAGCCTATTCCTTGTATTTTTGATCATCATTTCTATCTGAAAAACAATGTTTCATTCACAACAGAAGCAAGTATTGTGTGAATATAAATTTATTGCAGTGCATGTGTGAAATTTGACAAGAAAGGGATAGTGCCGTACACATTTTTGAAGTCCAAAGTTCACAGAGGAGTTGGTAGTGGTAGTAGATGACATTTTCAGAGCCAAGTCCACAGTCATTTGAGTCATTGATCCAACTTAGACCCTCCATCCCATGTGGGAGAGTTCAGTGACAGTCAACAAAGTGAACGCTTCGCACACAATGGAGGATATCAGGAGCAGGTTGTCACTTCCTGGGGGGATGCGTAGCCATCTGTCTCTCATTTGTCCTTCTTCGGACGACCCCTCCCCCGCTTGGAGGGGGGACCCTTAGGTGCAGGCTGCCGCGGTGCTGGGGACTCTCCACCAGAGTCCTCATCCCTCCCTGTGGCAGTTGCAGATGTAGAAGCAACAGATGTAGTGGACACACAGGGAGGTGGGGTCATGTTGTTAGCAATCTGGTAGAGGCAGGTGAGTATCTCCCTGTGCACCGCAGTCAGGTCATCAATTTTAGACATGTTTGACTCCATTCTTGCCATGTGTTGGTCCATTTTGGCATAATTGCCAGCCTGCTGTTGTTGCATGTCCCTGAGGATCCCAACTACCTGGCCAAAGTCTCCGGTGCAGTCTTGATATGCATTGAAAATGCGTGCCATCTGGTGGGTCAGCTTGATCAGCAGCACCAGCTGCCTGACGGGACCTCTCCCCATGCCCCCTTCCACCACCCCTACCCACACGAGCAGGACCTGTTGTTGCAGGCACAGACAACACTGAGCCTCCTTCATTGTTGACAGTGGTGTTGTTGTCTGCCAACTCCTGAGTGCCCTGTGATGCTGTCCTCTCTGTGCTGCTGTCCTCTCAGTGTTTTGTTGCCTTGGTGTGTCCGTGTGGGTGGTGGTCATCTGGGGGTTGACAGATGTTGCGGGAGTGGTCGTAGGGGGTGCTGGTGTTACAGCTGCTGGTGCTGCATGCTGACCCACACCGGAAGGGCCAGGTTGTTCATCGTCATCCGATGAGGGCTGAGAGACATCCACACTGGAAAGCTCAGGGTCAAACGGAGTCTGGGACTGGGATTCCTGTTCTGTTCCTGCAGTGTCTCCAGCAGGCCCTGTGGGTAGATGAGAGACACAATGTTTGTGGTGTTTTTGCACAGGTCATCGTATCATACACATTACATTTGCTATTGTACATTATGATGAGTGTATATACATTAGATTGTCCTCTATCGTCACAGCCGGGTCTGTTGGCTCAGTGGACTAATGCGTCCATTGCAGGGGCCTGTGTTCAACCTCATGGTCACAGGTTCAAATCCCGGCGGGTCCACTCAGCCTTTCATCCATCTGAGGTCGATAAAATGAGTACCATTGAGTTGGGTAACAATGAACATCTGTTATTCAGCGCCAAGAGACCTCTGGGTGAACGTGCGCTTTACAAATACACATGTTATGTTATTGTATATTATGATGAGTGTATATACATTAGATTGTCCTCTATCGTCACAGACCCAAGCCTATTTTTTAAGAGAACATTGTGATTTTAACAAGAATTGTTTTGCTGAGGATGTCCAGCTCTGTGCATAAATGGGAATGTTTTGTTTATTTGACTGTACATAGACATTGACTGTCAAGTGACACCCTGTGCATGACACAGGTGTGTTGGTATTTCCCACATCTGTGCTTTTACAATGATATACGTATTCTTCCTCTTACGATGTGTTTCAAGATTTGTGCATGTGTGCTGGCCTTTGTGCATGTCGTTTGCAGCCACATTGGTGTGGCTACCTACACACTCACAGTCCGGAATGTATGTGTGCATTTAGTTTATGGTATTTTGATGAATGTGTTCCTAGTTCTCATCTCATTGCACACATGTGAATAGCTGGTAGTAGCAAATAGTGTTACTGCTTTTCTTTGTGCCTGATCACATCATGTATATTGTCCTTGTCCTCCATGGACAGATGAGTTAACCAAGGCTGCTTTCTTGCTTTTTCAGGCTCAGAGCTGTGAGGTAGAGGTTTGTGTGCTTGTGTTATGCTGCTGGAAGTTGTACCCCTCCTCCCACCCAGACCAGCTTACTTCTCGTGGACAAAGTATCAATCACAGTGAGGGGAGTGTAGTGGCAAGGATGCTCACAACGCTGCATGATGTAGGAGGTGAATGCAACTCCCAACAATGCCTTGTGCACATGACACCATGCAACAGTGTCAGCCATCTTGTTGTGGCCCTTCCATTCACTGTCAGGTATCCATTGTCACTGATGAACAGGTTGCTTTGTGTGTGTGTAGTGATGTGTGCTATGACTGCAACTCACACCATATCCTGTCCTCCACACACCTTCCAAGCCAGCCCAGGGAGCACACCTGGGACTATGCATTCCCAGACAGTGAGTGGAAATGTACTGTGAAGATGGCTGAGAGTGGGTACTGATGTGAGAAGACCAATGACTGGATGTGACTTGTGGCCAGTTCATACATAAGGCCCCTGTGTCAGCCATCTTGCCAGTACATTTCCTTTCACTCTCAGGGACTGCCTAGTCACAAGAGTGCTATTTGTTCTGGCTGAGAAGGTGTGTGTAGGGCAGGGCATGATGGTATTTGCAGTCACTGCTAATAATCCTCCTCCCACATAGCCCAACTACACCACCTGGTACTATGCTTTCCTCACAGTGAATGGAAATGTACTGTCAAGATGTCTGACAGTGCTTCCTGCTGTTTGTTTGAGCACAACTCCCAACAGGGCCTTGTGCTCCCCACACCAGAGCCCAGTTTCAGCCCTCTTGCCAGTACTTTTCCACTCCCTGTGAGATGAGCATAGTTCAAGATGGGCTTGTTGGGCCATGTGGGAGGAGGACTGTTGGCTGTGACTACGACTCCCATCATGCTTTTAGCTACACCCACCTTCCCAGCAATCCCAAGTTTCCTTCCTGTGACTCAGCTTCCCTGTGAGTGAGTGAAACAGTGCTGGCAAGATGGCTGACAGTGGTGGCTGCTGTTTTGGACACAAAGCCTTGCTGTGTTTTTTTGTAAGTTGGTGCATGTCATGAAATAGTTACATATTACTCAGAGGTTGCAGGTATTTTGTTTGTCAAAGTGGCATACACATCACATGCTCATTTGCTTCATATTGTTATGGCTTTGCTAACAGTGATTTGTATCACTGTGTACTTGACAGTGATGTCTGTGGCTGTGTATTTGCTGACAATATTGGCTATTTGAGTATGAACTCACCAGGCTCTGGTATTCCTGATATTCCATGGACGCCCTCCGGTGGAAGGATGGCCCCCACCTTCTCCTCCCAGGAAGTGAATTTTACAGGTGTTGCAGGAGGGCCACCGCCAGTCCACTGGCTCAGGACATGTTCTTTGTCAATGAGCTTCTTGACCCTCCTTCGCACATCATAGTACCTGTTCCTGATATCGTCCATTGTGCGCAGGCAAGGTGCTTGAGTGATCACCTTGTTGACAATCCTCTCCCACATCTTGTTTCTCTGGGACAGGGGGGTCTGTTGGACCAAGTTGCCAAATAACTGTGGCTCTACTCTGAGGATTTCATCTACCATGACTTCCAACTCCTTCTCTGTGAACTTTGGATTCTTCTTCGGGGCATGGTGATGGGTGGTGGTGGTGATGGAGGTGTGGGTGAGTGTGAAGGTAAGTGTGTGTATGAGTAAATGAGTGTGTGTTTGGGAGTGTAGTAGATCACAGGTGCTAGATGTGTGCAGGTTGTGTGGTGGGTGAGGTGTGAGTGTGTGTAGCAGAGAGCAGTGTATCAGTGGCTATGTCCTGGCAGTTGTGGAAAATTTGCAAAGGATCATGGTAAGTATTTTGGCCCTTTATATAGGTGGAGTTGTGGGTGTGTCTTATTTATTTTTTTAAATTGCCTTTGACAATGCTTGTTTGGACTTTTTCTGTCTGTTTCTATTGTACTTTGTTGAGCATAACTGAAACGTTCCGTTGACCGCACCGGATGCTTGTTCATGTATTAGCAAGGTGGTCAGAGTCTGTCCCATTCACGTTAAGCTATGTTGCAGCGTTCGCGTACGAGTCGGTCACATCGGGCTCTTTTCCGGTGGATTCGCTCAGACGGATTGATTTCCGTACGCGTTGGTCGTCCGTATTGTGCTCTGTGCGGGTCGTTTGTATTTGACACGCATTGCATCGTACTATGTCAGGCGGACAGCGCGTGTACGTGTTGGTCGGCAGACATTCCCGATCCGTGTCGTTGAGAAGGATTTCCGAGCGAGATCGGAATCGGTCCCTTAATGTAGTTGAAGAATGTTATTTAGAAACTGTAGATAGGTAAACAGATACTTACACTTCTTCTAAATAATGCTCAACGCTGATTTTTTTTTTACAATCTCATTGATTGGTTTTTTCCCCGCTGTTATATGATGATCTACATTGAAATCACTGTGTATGGTGAAACTCAGTAGAATCTGAGAACAGCAAAAAGGGAAACTGAAAATGTTATGTAATTCAAAAATGATGTTGTGTTCTTAAAATTATAATATTATATTCAATAACAGTTTTTCTTCTTTTTTACAGAAGGTAATTGTAAAGTTTGAAAAGATTTTAAATTCAGTTTACAACAAAACTACTGTAAAATAGTTCCACTGAGTTTTGTATGTACTTTGCTAAAAAGGTAAGATGAAATAATGTAATAAGCATGATAATGTGAACTAATGTTTACAGCCGCTTTACTGCACTCATCGATTCCTTCAAACACTACCCATGCACTCATCTATGCAGTTAGGCACTATTCCCACACTCCTCCAATCACCCAGGCACTATCCATGCACTTCTCCAATCACCTAGCCAGTACCAATACACTTATAATATCACCCAGACACTACCTATGTACTCCTACAAACACCCAGGCACTACCCGTACACTCATGCATTCAGCTAGACATTAGCCATACACTCTTGCAATCACCCAGGTATTACCTATGCACTTCTCCAATACCATATACATTACCCCTGCACTCATGCAATCACCCAGGCACTACCCTTGCACTCCTTCAATCGGCCATGCACTACCCCTGTACTCATGCAATTACTCAGCCAGTACCCATGCACTTGTCCAATCACCCAGGCACTACCCTACTCCTCCAATCACCCAGGCACTACTATACTCCTGCAATCAGCCAGGAACTACCACTGACTCATTCAACCACCCAGACATTACCCTTGCACTCATGCAATCACCCAGACAATACTCATACACTCCTCAAAACACTCACACATTATCCCTGCACTCATGCAATCACCTAGGTATTACCCATGCACTGCTTCAATCATCCAGCCACTACCCATACACTTATATAATCACCCAGGCACTGCCCTTGCACTCCTCCAATCACCCAGGCACTACCCCAGTACTCATGCAATTACCCAGCCACTACCCATGCACTTATAAAATCACCCAGGCGCTACCTTTGCACTTCTCCAATCACCCAGGCACTACCCCTGTACTCCTCCAATAACCCAGTTCGTACCCATGCACTTATAAAATCACCAAGACACTACTTATGCACTCCACCAATCACCTAGGCACTACCACTACAGTGATGCAACCATCCAGACATTACTCCTGCACTCATGCAATCACCCAAACATTACTCTTGCACTCATGCAATCACCTAGACATTACCCATGCACTCCTTCAATCACTCAGGCACTACCCATACACTTATAAAATCACCAAGGCAATACCTATGCACTCCTCCAACCACACAGGCACTACCCCTGTACTCATGCAATTACCCAGCCAGTACCCATGCACTTATAAAATCACCCAGGCACTCCTCCAATCACCTAGGCACTAACACTAAACTCAGGAACCACCCAGACATTACCCCTGCACTCATGCAATCACCCAAAGCATTAGCTTATGCACTGCATCCAATCACCCATGACACTACCCTTGCACTCCTTCAATCACCCAGGCAGTATCTGTGCACTTCTACAATCACTCAAGTCAGTACCTATGCACTCATCAAATCACCCAGGCACTACCACTGCACTCATGCAATCACCCAGGCATCTACCTATGCACTCATGCAATAACCCAGGCACTATCCTTACACTCATGCAATCACCCAGGCACTAGCTATGCACTCATAGAATAACCCAGGCACTACTCATGCACTGCTGCAATCACCCAAGCACTATCCATGCACTTCTCCAATCATCCAGCCAGTACCCATGCACTTATAAAATCACCCAGGCACTACTTATGCACTCTTCCAACCACCCAGGCACTACAATTACAGTCATGCAACCACCCAGACATTACTCCTGCACTTATGCAGCCACACAGACATTACTCATGCACTCCTCCAATTTCCCATACATTACCCCTGCACTCATGAAATCACCTAGGCATTACCCATGCACTTCTACAATCACCCAGACATTACCCCTGCACTCATGCAACCACCCAGGCACTACCCATGCACTCATTCAATCACTCAGGCAGTACCCATGCACTTATAAAATCACCCAGGCACTACCTATGCACTCCTCCAATCACCCAGGCACTACCCCTGCACTCATCTAATCAACCAGGTACTACCCATGCACTTATAAAATCACCCAGGCACTAGCTTATGCACTCCTCCAATCACCTAGGCACTTCCACTTGTACTCATGCAATCACTCAGGCACTGCCTAAGCAGTTATGCAATAATCCAGGCAGTACCCTTGCACTCATGCAATCACCCAAACACTACTCCATGCACTCCTCCAATCACCCAGACATTACCCTGCAGTCATGCATTAGCTATGCACTCCTCCAATCACCCATACATTACACCTGCACTCATGCAATCACCCAGGCATTACCTATGCACTTCTCGAATCACCCAGGCACTACCCTTGCACTCACCTAATCACCCAGGCAGTATCCATGCACTCATGCAATCACCCAGACATTACCCCTGCACTCATGCAATCACCCAGGCACTACCTCGTGCACTCCTTCAATCACTCAGACAGTACCCATGCACTCCTGCAATCACCCACACATTATCCCATGCACTCATGCAATCACCCAGGCACTACCCAAGCACTCTTTCAATCACCCAGCCACTACCCACTACACTTATGTAATCACCCAGGCACTAGCCTTGCACTCATGCAATCACCCAGACACTACTCCTGCACTCATGCAACCACCCAGACATTACTCCTGCACTCATGCAATCACCCAGACATTACTCATGCATTCCTCCAATTACCCAGACATTATCCCTGCACTCATGCAATCACCTAGGCATTACCCATGCACTCCTTCAATCACTCAGGCAGTACCCATGCAGTTACAAAATCACCCAGGCACTACCTATGCACTCCTCTAATCACCAAGGCACTACTACTACACTCATGCAACTACCCAGACGTTACCTATGCATTCCTCCAATCACCCAGCCAGTACTGATACATTTATAAAATCACCCAGGTGCTACCTATGTACTAATACAATCACCCAGGCAGTACCCCTGTACTCATGCAATCACCCAGGCACTACCTATGCACTCATGCAATAACCCAAGCACTACCCTTGTACTCATCCAATCACCCAAGCACTATCCATGCACTCCTCCAATCACCCAGACATTACCCTTGCACTCATGCAATCACGCATGCATTAGCTATGCACTCCTCCAATCACCCTGACACTATACTTGCACTTCTCCATTCACCCAGGAACTATCCATGCAGTCCTCCAATCACCCAGGCAGTACCTATGCATTTATAAAATCACTCAGGTACTACCTATGCACTCATGCAATCACCCAGGCACTACTGATGCGCTCGTCCATGCACCTAGGCATTACCCATGCACTCCTTCAATCACTCAGGCAGTACCCTTGCACTTATAAAATCACCCAGACACTATCTATGCACTCCTCTAATCACCCAGGCACTACTCCTGCACTCATGCAATCACCCAGGCATTGCCCATGCACTCCTCCAATGACCCAGACATTACCCCTGCATTCATGCAATCACCTAGGTATTACCCATGCACGCCTTCAATCACTCAGGCAGTACCCATGCACTTATATAATCACCCAGGCACTAGCCTATGCACTCCTCTAATCATCCAGGCACTAGCCATGCACTCATATAATCAACCAGGCACTACCCTTGCACTCCTGCAATCACCCAGGCACTACCCTTGTACTCATGCAATTACCCAGGCACTATCCTATGCAGTCATGCAATAACCTAGGCATTACCCATGCACTTCTACAATCACCCAAGCACTATCCATGCACTCATCCAATCACCCAGACATTACCCCTGCAGTCATGTAATCACCCATGCATTAGCTATATACTCCTCCATTCGCCCAGGCAGTACCTATGCACTTCTCAAATCACCCAGGCACTATCCTATGCACTCATTCAATCACCCAGGCGCTACTGATGCACTCCTCCAATGCACCTAGGCATTATCCATGCACTCCTTCAAATCACTCAGGCACGTACCCATGCACTCATACAAATCACCCAGGCACTATCCAATACATTCCTCCAATCACCCAGGCACTACCCTTGCACTCCTCCAAACACTCAGGCACTACCCAGGCACTCTTGCAATGACCGAAGCATTACCTATGCACTCCTTTAATCACTCAGGCACTATCTATGCACTCCTCCAATCACGCAGGCACTACCCCTGCACTCATGCAATCACCCGGCCAGTACCCATGCACTCTTACAATCACCCAGGCATTACCCATGTACTCATGCAATCACTCAGGTAGTACACTTGCACTTTTCAAATCAGCCAGGCACTACACATGCACTCATGCAATCACACATGCACTACCCATACACTTCTCCATATATTACACTTGCCACAATTCATACAACACATACAAATTTGTCTATTTTTAACCAAATAGGCGGTTCTAAAAAAATCCATTTTTTTTCTTCTTTTTTTCTTTTATAATTTTTTTGTATTTTTTCAACTCTTTTTTGTATTTTTTTGTGTTTTTTTTTTTTAAAAAAATGAAAAAATTAACAGAATCAACGGTGAAAACTTTGTAAACATTATGCAATTAGAAAGTCATTGCAAAAATAAAAAAAATTAAAAATTAACAATGGTGGTTTTTAATAGCAACCACGATGGCATCCACTGATTGTTCACCATAGCATAGTACTTTCTTGCATTTCACACAATGCTGCTCCACTCCAGCAAATCTGAGAATTAAATTAGGTCTTGTACTAGTTGAAGAACCAGATGATATTCTTGGTCCTGCACCGTCGCCCTGTGTTGCTTGTCTTTGTAGGCCTCGACGCTGTTGTTCTCTCGCGAAACACCGTGGATGCATGGTTTGTAGATGTTTCAGCATCGAAGCATCGCATGAATATTTTTTATCTGATCCACGTGACAGGACCTTCTCACAAATTGTGCACATGACCTTACGTGCATTTACTTTCTTCTCCCCAGCTGGAATAGAGAAGAACACCCATACTATACTTTCATATCTTACTTTCACAGGTTCTTCCAACTCTTCTTCATCTTCTGGTGGAAGCTGTAGCGCTGGATTTGAAGCAGCCATTATTTTTTGATGAGAAAAAAACACCCAAAAAATCCAGAGAAGAGGAGAAAAACACAAGAGCTGTGTCTCTGTAGATGGAGTTGAAAGAATGAAAAAATTGGGTATGGTCCTGCAAGTTCTAGAATCAAAAGCTTCTTAACCAATGAAATACTTTCTTTTGAAGTCACATGGGATTCGCGCACCAAGCGGACAAGCAGCGCGCACCCGACGCGCAACCGACGCGCACCCGACATGATTCCCGAAAACTATATTTAACAATAATATATCATTATTGCAGTTACAAATATATGATATTTACAATTATGTAAAATAATGTCTTGGTATAATATACATAATAAAGTTATATCCATATAGTTTTAAAGCTAAATATTTACGGTGGATTCACGCACCTGGCGCGACCCCCGGAAATACGTAAGTGACGTTGAGCGGGACCGAGAACCGCGCATCTTTCGCATACCAAACGTGCATCGTACACGACTTAACCAATATGGCAGCAAAATTCTTGAATTCCTGCACCCACCATGACTGGTACACGATCAGTACGCGAATCCACTTTAAAAAAAAAAAAAGTGTAAATGCATATTTTAGAAAGGTGAAAACATCATATTATTTTGATAAAAGTTAAAAAATTTAGAAAAAGCATTTTTGGGACATTACAATTAGAAATTAGCATTTAAAAAACCTTTGAAATTCACTGAAAAAAACCACAGGTTTCAGAGACGTTATAGTTAGAAATTAGCATTTAAAAAACCTTTGAAATTCACTGAAAAAACAATAGGTTTCAGGAACGTTATAGTTAGAAATTAGCATTTAAAAAAACCTTTGAAAATCACTGAAAAAACCATAGGTTTCAGGGACGTTATAGTTAGAAATTAGCATTTAAAAAAACCTTTGAAATTCACTGAAAAAACCACAGGTTTCAGGGACGTTGTAGTTAGTTGGACATTTCACTCGTACAAAACCAGAGAAATTCGGCTGTTATAGTTAGTTAAGCTAACTATAACTCGCGCCCCCACAATACACTGCTGATGACATCACATATTACATCACTCATGACATGGTCAGTGACATCACTGATGACATCATGATGACATCTCAAATGACATCACTGATGACATCATCCACGTGATAATCTGATGCACCTCCTAATATAACCTTTAATACACCCATTCTAAAATACAGACTGCCATTCTCAAAACCATAGACACACCAATACCAATAACTACATACCCACTCACTGATTCCTAGGTCTACACACACATCCACTCACTCATCCATACAGTCACTCATACATGCAGTCACTCATCAATACAGCCACTATCATATGCACTCATACACCCATATAGACACTCACACACCACCACTCACCTATAGAGTTACCCACACAGCTACTCAGTCATGCAAAGAATCAATCACACTGCCATTTACTCACCTATACAGTTATACACACACCACCTCGCTTATTCATACAGATACTAAGACATACTCTTATACACTCACTGACACAAGCACACACTCATCCTTACAGCCTCTCTCACAATCACTCACTCTCATTTACAGTCACTTATATACTCACATATACTGCCTTACACATATGCAGTTACTCACACATATACCACTGAGACATCCATTCACTCACAGACACAGCCATACGCACACTCACTCACCCATACAGTCCCTCACAGATGCACTCATGAACTCATACACCCAGGGATTCACCCACTCATACATCCATGCAGGGAGTCGCACACCCCTCACCCACCCACACAGACACTCAGGCACCTATACAGGTACTCAGACTACTAATCAATAACTCATATAGACACTCATGTACCTACTCACCAACCCATGCAGCCACTTACACACCAACTGACAGACTGATACAAACATTCACACAGATTAGTCATTCACCCATGCATTCACTAAGACACGTTTAATCACTCACTTATACAGTCAGTCACGCACTCACTAAATCATCCATTCAGACACTCATACACCCACTCATTCTTCAATACACCTTGGCGATATATATATATATATATATAACTTTCTTAAACTTTTTAGAAACACTAAGTCACTGGATGATGTCATCAGTGATGTCATCAGTGATGTCATTTGAAATGTCATCAGTGATGTCATCTGTGATGTCACTGACCATGTCATGAGTGATGTAATATGTGATGTCATCAGCAGTGTATTGAGGGGGCGCGATTATAGTTAGCTCAACTAACTATAACGGCCGAATTTCTCTGGTTTTGTACGAGTGAAATGTCCAACTAACTATAACGTTCCTGAAACCTGTGGTTTTTCAGTGACTCTCAAAGGTTTTTAAATGCTAATTTCTAACTATAACGTCCCTGAAACCTATGTTTTTTTCAGTGAATATATATATATATATATATATATATATATATATATATATATATATATATATATATCAATCCATGGATTGCAGTATTTCTGACATGCACCTGACCACAGGTGGTGCAGATAGGAGACTACACCGCTGGCGCCTCTTACACAACAACCAAAAGACTCCTTCATTAGGAAAGAGACCCTGCACTTGAAGATAGTCTATATTTCATCTTTTTAATCTATCAGGCCACACTGGAATCAAAACGATTCCTGAAACGCATTTCGGCTACACAGCCTTTCTCAATCAGTATCGGTCACCATCTGTTTTGCTCACAATCCACACTATTTATAGAAAAAGCGAAAATACTTCCATCCTCCTCCCGTCAGCTGCCCTTAATCCTGCCAAAAGATTTGCCTCATGCGTGCAATTTATTTTCTGTAGTTCGTCTCCAATGTCAGTTCAATGAATTCATAAACCAAAATGCGATAAGTATAGCAATCATTTCTGAATCGCAAATTACATCATGATTTGCACTGCACGTGTAGAGTTAGATTAATTTCATGAATGCGGAAGGTAGCGCGGCAACTTATTTCATTAGTACTGAGCTTGACTCCAATGTGGTCCGATTCATCAAGGCAGCAAAAGTTACTGTCCCAACCGTAAGGCCAATGTCGCACGGTGCCCTGCTCCTGGCATCAGCACAGTTATGAGCGAAGTCAAAGGGCATCACAGGAGGGCACCAGTCCCCACCAAGAGAGTCCACTGACTCTGAGCATTGAACTTCGACCCCTGTCACAGCCCCCCATACCTCATCTCTGTCTTCCTCCATATCCAGGGTGCTTGCCGGTATTTAACATCAATCCATGGGTTGCAGTATTTCCGACATGCACCTGACTGGAGGTGGTGCAGATAGGAGACTACAACGCTAGCGCCTCTTACACAACAACCAAAAGACTCCTTCATTAGGAAAGAGATATATATATATATATGGTATTTATATCCACATGGCTATCGGGACTGTTGTAAATAGCCAGTGAACAAGGGCATGGAGCCCGAAATGCATATGGCGCTTTGGGGGAGCAAACGATGTAACTGCAGCCTGAAATAAATACTAGGAGTTACTTATCGATTGTGTTGGCGTTTTGAAAAGGGCAACCTTCTTTGTGTGTATCTAATTTGCGGCGCGCCTCGTCGCATGGAACGCACCGCCGCATCTACAGCAGACCAGCGGCACTTGGAGTTCTTGGTGTCAGCAGGAGTCGGTAAATCCACTATTTCATGGCGTATATATGGACAGTAACTTGTGTGTCTCTCCCCCACGACCCACATGGGGAATACAGTTTTAATTCACCTTCACGATGGCACTCACTGTGATGAAGTTAAAGGACTACCATACCCAGAAAGCTAAGCATTGAGCACGAAGTCCCAACAGGGCGGGGCATATGGTATTTATATCCACATGGCTATCGGGACTGTTGTAATTAGCCAGTGAACAAGGGCATGGAGCCCGAAATGCATATGGCGCTTTGGGGGAGCAAACGATGTAACTGCAGCCTGAAATAAATACTAGGAGTTACTTATCGATTGTGTTGGCGTTTTGAAAAGGGCAACCTTCTTTGTGTGTATATATATATATATATATATATCTATTACCTATTGGTGGTCGTCAGTAGGTAGTTATAGTTAGGACCTAGTTTTCATAGGAAGAGCATTTTTTGTTTTGCCAATAACTTTGGCGTCGTCTGACGGATCCTCACGCAATTTTCCAAACTAATACAATGCTCACTTCCGCTGCTATCTTGAAGGTTTCGTGGTCATCCGTCAAGCGGGCCTGAGTAAAAGGGGGTCCCAAAATGCAGTGAGATTTTAAACACGACTACAGCCCGAACCACAGAACAGAATGACACCAAATTTAGAAGAAAAGTAGCTGTTGGTCCAGAAAGTGACCTTTTGTAACTTGGCATAAATCACTTCAGTAGTTTTTGAAATATTAAATGAAATCCAAATTTGTATATATAGAGATGTGGATCCTATGATGATCCGATAGTCCCGTGCTGAAATGTTATTGTCGGCCAACACTTCAACCAGGAAGTGTTGGCAGCCATCTTCACAAAATGTTAAAAAAAGATAAGGAGGGCAGGGTAGGAATACCTTGACCCCCTAGGCACCTTGGGCAAAAAAAAGCATTTTTTCGGTGGGAGACGAGCAGGATCCAGGGTTCCCGCTGAAAAAAAAAGAAGGGCGGCCTCCCAGGCTTCTGTAATGTTTAGCCCCCAGGTGAGCCAGGTCCTGGGGGCATGCAAGTATATAAAGGAGGGGGGCATGGGGCTCCCCTCCTAGGGCTTATAAAAGCCCCAGGGCCTGCCACCTCCCCAAAGCAAATCAAGTTAAATTAATGCACTGGGGCAGCCCCAGAGAACGCAACCTCCCTGGAGCACTTAAAAATGTATATGCAGGCGTGTGCGCCCACTCCTTGGGGACCGCCACCTCACCGGGGCAAAACATATAAAATTAATACATGGGGCCTGCACCGCCCCCTGGGAACCTCCCCGGGGAAAAACATATAAAATGAATGCAGGGGCCCGCACAGCCCCCCCCCGCAGCCCCAAGTGCCGCCACATCCCGAGCTGAAATAAATTAATATAAGGGATCCACTGCAGACCCCTGTCCCCGGTGACCACCACCTCCCCCGGGCAAATATTTATGATGGAGGGGGGCACGCAGTCCCCCTCATGAAGCCATTTATCGCCCTGGGGACTGCCACCCCCGGGCCGGCTCCTGCTACATCCCAAGGTGTCTACCCTCAGGAGGTAGCTGTTTGGTTTTGCTTGGTGCAAAAGAAAACATAACTCTGCTTTCTGCAAGCCAGAGCTGTCAAACAGATGATAACATTGCTTCCGCAAGCAGGGAGCTTGTATTTCAAGCAGCTCCCTGCTTCCAGGAGCAATGTCGGCTCCCAGAAGGAGGCAGGGAGTCGCTTAGGACCATGGGTGCTTTGAGGCTCCCCCCGCAGTCCCATTGCACACTTGGTGCCCTGGGGGCTCCCAGGAGACATGGCCGAGTCCCAGGGGATGGGGCCCCAGGCTGAGGGGGACCACATGGACCCCTCCCCATTTGCTTATGGCCAGGCCCCAGGGATGGAGGCCCCGCGATGGGGTCCCCGGGGCTGAGATCGGGCCAGGAAGGGGGCCGTGTGGCTCCCCTCCCATTGAGTTGTGGCTGGGCCCCGGTTATGGGGTCCCCGGGGCCATATGTAGCTTGTGAGGGAGGCCACATGGCCCCGTCCCACTTTAATAAGTGGCCCCCAGGTGGTGATGGTCCTCAGGGCCTGGGGGGTCTGTGCGCCACTCACAATTTTTTTAAATAGAAGCCCTGGGGAGGTCTGCATGACCCCCACATTCATATAAACATAAGCCCTGGGGAGGTGGCGGTCCACGGGGCATAGAAATGCCCACAGAGGGGGGCCCCATGCACACTACTGGTTGGGGGACAAAGTCCCCTTGGCTGCTGAGGGTCGTTGGGGGCCAAGAACCTCTATTGTTGCAACAAGTAGGTCCCCCACAGGGGACTGCTGAGATGTTGTTGGAGGCTCAATCCCCTTTCTCAACCACTCTGCAAAGGGGTCTCCTGGCCCACTCCTGGTTAGTGGATGAAGTCCCCTTGGCTGCTGGGGGTTGTTGGGGGCCAAGAACCCCTACTGTTGCCACAAGTAAGTCCCCCACTGCCAGATTGCTGAGATGTTGTCAGAGACTCGTCCCCTTTCTCAACCATTCAGCAAAGGGGCCTCCTGGCGCACTACTGGTTGGGGGATGAGGTTCCCTTGGCTGCTGAGGGTTGATGGGGCCAAGAACTCTGTTGTTGCCACAAGTAAGTCCTCCACAGCCGGATTGCTGAGACTTTGTCAGAGGCCTCACCCCCTTTCTCAACCACTCTACCAAAGGGCCTCCTTTCACACTACTGGTTGGAGGATGAAGTCCCCTTGGCTGCTGAGGATCGTTGGGGCCAAGAATTCCTCTAGTTGCAACAAGTAAGTCCCCCACAGCAGGACTACTGAGACCTCATTGGAGGCCCTGCCCCCTTTCTCAACCACTTTGAAAGGGGCCTCCTGGTGCACTACTGGTTGGGGGATGGAGTCCCCTTGGTTGCTGAAGGTTGTTGGGGGCCAAGAACCCCTATTGTTGTCACAAGTAAGTCCCTAACAGCTGGATTGCTGAGACGTTGTCGGCGGCCCCACCCCCTTTCTCAACCACTCTGCAAAGGGACCTGGTGCGCACTACTGATTGAGGGATGAAGTCCCCTTGGCTGCTGAGAGTCATTGGGGGCCAAGAACCCCTATTGTTGCAACATGTAAGTCCCCCACAGCAGAATTGCTGAGACACCGTCAGAGGCCCCGCCTCCTATCTGTACCACTCTGCAAAGGGGCCTCCTGGCGCACTACAGGTTACAGCTGCGGTCGCTCTTGCTCGATCACGCTCGCCTACGGCACAAAAAAATTCCGCTCCATTGTGGAGTGTGGAGTTTTTCGGTAACTCCGCATTCACCGTGGGACGTGGAGTTGCAGAATTCTGCAAACTCTGCAAGCAGAGCCGAATTTTACACCCAGGCCTATTAAAAAGCCAAAGGTTACAGGGACATTATAGTTAGGAAAGTAAATTTTAAAAACCTTAGAAATTCTCTCAAGAAACCAAAGTTTACAAGGGCGTTATAGTTAGGAAATAGAATTTAAAAAAACCTTAGGAATTCACTGAAAAAACCAAAGGTTACAGAGAAGTTATACTTAGGCTCAGATTTGACTGGTACAAAACCATAGAAATTCAGCAGTTATAGTTACATGAGCTTAGTATAACTTATGACCTCGCAATGCACTGCTTATGACCTCACATGTTACATCACTCATAACATGGTCAGTGACATCACTGAAGATATCTCAAATGACATCATCCACAGAACCACTAAGACAACCACTCACACCCCCATAGAACCTCTCAAATACCCACTTCCACTGCTACACAACCCCTCACATACCCATTCACAGACCCATACCAGTACTCACTCAACTAATCACTCATCCATAGATCCACTCATTTATCCACTCTCTCATACAGCCACTTACACACCCATTAGCTCACCCATATAGCCACTCATGCACCCAATCACTCATCAATACAGCCACTCATACATACAGACACTTACACACCCACTCATACACCTTTACAGCCACTCACACACCCTCTCAATCACCCATACACAAACTCACACAGCCACTTACTCACCCATACAGGTACTCACACACCCACACATTCACCCAAACAGCCACTCACTCACCAATACAGCTTCTCACACACCCACTCACTTACCCATACAGCTACTGACAGCCACTCATTGACACATACAACCATTCAAACACACCCACTTACACACCCACAGAACCACTGGCATACCCATTCACACATCCATACAACCACTCACACACCCACTCACTCACCCTTACAGCCACTGACACAGACATTCACTCTCCAGTACAGCCACTCACATCCCCTCACCTATACACACACTCAACTACTCACTCGCCCACACAGCCTCTCACACACCCACTCCCTCACCCATACATCCACTCACATAGCCACTCAGTCACCAATACTGTAACTCACACACTGACTCACACACCTATGCAGCCACTCACAAACCCACTAACTCACCCACTAACTCTCCAATACTGTCACTCACAAAGCCACTCACTCACCCATACAGCTACTCACATACCCAATGACACATCCAGACAGCCACTCATACACCCATTCAGACATCCACTCGCACACTGCCATTCAGATGAGATATGTTTGAAATAGTATGACTAATTACTAGCACAGAAAGAATAGTAATTTAACTTATGCTGTAGCTTAGTATATATCTTTAGGTCTCAGAAACCTTTACGAAACACACACACTGCATGATGTTATCAGTGATGTCATCAGTAATGGCACTGACCATGTCATAAGTGATGTAATATGTGAGGCCATAAGCAGTGCATTGCAGGGGCGTAATTTATAGTTAGCTCAGGTAACTATAACTGCTGAATTTTAATGATTTTGTATGAGTGAATTCTGAGCCTAACTAAAACGTCTCTGTAACCATTGGTTTTTTTCAGTGAATATATATATATATATATATATATATATATTCACTGACCATGTCATGAGTGATGTAATATGTGACGTCATCAGCAGTGCATTGCGAGGCGCGAGTTATAGTTAGCTGAACTAACTATAACGGGGGAATTTCACGGGTTTTGTACGAGTGCAATGTCCAACTAACTATAACTGTCCCTAAAACCTATGGTTTTTTCAGTGAATTTGTAAGGTTTTTAAATGCTAATTTCTAACTATAACGTGTCTGAAACCTATGGTTTTTTTCAGTGAATTTCAAAGGTTTTGTAAATGACAATTTTTAAATGTATTATTTGTTATATTTATTTTTTGATACTGATTTACTAAATTTTTTGAAACTATTAATTTTTACATATTTTATTTTTAAATTACATTGTAATTACATTATACATTACATTACAAAATATACTTTCTCAGAATGAATTACTTTAGTTTAAATACTTTGCAAATAGGCAATAGACTTTTAAGTACAGTAGTTACGGTTGTTGCAATGGGCAACACAATTTCAAACACAATGCAACATTGAGCTCAATGTGAATTTCTAGTTAAATGCAATTAGTTACTTTATGGATTACTTTTCTAACCACAGGACTGGATCCTAGATTCAGTCATGGGACATCTCCTGTAAACAGTTGAGTAAAAGCGTTTTGGTTACAGTAGTGATTTTTAAGGAATATTATTGTATTTTAAAAGTTGACACTTTGAAACTTTTTCACATAGAATCACCAATGTTATCCTATGGGAGGAAATTCACTTAGCAGGTAAGTAGTGTTATCGTTACTTTTTCTTACTCAGTGGTGGATTCTGGATCCAGCACTGGTGCATCTCCTGTAAACAGTTGAAAGAATGCGTTTAAGTCATACAGGCGATTTTTAAGGAATATTTGTAGTTTGTGAAAATCAACACTTTGAAACTTTTCTGCTGAAAACCAGACAATGGATTCCAATGGAAGGAAATACAAGTTACTGGTAAGTACGGTTAGAATTACTTTTCAGGGTCAGTGCTGGGCTAAAAGATGCAGCACTGGGTTCTCTCCTGATAACAGGTGAGTAAATCGGAATTCGTAGTTCGGCTGATTTTAGAGGAATATTATAAAGTTCCAAAACTCCACACACAGAAGAATTTCCAAGTGAAACCAGTCAATGTTAGCCTATGGAAGGAAATTCAAGTTACTGGTAAGTACGGTTAAAATTACTTTTCAGGATCAGTACTGGGCTCAAAGATGCAGCACTGAGGTCTCTCCTGATAACCGGTGAGTAAATCGGAATTCGTAGTTCGGCTGATTTTAGAGGAATATTTGTATGTTTCAAAAATTGACACAGAAACTTTTTCAGCAAAAGCAGGCAATGATATCCTATGGAAGGAAATTCAAGTTACTGGTAAGTACGGTTAAAATTACTTTTCAGGATCAGTACTGGGCTCAAAGATGCAGCACTGAGGTCTCTCCTGATAACAGGTGAGTAAATCGGAATTCGTAGTTCGGCTGATTTTAGAGGAATATTTGCACAATGGTGAAGGAAGGGGTGGGGCCTGAAGTGACATGTCTGCAAACACGCCCTGTGGCGCGTTTTAAGTTGGAGAATTAATTCCTCCTCAATCCCGAGGGTCCCTAGGGGCCAACTGGCCCACCAGATACCTCCAGTATGCGCCAGAGAGCTGCGTTGCAGAGAAGTGTTCAGAGGCCATGCCCCTTTTTACAACACTCTGCAACGCAGCTCTGTGGCGCTTACTGGAGGTACCTGGTGGGCTAGTTGGCCCCCAAGGACCCTCAGGATTGAAGAGGATTTAATTTCCCATCTAAAAACGCGCCACGGGGCCTGTTTGCACACATGTCACCTGAAGCCACTCCCCCTACCTTCACCACTATGCAAACGCGCCCCGTGGCGCGTTTTAAGTTGGGGGATTAAGTCCCCTTGAATACTGAGGGTCCCTGGAGTCCAACTAGCCCACCATGTACCTCCTAAAAGCGCCACAGAGCTGCGTTGCAGAGAGGTGTAAAAGGGCGTGGCCTCTGTACACCTCTCTGCAACGCAGCCCTGGCGCACACCGGAGGTTCCTGGTGGGCTAGTTTGCCCCAGGGACCCCAGTATTCAAGGGAATTACTTCCCTTCTTAAAACGCGCCAGGGGGCGCGTTTGCCGACTGCTGCAGGGAGGGGCGGGGCCCGGCACGATGCCGGTCTTTTTTAATTTTTTTGCTTTTTTCTGCCCAGGGGGTCCTTGTGGGACCCCTGAGCAGACCTAGGGGTCAGGTGTTTCTACCCTGCCCCTTTGTGCGTTTGCACACTTGTTTCTTGTGTTTTGTTTTTAATCGGCGGGATCCGCGCACCCTAGCGCATCCCGCCGATTTAAAAAAAAAAAAATGCTTTTTTCTGCCCAGGGGGTCCTTGTGGGACCCCCTGAGCAGACCTAGGGGGTCAGGGTTCTACCGAGGAACAAGATGGCTGCCAACACTTCCTGGTTTGGAGTGTTGACAGCCAATTAGCATGCAGCTCGTGGTCGGGAGGGTGCGCGGATCCACCGCGACCATAGATATCGAAACTTTTATTTTGGATTTTCTCAGCAACTACTGAACGGATTTACACCATTTTTAAAAAGGGTGCTTTCTGAACCAAGCACTACCTTTTTGCCAAATTTGGTGTAATTCCGTTCAGCAGTTTTTGCTGTAGCCTTGCATAAAGTTTCCTATGGGAAATTGATTTTTTCACTCTTATTTTTTGAATTTCTCCGCAACTACTGAACGGATTTACACCATTTAAAAAAAGGTCGCTTTCTGAACCAAGCGCTACCTTTTTGCCAAATTTGGTGTAATACCGTTCAGCAGTTCGGGCTTTAGCCGTGGCTAAAATTTCCTATGGGAATTAACATGGAGAAAACACGTTTTGGGACCCCCTTTTTTCTCGGCCCCTGCTTGATGAATCACCCCGAAACTTTCAAGACAGGAGCGGACCGGAGCGCCCCACTAGTTTTGAAAATTTCGCGATGATTCGTCAAACAGCGCCAAAGTTATTGGGAATAGAATGTTACGGATTTCCTATGGATAATAGGTCCTAACTATAACTATCTACTCGCGACCGCCAGTAGATATATATATATATATATATATATATATATATATATATATATATATATATATATATATATAAAAACAACACCCTTTCAGGCATAGAGTGATGCAGAAATTATGCAAAAAAGAAGCAGAGAATTCTGGGAAGTTCCCAAGTTTAGGTGAAGAGCTGCTCCTGTATAGAGCACCCTACAACACCAGTGACACTCTAAATTTGCTCACCTCAAATGTCTGCTTTTCTATCAAAGTCTTTAAGCGTAGGATTAGCACAGTGCCATCAACGCCGAGATAGAAAGGGACAAAGTCCTTTGCTATTTGTACAGCAAAATCTTTAATCATAGGATTAGCACAGTGCTATCCATGCCGAGCTGTAAAATGACAAAAGCCTTTTACCACTCCAGGCACAGTATTACAGCTTTGAATTGGTAAAATACCAACCAAGCCAACCTGAAATGAATAAAAACAACCTCTGACATGTGTTTCGCTATTATTATAGCTCTTCAGAGAGGTTTAGCTTTGTCCAGACACAAGGGAGCACCCAGTATAAGTCAAAACAACACCCTTTCAGGCATAGTGATGCATAAATTATGCAAAAAAGAAGCAAAGAACTCTAAACGCAGGACCCTGGTCAGAATGTAGCGTGCCTATTGCGTATGTGCCGATAAAGACTCGCAAATCTTTTATAACAGTTCGAGCGTCAGCTGAGCGCTGAGGCCATATCCATAGGAACCTAGAGCATGAATCCACTGCAACCATGATATATTTATAGTTACCGTCCCTTTGCAAGGGTCCGCAGTGGTCCAGGTAAACACAAGCTAATGGTTTGTCTGAAATTAACAGGGGTGTCTGCGCAGGACGTTTCACTGTTGAGACTTTCATCTGTTGGCAAATATCACATTCTAAAACATAGTTTTTAGTTTGTTTCCGAATGCCAGGCCACCAATATCTTTGCTTGAGTAAAGATAATGTCGCTGAAACACCTGCATGGGCAGAAGCTATCCCTTCGTGTGCTGCTAGGATTAGTCCTAATCTGCGTTCCTTGTTTGGAATTACCCTATCCCCCAATCCAGGGATTCGAGCAAAAGGAACGTTGTTTGCATCAATTACATAAGAGTACTTGAGTGGAAACTTTTTGGGTAACGCTGCACTGCTGCCTTTGCTTGAAGCATTGACAGCCAACATTATCTCACCGTCTATTTTTGTTTTTGAACGAGTGATCGCAGCTATGGAAGCCGTCTGCACAGCCCCCTTTGCGGCTTCATCAGCCAATGAATTCCCTGCAACGTGAACGCCATCACGTTGATGACTCAGTGTGTGGATCACGTGAGCCTTTGGTAGTTCGTTTTTCAACTGAACTACTTGTTCCCAAAGCGTTTTGTGCTTTATTGTGCCACCTTTCGCATCTTTGAAACCATTTTCAAGCCTGTTTTGTATATATTCATTATACGACTGAACACAGTAAAAGGAATCGCACACTATTAGTGTGGGGAATTCTCGATCTGTACTTTCAAGTGCCAGTTTGAATGCTTGTAGTTCAGCTCGCTGAGCTGTACAATCTCCTAGAGACTGCGTTTTGTGACCATAGGTCTGAAGATGCCATTTCGCATGCGACCTTTAACAATTGCACACGCTGCACTGTAAGCTTGCTTACTCCCTGTTGCGGGTTGTGCTGATCCGTCAGTGTAAATTATGAATTCGTACTGATCGAGAGGCAGAATTTCAGTAGGCAGAGGACATTCTTGTTCATATTGCAGGAATGCTTGTGTTTTTAAATCTGGATCAAAAACATATTCAACATCTGTTGCAGCAAGAGAATTAACCCATTGTATCCATCTTGGATGTAATGCTTTAGCATTTGGAATGCTTGCTTTTGTGACCGCTTCTAAAGCTGGTACCGGGGTTACGACAATAATGCATTTCCCTTGGGCTAAGGCTCTTTCTTTTGCTACAGCGGTTTGAACTGCTGTCAGAATTTTTTCAGTTGAACTGAAGCGCATTTCCGCTTGTGTGTACAAATGAGATTTGTATGCGATTGGTATTTTCTCACCCTCATTGAAGGTTAAGTAGGTGAATCCGCATTGACCCGAAATTATTCGGATCACCAAATTGCGTTGACTTACGCGTGTTTGTAAGTGATTTGTTGCTAACATGTTAGCCTGGAGTGAACGCAAGATTTCTGTGTGTTCCTGTGTCCAGTTTCTGATCGAAAAATCAGGTTTGATTAATGCGTAGAGAGGTTTAACCCTTTCTGCGTAATTTAGAATGTATGTTCTTCCAAAATTTAGGAAGCCCAGGATGGATTGTAAGTTTTTTAGCGTTTTTGGAGGTTGGAGCAGCGCACACTTTTCTAAAAAGTTAGCTGCCAAGCTCTTGCCTTCACTTGAAAGTTCATATCCTAGAAATAGGACATTGAGATGGGCAATTCTGGACTTTTAAAGTTGAACTTGTAGCCCTCAGAGGCGAAGCCCAGTATAATGGTGCTCACCCTGTTCAAGTGTTTTTCCAGGTCATCGTCTGTCAGATAGATGTCATCGACATAGGACAATGCCTCATTGTCATAAATTTGTAGTAACTCCGTTACCCTCGCTGAGAATAAACCTGGGCTGTTCTTGAACCCTTGTGGGAGTCGACAAAAGTGATGCTGGGTCCCCATTATGGAGAATGCTGTTAAGTACCTGCTTTCAGGTGCTATGTTTTGACAAAAGAAACCATTTGAGATGTCCAATGTTGTTTTGTATTTTTTACGCACAATGTTATTCATTAATGCTGTGCTATGTGCATTTTGCACTGCAAAAGTTTTAGAACAAGTGTTTAGGTGTCTGTAATCCAAAACTAGACGATATGTATTGTCTGGTTTGGAGACAGGAAACAAAGGATTGTTCATTGAGGAGGTGCATGTTTCAATCACCCCTTGATATTCAAGGTGATCTAAGATCTCCCTGACCTGTTTTTAGCTTCTTGCTTTATTGGGTACTGCCATTGTGCAGTTGGTTCATGTTTCAGATGTATTTTATGGTGAGGTGAGTCCTCATCCCATCCTACATGATTTTTATATAATGCTGGGGCCTGGGCCACTGCCCATTTCCTGGCATATGTATATCTTAGGTGAATTGGAATATGGTTGGAGAAGGCAGGCATAATAATGTCCTCGCCATGTGGGCACTCCCTGACAAATTGTGGTGGCCAGTCCTTTTCTGCTAGAAGTATGTCATAGCCCTTTGATAGTCTTTCCCAAAAAAGTGCTTTCACCTGTCTAGGTTTGTCTCCCTCCATCCGCAGAGTTATTTCATATAACTTTTGTGGAGTACTAACCCTGGTGTCTACAGTCTCTACTTTAATGTACTCATTCAAGTCCACTATCTCCAGAAGTTCCTTCAGGTTCTGGCGAGCTATTGTGACTTCTGCTGCACTGTCCCATTCTCCGTTCTTGAGTTGTGTTCTCAGTATTCTCGGCATGTCTGATCTTTAGACCTGCTACTTTCTTTTTGGAGAATTGAGGTTTTACTTTGGTCTTTGGAGCGTGTTTGTCGTCTTTCGATTTCACGCGTTCTTCTCTATGTTCCGATAGTCCTCTTCTTTCCGAAGTCTGTGATGAGATCTGAAAGGGACGAGAGGAACGTGTATCAGTATCTTGATACCTGTCAGGCTTTCTCAAATTATCCCTATTCCTGAGGTTATACCTCCTTTCAGAGGGCTCCTTTTGAGGAGACCTACCTCGGATTGAGAACGTTTCTCATTTGAATTTTGTTTATTAGTCTCCCACTTCTTTTTAGAAGATGTAGGAGTTTGTTTAATTGAGTCCTTCTCAGGACTTTCAGATAGCTTCGGCTTCACTGGTCTTCCACCCAAACTATCTCTGCCTAATTCTGCATAAGATTGTTCAATTATTCTGGGTAGCTCAGTTTGATGTTCTGTAACATCAAATTCCCTTAATTTTTGGCGGATCGCCACTGCTGCTGCCTCCCCTTTAATATTAGATAATATTATTGTTGAGACCTGGTCGAAATTTTTCAGTAATTTCAGTAATTTCATACCTAAATTTAGAGCAGGTTCTGCCCCGTATTCGTTTTGAATTTGTTTCAGGACATCAGGTATTACCGCAATTGACGGAATGCCATGTGTTTTAGTATAGATGGCAGCAAAGACTGAGCCCCAAGTGGTGCAGCCTTCCAGTTGTGGTGTGATCCCCATCAGTATTCTGTGTTTCTCATACGGGCTAGTATTTGGAAATACTGCTTCGATTTGAGTAATTATTTGAGCTATCCAGAATGGAATTTGCTCACGTTTTGTGGGCATTTTACCCATGACTGCGTATAGAGTCTGTGGTGTAATTTTTAGTGTATTCCCCTGTTGGGGAGTTGGATTTGGAATTGTTAATGGTTGCTGGACTGTAAAAGTCCGCATGACATATTGGACCAATTGTCTGTAGATTTTTATTAACTCTGTGAATTGAGTAAGTAATTCCTCATCTGACATTATATCCAGTTCAGGATGAGGTGTGTAGCCGGCTAGAATCGGCCATGTTGCTCCTGGTCTACCTAGTGGACCGAGCCTGGTAATGTTTTTGTGATGTTTTAGGGCGCCTTTAAACCAGAGCTGATGCTCTTGGTATGTTAATGGAATTTCAATATCCTCAAAAGGAATGTATTCCTCTGGTGGATCATCTTCTTTGTAGAAGTGAAACATGTGTGTTACTGGATTGGATTCAGGAAATATTACCCATGAATAGAATACCTCTGTCTGAAAGGATTCATTTGCCTCTATCACGAAAACTGCTCTACCTCCTCTTGGTGGTAGGCCATGTTTTATGAGTTTTAGAGTGATGGCTCTTCTTAAGTTTGGATGGATGTCTATAACACCCTCCTCGTTTTCAATGAAACCTGTAATGTTGAAAACTGCTGCTTGGGCTGGATCAGCCGCAGCTTCACCGTTTCCGGCTTCAGTCATTTTGTTTTTTGAAAAATGTAGAACAAGTTTCAAGGAAACAAAGATAAGGTGCACAATATTTTGGAACACTGTATCCTTCAACGTTGAGCAAACCAAACAGCTAATATATAGGGTGCTTCCCTATGTAGCCTTGGTGGATACTTAACCCTGCCCACTCCAGACGTCTTTTGGAGTATATGGGTAGGGGGTCTCTGAGAGAAAAAGCACGGCTGAGTTACTCAGTATCTAACGTTGAATTACCGCCTTACCAAACCGTTGGGCGCCATGTAGTGTAGCTCCTATTTCCCTAATAGGCTCTGCGCATTGGAATAATATATCCTATAGGTTTGACATAGGACTAAGGTCAGTATGTCCCTATCGAGTATATTAAACTTAATTACTTGTGCTAGCTAGCTCAGAGGCCACTAGAAACTCCTTGGATAACAAGAAGGGAGTAGTTTCTGGCAGCCGCAAAACATGACCACTTTGTTTCCCTTTAGAATCAGAACGTGTCCCAGAGTCGTGGAAACAATAGATAACTATTTCACTCAGCTCAATCGTGCATGCTTAGTTTTCTCCAAGTTACACAAAAAGAACAGACGGGCGTTTCAATAAAAGATTTATTGAACAGTCTTGTTTCTGGTGTAAGTAAAATGTGCTGTTGCGATCACAAGACAGTATGCGAGATAAATAATGTACAGTGTGAGCAGTAGAAATAAATAATACTGCGATAGCATTATCTTTTAGTATATATGCCTTTACATAAATAACACAGACTAAAAATGCGAGTACTCATACGATGCGTTTCTAATCTAGTTCTACCCCAATGTACCTAACCTAGGTGTAAGGAGAGGTATGAAGTAGGTGTAGTATTCCTTACTATGGTATACTAAGAGTATGTTAAGCCTAGTATGCCTAGTATGCCAAGAGTCCCTCTAGGTTCTTGTCAGCTCCATACCTGAAGAATGAGAGAGGTAGGAATCTCTTTGCCAGACTCGAACTCCAACACCCCGCAAGGGAAGTCAGATCACTGGAAGCTGGACTCTCTGCGTGCAGGGATGACAGCGTCTTCTCAGTGCGTCAGGCCGGGAAACGGGCTCCTCTGAAGTCGAGGTCTCCTCTGATTTACAGGGGCTAGGGAAGGTATATTTATACCTGAGAAGTACCTAAAAATGTTAGTATTGACGTGAGTCGGACAGCGGAAGACGTCATGAATGAACCCCTAAGGAATAATGGTTCATGCATAATATATGAGTCCTTGAAGAAATCAATAGTCCTGGGCTAGGGAAACTCCCGCAGCCTAGGGGTCTGTTCTTCATGAACTCGTTGTGACGTTAGGGTGGACGGATGTCAGAGACCATGCCTGTATTTGGAGTGCACGGTTTAATGCCTAAATAAGGGCTGGGATTTTATGCCTATATATGGGCAGGGCGAATTGTGCCTTTATAAGGACATGATACTGGAAAGCCCGTTTATGGACACCCTAAGAGGAATACAACAGAAGAGTGGCATCATGTTCGGGCTTTGCTAGATTCCGGTGCCACCGGATGTTTTATGGACCAGGAGCAAGCACTCTCCCTGGGAATCGACCTACAAGAAAAAGAAACACCAGAGGCGGTGTTTGCGGTAGATGGAAGACGTCTGGATTCCGGACCCATCCATTTCCAAACAGGAGCCTTAGATGTTCTACTGGAACCAGACCACAGGGAGAGTTTGGCTTTTAACATTATTCAGGCACCCCAATACGGAGTGATACTTGGATTACCTTGGCTGAGAACACATAACCCCCAGGTGGATTGGGAGGAGAAAACCCTTCTGTTTACTTCGGACTACTGTAGAAAGCATTGTATCCAACCTCGTAACAACCCTGCCATGGCCTTGGCGTTATGTCATCACGTTGCTACCGCGGTGGAACAGGATGTGAGCCTACCTGAGGAGTACCGGGAGTATGCGGAGGTGTTGAATGAAATGAAGGCAGAAGTATTACCGCCTCACCGACCCTACGACTGCCAGATAGACTTGGTACCGGGTGCCATCATACCAGCTGGGAGGGTGTACGCTCTCACGGAACCCGAGAATGTTCATCTCCGCGCTTACCTGGATAAGTACTTGGCTTTGGGGTTTATACGTGACTCGAAGTCCCCTGCTGCTTCTCCGTTGTTTTTTATACCCAAGGCGAATGGAGAGTTGCGCGCCTGTGTGGACTTTAGATCATTGAATGCCATCACGGTCAAGAACAAGTATCCGTTGCCCTTGATCAACGTTTTACTGGAACAAGTCAAAAAGGCAGTGATATACACCCATTTAGACCTTAAGGGAGCATACCACTTAGTTCGTATGCGCAGGGGAGACGAGTGGAAGACGGCATTCAAGACCCGTTTTGGACTATACGAATATCTCGTGATGCCTTTCGGCTTGTGCAACGCCCCTGCGGCATTTCAGTTCTTTTTGAACGATGTCCTGCGAGAGTACCTGGACCGGTTCGTAGTGGTGTACATTGACGATATTCTAATCTATTCGTCCAATGTGGAGATTCACACACAACACGTATGTACCATCTTGCAAACCCTACGAGACCATCATTATTTGTACTGTAAGCTCAGCAAATGCGAGTTCAGTGTAACCACCGTCGAATTCTTAGGGGTGATGCTGACCCCTTGGGGACAGGAAATGTCCGAAAGGAAGATCGTAGCTGTTAAGGAGTGGCCTAAACCCTTGAAAGTCCGCGATATCCAGTGTTTTTTGGGTTTTGCGAATTTTTATCACCGGTTCATCAACCACTTCTCGGACTTGGCTGCTCCCCTCACGAGGCTGTTGAGGAAGAAGACCGTTTTCCAGTGGACGGAGGAGGCCCAAAAGGGGTTTGAGGCCCTAAAACGTGCTTTTGTGTCTGCCCCAGTGTTGGTGCATGCTGATCCCGACCGACCATACATCGTCGAGGCGAACGCCTCAGACTCAGCAGTGGGAGCAGTGCTCTCGCAACGCCATGCGACAACCAGCCATTTGCACCCCATAGCTTATATGTCGAGAAAGTTCAATCCTGCGGAATGTAATTACACGATAGCAGAAAAAGAACTGCTGGCTATTCCTGGATTGGAGACATTTCCTGATGGGGGCCAAGCATGTGGTGACCGTGTTCACCGACCACCGCAACCTCCAATTCATGACGGCAGCAAGACATCTGACACCAAGGCAATTGAGGTGGATGCTATTCTTTGCAGAATACAACTTCCTGGTGACATATAGACCAGGAAAGGATAATAAATAGGCAGATGCCTTAACCCGACAAACGGCTCCTGTGTGCCTCGAGGAAGGCACAAAAAACGCTATAATCAATCCACAGAATGTGATAGGTGCTACCTGTACTGACACCTTCCTGAAAAGCGTAGCCCACAACATCCTCAATGAGAAGTGAAAGGGCTGGTTGGAGAAGAATAAGGATTGGAAGGTGACAAAAGGTCTCCCGGTACGAGGAAATCAGCCTCTACTACCTATCTGTTCCCTGCGTAAGCAAGCCTTCAATTGGTGTCACACCTTGCCCAGTGCTGGGCACAACGGTCAAGAAAAGACGTTGGAAAGGGTGCTGCGTCAGTTCTGGTGGCCCACCATAAATAAAGACATATTCACATGGGTTAACGAGTGCACGATTTGTAGCCAAATGAAAACCACGCATGCTCGACAGGCGGGTCTCTTGCAACCGCTTCCTACTCCAACACAAATCTGGGAGAACTTTTCTGTGGACTTTGTGGTAGGGATGCCAGTAGAACAGGGACATACAGTCATTTTAGTTGTAGTGGATTACCTAACTAAGATGGCCCATTTTGTTGCCTGTAAAAAGATTCCCACAGCAAGTACCCTAGCCCACCTGTTATTGACACACATAGTTCGGTTGCATGGGTTACCGAAAATCATAGTCTCAGACCGAGGAACCCAGTTTACTGCCAACTTTTGGAGGGTGTGGTGTTCGGCACTAGGCATAGCTTCTAACATCTCCACCAGCTTTCACCCTCAAACGGATGGTCAGACTGAGAGGGTTAATCAGACCTTAAAACAGTACCTGAGGTGTTATGTGGATGACACTACGGAGGCCTGGGCGGATAGGTTGTGGGTAGCCGAAGTGGCATATAACAGCGCTACCCACAGCTCAACTAAACTCGCACCCTTTTACTGTTCATATGGGTTTCACCCTCGCTTCGCCCCCATGTTACACCCTTTGCAGTCTACACAGGTGCCCGATGTACATGAGAGAATCACACATACACAGAACGTTCTGAGGGAAGCACAGAGAAGCCTGAGAGCGGCAAAGATCCAGTACAAGGCTTATGCTGACAAACATAGATGTCCGGGCCGGTGTATAAAATAGGGGATTATGTGTGGTTGTCTACCAAAAACATCAGGTTTAAAAAATATAGTGTGTTCAATCCCAAGTACATTGGCCCGTATAAAGTGATCAAGCTCATCAATCCTGTAGTGGTAAAACTAGCTTTGCCCTCCACTTTGAGGATACACCCTGCTTTCCACGTCTCCCTTGTTAAACCATCTCATACCAGGGTCAGAAGCACCCCAGCCCCAGTTCTCGTGAACAATGAGTTGGAACACGAAGTTAGGGGTATCGTAGACTCTAAGATCTACCGCAGTAGGCTTTGGTATCTAGTAGCCTGGAAGGGCTACGGGAACGAGGAGAATTCCTGGGAGCCCGCCTCGGGTGTACATGCCCCTTGTTACACAGCGCTTTTTCATAGGCGCTATCCTGGGAAGCCTTGTCTCTGTCAGTGTTCTTCGGGGGAGGGATGTACTGTTGCGGCGCACCGGGCGGGCCGCCGTAGAACACTGCAGACACGAACTGGCATTGCCTCAGCCGGACGTGCATACTGAAACCACAAGTCCCATGAGGCCTTGGGAGAGTGACGCCCGTGACGTCACCGCGTTGAGGAAGCCGGGAATAAGGAGGCTTCTGGGGCACCGGTCGGGTGCCGTTGATTCCCGATTCCAGGCAGACAGCAAAAGGACTCGAAGAGGACCGGTAGGGGTGCTAAATGCAATCAATCAATCAATCACAGAATTTGTAAAGCGCACTACTTACCCATGAGGGTCTCAAGGCGCTAGGGAAAAAAGAAAAGGGGGGGTGCTGCTACTGGTCGAACAACCAGGTCTTGAGTAGCCTCCTGAAGGTCAACAGGTCTTGGGTCTGTCGTAGGCTTAGTGGAAGGGTGTTCCAGGTCTTGGCGGCGAGGTGGGAGAAGGATCTGCCGCCGGTGGTAGTTCTTCGAATGCGAGGGAGAGGTCGGCGGAGCGGAGTTGGCAGTTGGGGACGTAGAAGAGGAGTCGTCTGTTGAGGTAGGCTGGGCCAGTCTTGTGGAGTTCCTTGTGTGCGTGGATGAGGAGTTTGAAGGAGATTCTCCTGTCGACAGGGAGCCAGTGCAGGTTCCTTAGGTGGGGGGTGATGTGGCTGTGGCGTGGTACATCGAGGATCAGGCGTGCGGAGGCGTTTTGTATGCGTTGCAGCCGCTTGATGAGCTTGGCCGGGGCTCCCGCGTAGAGGGCGTTCCCATAGTCAAGTCTGCTACTGACGAGGGCCTGGGTGACTGTTCTTCTTGTGTCTGTCGGGATCCACCTGTAGATCTTGCGAAGCATGCGGAGGGTGTTGAAGCAGGAGGATGAGACTGCGTTGACTTGCTTGTCCATGGAGAGCGTTGAGTCGAGGATGACTCCCAGGTTGCGTGCGTGGTCGGTGGGTGTCGGGGCTGCTCCCAGCGTCGTTGGCCACCAGGAGTCGTCCCAGGCTGAGGGGTTGGAGCCGAGGATGAGGACCTCTGTCTTCTCCGTGTTCAGTTTTAGTCGGCTGATCTTCATCCAATCGGCGACGTCCTTCATTCCTTCATGGAGGTTGGATTTGGCGGCGAGGGGTCCTTGGTGAGGGAGAGGATCAGTTGAGTGTCGTCGGCGTAGGAGATTATGTTGAGGTCGTGTTGTCTGGCGATGCTTGCGAGCGGGGTCATGTAGATGTTGAACAGTGTTGGGCTGAGGGACGATCCCTGGGGTACGCCGCAGATGATCTCGGAGGCTTCGGATCGGAATGGTGGGAGGCGGACTCTCTGGGTTCTGCCGGCGAGGAAGGAGGTGGCCCATTCCAGGGCCTTGTCTTGGATCCCTGCGTCGTGGAGGCGTGTGCGTAGAGTGCGGTGGCAGACAGTGTCGAAGGCGGCGGAGAGGTCCAGCAGGATGAGGGCTGCGGTCTCACCATTGTCCAGCAGGATCCTGATGTCGTCGGTGGCGGCAATGAGGGCAGTCTCAGTGCTGTGGTTGCTGCGGAACCCCGATTGGGATGGGTCCAGGATGCTGTTTTCTTCGAGGTATCGGGTTAGCTGTTTGTTGACGATCTTCTCGATGACCTTGGCTGGGAACGGAAGCAGGGAGATGGGCCGGAAGTTCTTGAGGTCTCTCGGGTCCGCCTTGGGTTTTTTGAGTAGGGCGTTGATCTCTGCGTGTTTCCAGCTCTCTGGGAAGGTCGCGGTCTCGAAGGAGAGATTGATGATGTTGCACAGGTGGGGTGCGATGGAGCTGCTGGCTTTGTTGAAGATGTGGTGCGGGAAAGGGTCTGACGGGGAGCCGGAGTGTATTGTGCTCATGGTCTTGATGGTGTCCTCGATGTTTCACTTCCTCCTTCTGCCCTTTTGACATTTGTGGGGGCTCCGCTGTATCTGTACAAGCGGAGGTGGTCTAGCTGATGGTCAGCCCTGTTGGATGAGCCGAGCACTGGCTCTTGCGGGGCTGATTGTTCAGCGTTTCTGAGTACTCCGATATAGGGGTTGAACCTAAATACGCTCTCAACTCGAACTCTTTATTTATTTAGCAATTTGGTTCTTTTGTTGTGTTACGAGCCTATCTGATCTCCAGCTGTAGTCCAGGCGGATTGTTTGACATAAGCTGGATATGGCTTGCTATCTAACGACACATACTGGATAGTGTTTCCAAAGGACAGTGCGTTTTGTTCTTAATTATTACCTGACTTTGTGCATATTGAAATTGGAGGTTTACACGAAAAGGTTCCAAGGAGAATTGGAGTTTTTCTATAATGCTTTCCAAAGGTATGACAATGTACAGAAGGGGTAACTATCCCAGGTGCATTAACTAATCAGACCGTTGTCTTGGCTTATTTTTGTTCTATTTCCTTCAGCAGGGGCTCGTTGAGCAAAACCAGGTGGCAGCTCCGCTTCCCCCCCTGTTTAGCGCTACATGAGATTATTATTGGTACGTTGTTCTGGTTTTGCATCCCATTATGTTTGAGGGGCATTGGAATGACTAGATACTGATCATGTTGTTCTATTTCCTAGAGTAATAGTGGCCTCACCGCGCAAGGGACACCAGTTCATGAAAGAAACGGTTATTTTTCTTTACAGGTATTGGTACTAGAGATATATGTGGTACTGTGATGTTATCGTGCCTCATGGTGTATGTACTCTGATCTGATAGTTGTTTACTCTCATTGCAGATCTCCCTCCCCGCTGACCCCATCCTTCCCTTTCCTCACTTGATCACCCCGTTGAGTCTGTTGTTTCACTCAGACCTCGGGGCTATCAGGAGGTGGATCCCATTGAGCATCGTCCGACTCTGAGGATTCAAGGCCCTGACATCCCCTCAATAATAAAAACTTAAATTAATATATTTATAAAAAAAGACGGGGGTTGGGAGGTCTCTCCCCCACCCAAAAGAAAATATATTACCTAGTGGCAGTCGCCAGTAGGTAGTTATATTTAGGTCTGCTTTTCCATAGAAAGACCGTTTCTCAGTTTGCTAATAACTTTGTCCCCGTTTGGCGAATCTTCACAAAACTTTCCGAAAACAAATTCATCCACCTCAGCTGCTTCCTAGAAGGCTTCTGGGTGATCCGTCAAGCGGGGGCCGAGAAAAAAGAGGGGTCCCAAAATGCAAAATCCCCATGCATTTTTCATAGCCTTCTTTAGTCAAGGCTACAGCAAAAACTGCTGAACGGAATTACACCAAATTCAGCAGGAAGTTAAATCTTGGTCCGCAGATTGTGCTTTTTGTGATTTGATATAAATCCGTTCAGTAGTTTTTGAGAAGTTAAGGTTTAAATATAATTGTATATTGGGACAGTTGGTATCCAAATATACTCTGATTGGCCAGTTTAAACGGGACTAGTCAATTCTGATTGGTTGGTTTCAACCTGAACAATATGTTTTGGCAACCATTACAAGACTCAGGGACTTTGTCGTTGTGTTCTCTAAATGAATTTAAAAAAAAATGTAAGGGGGCAGTGTGAGCACAAAGGGCATTTGTGGGGGTCCCAATGGGATCCCCTTCCTTTATTTGCTAGCCACAACATGGACAACATGAGGTGGCAGCTGGAACATGGACCCCATTCAAATGCATTGTAGTGAATGGCATGTTTTGAGGGTCACAAAAAGGAGCAGATATAAAGGGTGACAACAGATTTTAGTTACAATTTAAATCATTTGTTGGTGGTACCATACTAATTTTAGGAATTGTAGTGTTTTCCAAAGTGTTTTTACCCTGTGAAAAATGCTGATCTTCTGCTGGGATTGGATGAATCATGTTTGAAAGAAAACTGTTTTCTCATGATTTTCTCACAGAGGTTATGGAAGGTTCCAGAAGCTAACATGAGAGCATAGTTTCTGTAAATCCACACTATCTTTCTCACCCATGTGAGAATAAAGTCTGACATTCTCAGTAAAACATGTACTTCCAACAGCAGCAGCCTGTCAGTTGATTCTTCTGTGTTCTACTGCAACCTCCCAGAGTGTTATAAAGAACGACTCGGCCCAGAATCTGAAAGGTGTCAGGCAACGCAGCGCAGCACCCAAAGATGCTCTACTGCATTGCATGACAGGGAGAGAGCAGGAGAGTGACATATTCACAGAGATATGGCACTCTCCTCCCCTCTCCCTAGCACCGGCGTTGATTTCCGCTGCTGTGCGCCAGGCACACACCTTAGCGCCATAGCGCTATGGTGGGTGCCTGAGTCTACCATAGGTTTTGTACAGGAAGGGTACTATGCCTAGACAAGTTTAAAAACTGTTCCTACTTTGTATGTGTGCTGTACAGTGCAAAACGCTTACAAAGTCGGAAAAGCACAGAGAAATGAAAACATTTCTCCGTTTAATGTCTGCTTTTCAGCAGCGTTAATTTTTGGCACTAAACCCTTTCTACCAATGTTAGTAAATAGGGTTTAGCGTCACAAAGCAGGAGTGTTTGCACGGAACGCCCATTTACCACCCATGTAACACCCCCTTGAGGCAAAGTAATGCAAAGCAGCATTTTGCACTGCTTTGCATTACTTTTACATACAAACCAATGCTAATACCAATTAGTGTTGGTTTGTAAATCCCAATACAGGTTTAGCTTCGGATTTGTGTTCAAAAAGTAATACTAACCCAGTGCTAAACCTTTGAGAATCTGGGCCCTAGAGTGCTAACAGTCTTACTTATGGTCAAAAGTGTGGCACACCTGAAGCCATCTTGATTGAATCAAACTGGTAAAACTAAAAACATTTCATTTAGAAAAGAACAAAATGAGGGGATTCATGTTGTCATAGAAATTTTGATTAGTGCTGTAGAAAGCAACATTAGGACACATTTTAAATGAGTTCTCAAATATCTCAATCTTTTATTTTATTAAAACATTCTGATAATCAGACTGAAACATGCCCTTTCTACACCAGCAGCAGACTGCCAGTTAACTCACCGGTGATCAACACCTTTACCACAGTGTTCTAATGACCAACTAGAGTGCTAACATCCTGAATTTATGCCAAAAGTGTGGCACATCTGAACACCATCTAGATGGAATCGAAGAAAAAAACTGAAAGCATTTTCTACTGAGGCTACTGCACTAAATGAGGAAATTAGGGCGTTTCATAACAAAAAATCTCTCAAGATGGCTAACAGAGAAAAAAAGAGACCAACTGTAGCACAAATATCACCCAAATGTAGCCCAAGCATAGCTCAATGGCAGAATTGTGTAAAACACTTTTTGCAGTTTTTTATAGTGCAGACTTGACCCAAAGTATTGGAGAGCTTTAAATGAGCATCAGTTACATTACACAAGGACACATTCATTTTGGTGTTAGGCATGGGGAGATTGTGATTTGCCCAAAATCACAGGAAGTTGAGCCAATGCCGAAAATTGAACCTGGTTCCTCAGTTGCAAAGTTGGCAGTTCTGGCCATAACGCCACATCCTTTCCCCTACGTGCAACAAAAAATCAAGTGATCAACTGGATAAAAAAACATAAAGATAGCAAATAATTTAAAAGCACTTTGTCGCTATTTGAGAACTCAGAAAATGTGTCCTCATTTTAGTTCTTTAGAGCACTAACCATAATTTCTATGGTTAAAAGACCCCCTCATTTTTATTATAATTTCTAAGGGAAATGCTTTAGGTATTACAGTTTTGATTACATCAAGATGACTTCAGGCATGCCACATTTTTGTATTAAATATAGAATATGGTGATGTAGTTGTTCATTGGAATACTGTGAGGAGGCAGCGGTCAGGGGCATGGACTCGGACAGTTGAGGGTAGAGAGGTGGGGTCAAAGGCAGCAAGTTGACCATGTTGGGCAGGCGGGAGGGGCAGTGGCAGCACAACGGTCCATGGAGGGCAGGGAAAAGGGCGGCAGGGTCAGCAAACTAACCATGCAGGGCAGGCAGGAGAGGATGTGGCAATACAACAGACCATTGAGGGCCGAAGGGAGAGGCAGTGTCAGTACAACCATACAAGACAACAAACCTGATTGAGGCAGGAGACTCCCAGTGTTTTAAAGCCCAAAAGAGCTTTATTTTAGCTGTCTTCTGCCTAAAATCTCCTCTCTTTCAATGTAAGTCAATGGGGAAAATCAATTCCCCAGATTTATATTCAAAATCTCCCTCTTACCAAGTTCACAATGCTGGCATGTATGGTGCATTGGACCACAAAGGTTGGGAGGAATGGGGTAGGGACATGGATTCAGACCATAGAGGGCCAGAGGGATGTGGGCAGGGGCACCAATTGACCTTTCAGGGAAGGGGCCAGGGGTTGCAGCAGCACAATACACCACTCAGGGCAAGCTGGTGGGCAGTGCAGCACAATGTACCATGGAACGCAATAGGGAGGGCACAGGGGCATGCAAATGGACAAAAGAGAGGAGAGGGGAAAGAGGCAAGGGCAGCAAGCTGATCTTACTGGACAGGCAGGAGGGGCAGTTGCAGCACAACAGCAGAAGGGAGGGGATACGGGCCCACGCATGGAAAACAGAGGGCAGGGGGTGGAGGGGGGCAGGGCAGGAGGAGAAAGCTGATCATGCAAGGATCGGGTCCTGTGCATTCTGTGTCACTGGAACCAAGCTGTACCCGGCTGATGAGCTCATAACTAGGGCAAAACCAGTCCTTGGTTGCTTGTTTTCTGGTCCAGGGAGGACCTGGCTTTGCAGTTTGGGCTGGACTGTTCCTATTGGAGCAGGGTCAAGACTGATTTGTATATAGCTTGGTCCAAACTGAGGTGGCATGGTGTGCAAAATAATGATGGATTGGGATGCAGTCCAGAATGATTACCAGTGTCTGAGATTAATTCAAGCATTCCATCCATCACTGTTTTGTATACTTATTGTGTCACTCTAAGTGGGACGGTTATGGCCAGACGTGGGTCCCATGCACACTGTGCCACTGGAACCAAGCTGAATCCGGCTGATGAGCCCATAATGAGGGCTAAACCAGTCCTAGGTTGCGTATGTTCCAATTCGGGGAGGACCTGTCTTGGCAGTTTGGGCTGGACTGTTCCTATTGGAGCAGTGTCAAGACTAATTTGCATATAGCTGCCTCCAAACTGAGGTGGCATGGTGTGCAAAATAGCAATGGATTGTGATGAGGCTCAAGTGATTACCAGTCGCTGAAATTAATTCAAGCATTAATAATAATAATAATAATAATAATAATAATAGTGCCGCTTATAAAGCGCACGGCTACCTCAGCTGAGGTGTCCCGGCGCTAGTTGTGGGCTCCGTAAGGGGGGTCGATTCAGGTTCATTGAGACTTGTTGAAGAGCCAGGTCTTCAGTGTTTTCCTAAAAGCCTTTTCAGAATCCAGCATACGGACGTGAACGGGCATAGCATTCCACAGTTTCACTGTTTTCACCACAAAAGAATGCCACCTATCCTGGCTTTAAAAAATTGAGGGGCCCGCAGAAGTCGCAGGTGGTTTGATCTCAAGGCCCGAGCTTGATGGTATACTTGCAATCTCTGCCTGAGATAACCCGGGCCCTGGTCTCTGGTGGCTCTATAGGCCAGAGCGAGTGACTTAAACTCAATCCTCCTGCTAACAGGCGGCCAATGCAGTTGCCGCAATTGCGGGGAAATATGATGGCGAAGCGGCACCCGCCTAATCAGTCTGGCCGCAGCGTTCTGGATTATCTGCAGCCTGCGGACAAGGTATGCTGGCAGCCCCAGATACAGGCTATTAGCATAGTCCAGCTGAGAAGTCACCAAGGCATGGACTGTTGTCTTCCTGCAGTCTTCTGGCAGGAAATGTAAAAATTTCCTGAGAGCTCTTAACTTCCAGAAGCACGTGGATGAGATGTGGCGCACCTGGGTTTGGAACAAGAGGTCATTATCAAATTTAAACCCCAGATTTCTGGCCGAATCCACTGGGTTAGGGGGTGGGTTAAGCTCTGAGGGCCACCACTGTCAGCTCGACGATTCCTCGGGAACGGTTCAATACCAAAAGGGGTCCACCTCTCGACAGCCCCAACCCAGAATGCTATAACAGCACAGGTGAATGGGATGGTTAAGCGGGGGAAGGAAAAGAAGGGGTCAGCAGGGAGGGAGATCTGAAAAGCAAAAAAAAACTCAAAGATCAGCAATAGTTAGGATATACAATTTCTCTTATCTATTCCAATGAGCTACCCCTACCTGTAAAATAAACAATAGCATTCCTTCCATTTAGGCAATTCATGAAACCAACAGTTCAATATTTTTGTTCTGTAATGACGGTGATTGCGCTAGGGAAAGGATAGAGGTACAAAGGGAGTCATAAAGCCATGAGCCCAAACAGACACTCAGCCACCGCTAGCTTTGCCATGCGCCAAAGAGCCAAACACACCAGTACACACACTTTGTCCCACGTCACAGGGGAAGAGCAGAAGGCTGCCTCTTGAACCCCCTGTTAAGGTAAACCAAACACAAACGATCAAAATACTTCTTTTGAATTCTGGTTCAATAGTTCGGCATCATTTAAAAGTCATGTGCACAAGCGCAATTCACACCCTTAACTGCAATACCTAGATACCTAAATCCTTGGTAGTATCTGTGCAAGGAGGTGGCGTGATACTTTCCCCGGTAATGGAGATGTGTGGGCTTTAGTTGAGGCAAGGATCCCACTAGTAATGGAGGCAAAGTTCCTATGTGAAAAGCTCACTTGGGCCCCCCTCCAAGGCGAATAACAATAAAAGTCTGTTGCTGTAACAAATTCGGGTCTTCCCGGTCTAGGTGGTGCAAGTGCACCCTTACCCTACATCAGCTGGAACGAGGATCTGCAGCGCGGCCGGCGCTGCGCAAACAAGGAATAACCAGCAGCTTGTTCTTCCATTGTGGCTGCCTTTAACCGGTCTTCCTCTTCCGGAAAAGACGCCACGTGATCGGGGCTGTAGCGGATACGTCCACTAGGCATCCTGGGAATTGTAATTTTCGGTGCCCTGCGCCCAACGCCAATCGCGTTGCAGCGCCATTCTCCCGCCGACCCGGCTACCACCGCTGAGCCCCCTCCCTGGGTCCACCATCCGGACAGCCAGGACCAGGTGTCGCCGCCACGGGCGAACAGCGATGCGACCCCCTCGCCCTCAGGTACGTCTCTGTCTTGAGTCTGCCCGGGATCTGCCCGAGCCGTCCTGAGATCTGTAACAACCACAGACTAGGCGGTGGAGGAGCTGCCTGACTGAAAACAGGACCTCCGTTTTGTCGGTATTAAGCTTTAAGCAATTCTCATTCATCCAGGCCGAGATGTGTTTTAGGCATTGCTTAAACTTGTGGAAGGCCGCATCCGAGTGTTCTTTGAAACAGAACACCAACTGTGTATCGTCAGCATATGAGACTACCCTCACCCCCCATGTCTCCACTAGGGTAGCCAGCGGGGCCAGGTAGACATTGAATAGTAGCGGGCTCAGGGCCAACCCCTGGGGTACCCCGTAACCAAGGGGTATCTGGAAGGAAACAAAAGGACGTAGGAACACCTGCTGCGAACAGTTCTCCAGGAACGACTGAAACCAAGACAGGGCTATTCCCCACACCCCCACTTGTCTCAATCTCGCAAGCAGAATTGAGTGGGCACAGTATCGAATGCTGCGTACAGGTCAAGTAACACCAGCATCGCTGAGGCGCTCTGGTCCACAGATTCACATACTGTTTCGGAGACTTCGAGGAGCGCGGTCTCCGTGCTGTACCCAACTCTAAAACCCGATTGCGAGCCATGTAAGTGACTGTTCGTTTCTAGGATTCTGCCAGTTGTTTCTGGACTTCCTTCTCCAGAACTTTCGCTGGTGCTGGCAGTAGGGAAATGGGTCTAAAATTCTTTAGCGGACCCTGAGGTATCTCTGGGGGCTTTCCTGACGGAACTTGATTCATTCACGCGGGCTTCGGGGTTCAAGGTCAACATCGGAAAGTCTGTGACTCTCAACCTCTCGCTGCCACCACACATGCTGGCCCGCCTCCAACAGCGGCACCCAATACAGTGGACAGAGGACACTGTCCCCTATTTGGGAATCCAGTTGGCCCCTACCCTACAACCTATAGCAACGGTTAATTACGCCAGGTTGCTCACTCAAATCCGCTCCGATCTGAGGCGGTGGAAGCATTACCCTATCTCATGGTTAGGGAGAATAGCAGCTGTTAAAATGACCATCTTACCCAAGATCCTCTACTTGTTTCAGACGCTCCCTCTGCAGCCCCCAGTGGGATGGCTATACCGGGTACAGTCAGAACTCTCTTTTTTCATATGGCAGGGCTGTAAGCCATGGATGAAGAAGATCCTTAGCACTCTCCCACCCACAGCAGGCGGGCTGGGGGTCCCTGACATTCACCTTTACTACAAAGCCACGCAGCTGCGCCACTTAGTTGAATGGAACCGCACTGAGTCTGAGAAACACTGGCTCTTTCAGGACCGGGCGGTGGCTGGCACGTCGCTCAGAAAGATCCCCTTTCTGAAGAAACCGCACAGACCCCCTAACCTATACGCTTCCCTCATCACACGATCTACATTAACGGTTTGGGACCAGGTCAACACGAGATACGGGCTGACTACCTTTCCCTCTCCCCTCACCCCGCTCTTCGACAACCCAGAATACGGTCCGGGAATGGGCGAGACCACCTTTCCACACTGGCGTGTTGCGGAGTGTCGCGTCTTGGGTCATCTATATGATGAACAAGGGGTGAACTCCTTTTCACAAGTTAGATCTGAATATGGATTCCCAGAATCAGAACGGTTGCGCTATCTGCAACTCCGACACTGGGCGTCACACCCAGAAAACAAATCGCAGGCGCAGAGACACCTTACCCCTTATGAACGTTGGCTACTCACACGAACATCAGACAAGAAACTAATCTCCAACCTATACAAGATTCTCCTTACACGCTATATACACACGTACAATGCTAGTCGCACGCGCTGGGAGAAAGACCTAGGTCGAGCACTCAGTAGCAAGGAGTGGGAGGGGGCGTACTATAGAGCACGGCACACGGCCAGCAATATGGGCCTAACCGAAACATTAACCAAAATAGTCACCTACTGGTACTATACCCCGGAGCGGATTCACAAGGTAGACCCCACACAAAGCCAGGACTGCTGGAGGGGTTGTGGGAAACCTGGTACGCTAGTTCACCTGCTTTGGGATTGTGAGCATTTACACCATTACTGGACCCAAATCCTGGCGGAAATGAAATGAAAAAAACATTTATATAGCGCGATAGCTACCCTGAGGCATCCCAGCTCTGAAATCGGACGCGGACAGACAGAGAAGGCCCATAATTAAGTGCAGTTTTTAAAGAGCCATGTTTTTAGGAGTTTACGGAAGGGCAGCAGGTTAGGCTCCCCCCGTATATGGGGGGAGAGCGTTCCATAGTCTGGCGGAGTTATAAGAAAAGGAGCGCCCGCCACATCTAGCTCTCTTTATTTTCGGGAGTATGGCAAGAGAGAGGGACGCCGAGCGGAGGTTTGTGCTTGGTTGGTATGGAATGATCATAGATCGGCTGATTGCTGGTCCATTCCCCCAAAAGGACTTATGTGCAATACACATAGCTTTAAATTTGATTCTTTCCCTGACAGGCAACCAGTGAAGGCTCCTCAGTGCAGGTTTTGCGGATTGCCGGTAAGGGATCTGGAGGAGCAGGCGAGCTGCACAGTTTTGGGGGATCTGGAGCTTGTAGGTAGTGGATTGGGGGGCTCCTAAATAAAGGGCGTTCCCATTGTCTAGGCGAGATAGAATGAGAGCCTGGACCATAATTCTTCTTGCCTGAAATGGGAGAAGAGGGAGTATTTTACGTAACATCCTCAGCAGGCCATAACAAGTGGCCGATAGTTTTGCCGCCTGGTAGTTAAAGCTCAGGGAGCGGTCCAGCCAAATGCCAAGGCTTTTGATCTGGTTTTCTGGTTCTGGGGCAGGGCCTAGACAATTGGGCCAAAGCAGCTCGGAGTTAAAAGATGGCGAGTTACCAAGGAGCATAAGCTCCGTCTTGTCCCCATTGTGTTTTAGGCCATAGAGTTCCATCCATTTGGCTACCTGCTCTAGGCAGCTTCCTAGGTCCCTGGATGACTTCTCGGGATGGTTTAATGCCACCACGAGCTGTGTGTCATCAGCATAGGTAACGATTTTAATGCCAAATGGACGGACAATCTCTGCCAAAGGACTCATATAGACATTAAACAGTGTGGGGCTCAGGGAAGATCCCTGAGGCACACCACAACTGAGGGACATACGTTTGGATACGACGTCTCCTTCAAAGACCTGGAAGGATCGTTCTCCTAGGAAAGACTGCATCCAAGTGATGACACCACCTGTCACTCCCAGACTCCTAAGTCTGAGGATCAGTGTATCGTGGTTAACGGTGTCGAATGCAGCGCTGAGGTCCAGGAGAATGATCGCTGCTGTACCCCCTTGATCCAGAATACTCAGTTACTGCTAATAGGGCGGTTTCAGTGCCATGTTGGGGATGGAAGCCAGTCTGCGAGGGGTGAAGTAGATTGTTGGATTCTAAAACCTCTACCAGAACTGAGTTGACGTGCCTCTCTAAGATCTTACTCAGCCTTGGAAGGAGAGAAAGGGGGCGATAATTCTCCAAGTTGTCCTGGTCAAGGTTAGTTTTTTTTTAGAAGAGCCTTCACCATTGCGCATTTCCATGCAGGGGGGACCACTCCAGAGGAGATGGAAGCATTGACCAGATCAAGGATTACTGGAAGGATGTTTCTGGTGACAGAGGTCAGAGCACGGGGAGGTGCAGGGTCTCTTGGGGAGCCCGATTTTACCCGAGCCATGATGGCGTCTAATGTTACAAGGTCCAATAGGGGAATTTGCGCCAGTACTGTTTGGGTGCCATACACTGGTACAGTGATAGGAGCCAAATTTTGTTGGTTGTGAGTAGAAGGGAAAGTTGAGTATATATTTTGTATTTTCTGGTGGAAGAACTCAGCCAAATTGTTGCAGCGGGAAAGGGCACCGTCCATGGTTGGTTGTTTCTGGGGCAGTTTTAAAAGGGTTTTAGCGATCCAGAAGATTTCCGTGGGGGAGTTAGAGGCTAGATGAATTTTTTCCTCGTAGAAGGAAGCTTGTGCAGCTTTAATTTTGACTTTATAGGTTTTTCTTGCCTCCCTATATTTTAATTTACTGGATTCTGCATTGTCTTTTCTCCACTTCCTCTCTAACCTTTTACAGATTTGTTTAAGTTCCCTTAACTTCGGGGAGTACCATGGGGAGATCCTCGGCCTACATTTTGTGTGAGTGGATCTCTTAGGAAAAACGTAATCTAAGGAGCTTTGGATCCAGTTGTTAAATTTATCATTGGCCGAGATAGGATTCGGATCACTAGCTGGCCTAGTGGCTTCCAGAACTGAACTCCATTGTTCTATAGGTAGCTTAGACCAGTTACGTTCCTTGCAACTGACTAAGTTGGAGGAGGAAGTGGGGCCAGTAATCTCCCAAGATAGGGGGATCAGGAAGTGATCTGACCAGGGTAGCGGAGATGGTGCTCCTACTGTAAGTTCATTACAATTGCTGAAGATGGGATCAAGTAGGTGACCTTTAATGTGGGTTGGTTCAAGTACTTTCTGTTTTAACTGAAGCGCGGAAAGATTCACAGTCAGCTCTGTCGCGATCGGGTCCGAGGGGTTGTCTAAGTGTATTTTGAGATCACCTAATACTGTAAAGTTGGACGGGGAGCTGGCTAGGTTAGCAACGGTTTCAAGGAGGGTATTGAGGAATTGTCCGTGGGCCCCAGGTGGGCGATATATTAATAGGCCAGAAAAGGTGGTAGTAGGTGAGAAGTCTATGGAGAAGGCGAGATTCTCGCAGTCTGGTAAAAGGTCTGCGGTGACGCGACAATTGAACAGGTCTTTAAAAATAATTGCTATGCCCCCCCCTCTGCCATTCTTACGATCCACCTGTTGTATAAGATAGCCGTGAGGGAGGGTTTGAGTGAGGACTGGATCAGACTCGTTGTTGAGCCAGGTTTCTGCCAGGAAGAGAGCATCTGGGTTTTCCTCCTCCAATAACATGGCTATTTCAGTGGCATGTTTAGGGAATGATCTGCAATTCAGTAAAAACATCTTTAGTGTAAAATGTTTTCCAGGAGGGGTCCGGACTTCAGTAGACGGACGGAGATTAAAAGCACAATGGGGACAGTTAGAGTAACCTTCAGAGACATTCATGGAGTGTAGACAGTTGCCATTTGCCTTTCCTCTAAGATTGTGGAGAAATTGGGGGCTATAAGATCTAATAGTTGTCGGAGCAAGGACAGGGGTTGTGGCCCCTGGCCCCGGCCGGACGCGGACGGGCGCAGACGGGCTTGCCTTTGGCGTGCCTTCGGCACGCCGCCGGCGCGCCCGCTGCGTGGAGAGTCTGGCATGTGTTTAAGTAGGTTAGGCAGCGGAGCTGCTAACCATATGGCTCCGCCCCCCCGCCTCCTGCCCGGAAATTAAGAAAGCTGTTGCCGAGTACTCCCTCCACGCAATCGGGAAATCCCGTGGTGGACCGGGGAGCAGAGCGGTTTGCAGCGGGGTCAGAGGAGAGCCAGGTGAGGGAGCAAAGTGATTAGTGCTGAGCGCTATAGTTTTAAAAAGTATGGTTCCGCAAATTAAAAGTTGTGCCGTGAAGCAAGATTAAAACACTTAAAATTGTTTTACTGCATGCGCGCGTCCGCTGCGCGGAGAGTCTGGCACGTGTTTAAGTAGGTTAGGCAGCGGAGCTGCTAACCATATGACTCCGCCCCCCCCGCCTCCTGCCGGGAAATGAAGAAAGTTGTTGCCGAGTACTCCCTCCACGCAATCGGGAAATCCCGTGGTGGACCGGGGAGCAGAGCGGTTTGCAGCTTGGTCAGAGGAGAGCCAGGTGAGGGAGCAGAGTGATTAGTGCTGAGCGCTATAGTTTTAAAAAGTTGACCAACATCTGGATACTGAACTGCCAAGATTCCCTGCCTAAATCCTTTTGGGAGTGCCAAATCCCCTAACATACCCCCTTAAGTCTAAACGAGGACGCCAAATTGCGATAGCCTTGGGGACGGCCATTCAAAACATCCTGTTGCATTGGAAAACACCCCGCGTCCCCACACACAGACTGGCTTCAACGCTTATGGCATGTATTAGGGATGGAGAAGATTTCCCTTACACTAGCGGGGAAAGGTTCGACCTTTGGAGAATTGTGACAACCATTCCTGAACATACTCGTCCAAGAGTTTCGGGAACTCACGTGCCCCAGATACCTGCACCTATTACGGCTGACCACACCTGACACCACTGCCATTCAGCCGGTTACCCAACTACAATAAGACACACTTGCTCCACAACGGATCTTTAAGTTACAGTGAACGGGGGTAGGGAGGGGATGTGGGGGGGATGTTTTCATTCCCACTGTTTTACTTTACTTGTTGGTACCTTGGTATATCAGCGACCTGGGCTCTGCGCAGCCCCTGCTTGATTACTCTATGTAATGTACACCGGCAGCCAGCTGTTAAATCAATAAAAAGATATAAACCTAAAATTCTTTAGCTCTGCTGGATCAGCCTCTGGTTTCTTTAATAAAGGCAACACAAATGCTTGTTTCCATGTGACTGGGTAAGTACCAGTTATTTCCAAATCTGATTCATAAATGGATTAAGACAGGGGGCCAATAATCTGAAGAACCTAGCATGACACGGATCTCCAGGTGAGCCCAACTTGCACCTGGACAATTCTCTGAGTGACTCTTCCAAAGGCAGTGTGTGGAAATCTGACCAGGTGCTGGGGGAGTCTGAGGTTAAGCTTTGCACATGGGAGGAGCGAGAAGCCGGTAGAGGGAAGGCAGAGTAGATCCTTTGGATCTTTTCCTCAAAGTAGTCTGACAGGCCAGAGCAAAGAATAGGAGAGGACGCAACTGTGCTATCCAAAGCTGTGGGATTGGAAAGCTCTTGACAATTTTAAGCATTCCATCCATCACCGTCTTGTATACTTATTGGGCAGGTGGGATTGGTACAAGAAGCACAACACACCATGGAGGGCAACAGGGAGACTATAGTGGCATACACAACACAGACAAAGGAGGGAACGTGGGAGGGGTCGGGGTAGCAAGCTGACCACACTGGGCAGGAGGAAGGGGCAGTGGCAGCACAAAAGACCATGCATGGCAAGCAGGGGGGTTAGTGGTAGCACAACGGCCATGGTGGGAAAGAGGGAGGGGGCAGGACTTGCACAAAAAACCATGGAGGGCAGAAGGGAGGGGTAGGGGCTGGAAACAGACATTGGAGGGCAGGGGAAAGGAAGGTAGGGTAGGGTAGGGCCACCAACCTAAGCACGGAGGCTAAGCAGGAGGACAATGCTAGGGGCATAGACTTGGGTAACGGAGGGAAGGAGGAGTGGACAGGGATATTAAGCTAACTAGAGGGCAGTGGCAGAACATAAGACCTTGCAGGGCAGGAGGGAGGGGGCAGGTACACGGACTCAGACAAAAGAGCACAGGGAGTAGGTGGGTAGGGGCAGCAAGCTAACTGTGCAGGGCAGACGTGAAGGGATGTGACAAAACAATAGCCACACAGGGCTGGATGAGATGGAAGGGATATGAACTAGGACAATGGAGGGCAAAGAGGAGGGGGGCAGGGGTAGCAAGCTAGGACTTGGCAGAAGAATGGACAATGAGAAGCCAGACCCTGCGTCCATCCCCTGCCGTGCATTATGATGGACATCTTACTTTATGTTAAAAAAAACCTAGAAATTTACTGAATAAAACAAAGGTTAAAGTGACATTATAGTTAGGAATTGTAAGATTATCTAACTTTACAATTAAAAAAACCTTAGAAATTCACTAAAAAAAACAAAGGTTAAGGGGATGTTATAGTAAGATGAAAATATCACGTAAAACATCCCATTTGAAAGTAAGAAAAACCACTGAAATTCACCACTTATAATTATCTCAAGTAACTATATCTCGTACTTTAAAGTAACTATATCTTGCGCCCTCTGCATGCACTGCTTTTACCTTTGCATATTAAATCACTCATGACATATTCATTGTCTGCATTTATAACATCCCTAATCACATCTGAAATGCCATCATTGTTGATAATACAGTTCTCCCTTTTAATTGCTTCTGAGTATGCAAAGGCGCCAAATCACCTACAAGCTTCGCCTGTTTGGACTCACCCCTTCCACGTTAGTAGTATGCAACAGTTCTGGCTCCGGGTGGGTTGGCCAAAGGGCTGGCCACAGGACAGGCCCTATTGCCAACCCCCTGCTGTGCACCGCCAAAGGCCGTGCACAGTGTGGGATTGACTGCCTGTGGGGGGGTTAGCTGCAAGGCCGGACAACCCCCCGCTGTGCATGGAAAAAGGGGGTTGGCTTTATGTATGGTAACTACCTATTGCACATCTTCTTCTGATACATCTCCACTCGCTCCCTGACTTTAGCAAAATCGATCTCAACTTCACCCATATTCTTCCCTCTCAACCATCACAGCATCAACTTCAACCCCGATTTTCTTCCTCGTAACATTTCAAACGGGGATAAACCTGCAACTAAATTAGGTGATGTCCTGTATGTCAACAAAGTAGCCTGTAAAGCTTTCCTCCAAGGTAAATCACTTTTCATAGCCAATTGAACCAACTCCTTAACCACCCTGTTGAAACATTGCACTTGGCCATTGGCTTGAGGATGATAGTTTCACACTGTAAAACCACACATCTCCTCAAAAAACTGTCCATCTCCTTACTTACAAATTGGGGTCCATTGTCTGATAGAACGTACCTTTGGTATCCCCTTGCGATAAAAAATGTCATCCAGAAACTCCATGACCTGAGTGGAAGTAACCTTTTCTACCATTTTCAACTCTGGCCATTTAGCAAAATAATCGATTTCTACAATGGCATGGTTCCTTGCTAGGTAACATTCCAAATGGACCCAATATATCAACTTCCAACTTCCGCCAAGGTACTTGGGCCTATTCAATAGGACTCACATCTACCAACAATGCCTTCACTGATTTATCACTACTCGCACATGGTTTGCATTCTCTCACCCAATTATTGAACACACTATTGACTCCAGGCCCCCAATAAAATTCACGTATCCTTCCTTTCGTGATAGACATTTTCATGTGACCTTCTTGTGCTAACATAAAAATAGATTTCCTTAAATTCTGTGATGGAACAATTTTGTCACCTCTCATGACTATACCATCAGAATCCATCAACTCTTCCCTTACTTTAAAAAAGATGCTGCTTCACCTCTCAGCTTCCTTTACTCTGGCCAGCTTTTTCTCCAGTAACTCTGAACATCTCACAAAACGTAATCACTAAGCATAGCTCCACTCAATTTTTCTTCAGATATAGTTTTTACCACATTTTCATTTGAATTCCATCCATTAATATCATCCAAAGTATATGCCACATCACATCCACCTCCTCATCAAAGTTCTCTTCATCCAGAATCGGAAACCGAAACATTCAATCAGCATGCACGTTAACCCGACCTGGAACGTACTCCAACATACATTGGTACTCTTGCAGTTTGGCTGCCAACCTTGCTAGACGAGCTGTAAATATTCTTCGACCACCACCAGCCAACATATTGACCAATGGCTTAAGGTTTGTTCTTAGTACAAATTTCGTCCCCCATAAAAATTGATGAAAATGTTTAACTGCCCAGGTGCAAGCTAACAGTTCTTTTTCAATAGTATAATAATTGTACTCGGAATTCCTTAACAACCTGGAAACAAATGAAACTACCCATTCTTCATGTCTGTTTTTCTGCATAAGGACTGCGCCCAGACCCACTACTGGCGTCCACTGCTACAATACATATTGTTTCCTACCACATATCATTTTAAAAGGGTGTTCCAAAAATTGCTCACTTTATGAAGTTGAAAGCCTCTTGCTGACTCTCACTCCATACATATTTAGCATTTTTCTTTAGTAATTGCCTGAGTGGATGCACTTTGATTGCTTAATCCTGCAGAAACTTCCCATAACATTCTGTTAATCCCAAGAAGGACAATAGTTGGTCTTTAGAAGTGCAGGGGCATTTAAAATTCCTTTCACATAGTTATGTTTAGGTTTAATACCCCCTTTTGAAATTTCATGCCCTAAGTACTTTACTTTATCCTGCCTGAACTTGCAATTTGAAAATTTCAATGTTAGACCTTTGTCTTGCAATCTCTTTAACACATCTAGTAAAATCTTATCATGTTCTGCATGAGTTTTCCCGAAAATTAATATATCACCTTGGAAGGCGACAGCTACCACAACACCTTCTAGCCCATTTTTTATTTAGCGCTGAAACACTGAGGCTGCACTTGCCAACCCGACAGGCATTATCAAGTACTAAAACATATCTTCAGGTGTCACAAACGCTGTAATGTGTTTAGACTCTTCCTGTGATTCTACTTGGTTGTATGCGCTTGCTAAATCCACTGTCGAAAAAACAGTAGCACCCACCAGTGTCAAAATAATCTCATGGATATTAGGAAGAGGGTGTTTGTCCACCCAAATTTCCTTTTTAAGAGTGCGCAGATCCACACATGAATGAAGTTTGCCAGACCCTTTGACAGACAGAACAATGGGAGACACCCAAGTTGAAGACTGTATGGGTTCAATGATTTTCTTCTCAACCAGATCTGTCTTTGAGTTTATACCGATACGCCTTGGGCACATTCCTAACTTTATGCCTCAGAGGTATCGCTTCCTCATTCAAGATGATCTTGGGTTTGAAATCTACATACGTGCCCAACCTCTCTTGAAACAAACTCTGGAAAGATGTTTGTATGTCAAAGACATACTCTGTCAGGTGTAATTACATACACTGGTGGAGAAGTGATTGGATCTCATCTTATTCTCATTTATTGTTGGTGAGGCTATCCTAGTATGATATGACCTTTGGTCGCCACATATACTTTGCCTCTTGTCCTTCTCCCCCCAAATTCTAGATCCGCCGAAATGTACCCTTGCAAATCAATTTTGTGTCCTGAATATCCCCCAGGTTGTATTTCTCCGGAAACAACTTATGTCACCCCATATGTTGTTGAACAATGTTTTCCCAATGATGCTATACCAGGCATAAGAATCAACCATCATTGTTACTGGTTTCCCATCATTAATTAATGTGCATCTGGGAAAACTTTTACATTTAGTGTTGCTCGCACAAAGAATGGAATTGAAATCTACACAAGCCTAATTTCTTTCATCACACGTAATACAATTGACCTTTTGAGATGTGCCCAAACTACACACCCTTCCAAAATGTCCTTTTCTATTGCATTTGACACAAACTTTATCCCATGCTTGACACCCCTTAAAATTTCCTACATGGTATGGATTCCCACACCTATAATGGCTGATACTATTTTTTTTCTCGTTCCTTTTAGTTTCTGGTTCTTTTTAGGTCGAGCATTCGAGACCTCTTGTATATACTTTAATATATACTTATTATATACTTATATGTGTATGTACTTTGTGGGCTCTGGAAATCAGCCCTAGGACTTGTCTGCTTCCGCTTAGGGACTTTTTTTCTGTTCAACTGCCTCTATTTAACTGTCTTGATAGAAAACAACCAGCAGAGGTCAGTGAAATACCAGAATTGCTTTCTGCTGAGGGACTTTCTTTTTTTTAATTTTCTGGTAACTGCCTCTATTTAACTTTCTTGATAGAAAACGACCAGCAGAGGTCAGTAAAATACCAAAATCACTTTAGCATTCTCTAGATTCCAGTCCATAGAAATTGTCTTCACGATCACCCGTGGACAATAATATTTTTTTCAAATCTTGTATTTTCAGTGATATGACCACCGAAGGCCCTGATTTTATATTAAAAACGGAGCTTTGGACTATACCATTTCCCGCGGAAAGGCAATATTTCTCTCCATGTGTTCCCATACCTGGCGTGTCACGCAGTTTAGTGCTTACTTTCCCTCCATGTTAAAGAACAGTAGATGTTTCAGCACCCAGGCTAATGTGCTGCATAGCTAAATACATAAAAGGTCCCAAAGGCGAGACCGATTGCATTGCAAATGCTTGTTTATTTTTGAAAGGAATCTGACTTTTTACTATACAGACTTCAGAAAAGGCATCCTGGGGTTTAATGTTCTGGCTTTTTATTTCATTTACAAACTTTTCAGACTGTTCAATACTCTTGGCAATATTTATAACTGCCCTTTAAGAGGACTCAGTACCAGTCCACAGTCTTTCATGAATTTTCTCGCTCTTTGTCTTCATCATTATTTCATTCTCAATACTTGTTCATACGTTATATTTTTGAATTCACATGATCCTACTAATATACGTAGAACAGACACCTCTGGGCCAAGTTAATAACATGTCCCTGTCCACGGCAATTGTCCCTAGGACCTGGAAGCAGGCCAGGGTGGTTCCCTTATTTTAAAAAAACCACCCTTGATACAGCTAAACCTGAGAACTTTCGTCCTATTTCTCTCCTGCCATGGGCCTCTAAGATCTCTGAAGCCTATATAAATTCCATTTTGTCAGGCTTTCTGGAAGAGAACAATATACTTGATTCCTCCCAGTGTGGCTTCCGTCCGGGTCTCAGCACGGAGTGCTCCCTCTTAGCGGTGACCGAACATCTGAGGGCAGCACTGGATGAGGGACGTACTTCGGCACTGATCCTATTGGATCTCAGTGCCGCGTTTGATACGGTCTCTCACCAGATCTTGCTGCAGAGGTTGGAGGAGGCTGGCATTGTGGGCCCTGCACTGGATTGGTTCACTTCCTTTCTTTCGGAAAGGACCTTCCAGGTGTCGGCCCCCCCTTTCACCTCCAGGGTTCCTACTATCAAGCAGGGAGTACCGCAGGGCTCAGCTTTGAGTCCAATGCTCTTTAATCTGTATGTTCAGCCTCTAGCTGCGGTGGCCAAGAGCAGAGGATTGACAATGGTATCATACGCAGATGATACGCAGTTGGTAGTTGCACTTCCCGATGACTGTCTGCATGACGCTCTTAAGTTCCGGAGCGGTCTTGCTGATGTCGCGGAGTGGATGACTGCCAACTGCCTCCAGCTCAATGCCAGCAAGTCTGAGGTCTTGCTGGTAGGGAAAGATCTTGAGCTGTGGAGTGAACGTTGGTGGCCTGCTACCTTGGGTTGTGCACCCGCCCCCAAACAGGTGGTGAAAAATTTAGGTGTCTGGGTCAATTTGGCTCTTAATTTTCAGACCCAAACTAAGAAGGTGGCAGCGACGTGTTTTGGTATACTACGCGGGCTTAAACCGCTGTTGGGTTTTTTCGATCTTTCCATCAGGCAGGTGATCGTCCAGGCCTCTGTTCTGTCGAGACTGGATTACGCCAACTCGCTCTACTTGGGGATCAACAAGATGGAGATTATGAGACTGCAGAGGGTCCAAAATGCAGCCGCCAGAACTCTTCTTGGCCTTCCTAGATTCTGCTCCACCACCAGTGCTATTCGCCGGCTATATTGGCTGCCGGTGGCCAAACGAGTGGCGTTTAAGTCCCTCTGCATTGCTTTCAGGATCTTGAATTCTTCCTCTCCTGACATCTTGGCCAGCCTGCTCTCATCTTACACCCCCACCCGCCATCTCCGTTCGATGGGCCATCACCTGGCGGTTGTTCCCAGGGTAAGGAGGGTACGTGCCGGTGGGCGCTCCTTTCGCTCACTGGCAGCTAAACTCTGGAACTCACTCTCTGTACATATTCGGAGCATAGATAATTATCTGGCTTTCCGTAAGGCTATCAAGACTCACCTCTTCCCTTCATTATAGGCTCCTTCTGCTGTTCACCTCCTTTCTGTCTGCCACTTCTGCTTTTCAATAGGTTATTAGACTTCCCCCCTCCCATTACTAGAGGCTCTCTTCTGCCATCTGTTGCCTTTTTGTTGCTATTAGCGCTGGGACGCCCCTTTGCTGGGGCAACTGTGCGCTCTATAAAACTACCTAACATAACATAACATAATCCTCAATTGACTCCTCCTCCTTTTTTGCAGGTGAATAAAATTTGAATCGTTCCATTATTGTGTTGATTATTCTTCCAAACCCAATGCTCATTCTTTTGATGGCTTGGTCAAAAATGGCCATATCTCCTGCACCATCCAAGGAGGTAAATTTTTTAATTCCTTTAAACCTACTGCACCTAAGCAATGTTTTTAGCAAGGATAGTTTTCTTTGTGCAATCTTCACCTTCTAATACCTCCACATAAGCCACAAACATGGAGTACCATAATTCCCATTCCATTTTTGGTTCCCCAACAAACTACAAAAAGTTAGGTGGAGATGCATTTATTTATTCATTTGATGGTTTTGTAGAGCGCCTGAATCACCCCTGGAGGGGTATCTCTGCGCTTTGGGCGAAGCTGCTGGTGGGCTGATGAGAAATGTTAAAACAGGGTGGATGCATTATTGGCCATAGTTATTATACTAGTTGAATTAAAATTCTGATATTCTTGGGAAAGAAATTAAAAAATTGAAATTCTTCCCAATCCAAGATGGACGAAATATTGAGGAAAACAAATGATGCCTAAATCCTTAGAAAGAACCCAATCTAAGATTGCCACCAAATTCTTTACTTGCCGAGTAATCTGCGAAAGGAATTATGGGAGGGAAATTTGGTTGCATTTACATAAACAATGGTCGATTGTTTACGCACATGCACATGCTGGACTGCCTCCCAGCCGATCGGGCGAAACTACTTTGTTTGCTCAGCACCCCAGCCACTTATGCACTGCTAAGTTCTGCAAGCAGATCCTGCGTGCCACTCTGCTCAAAATCAAGGAGCTGATCCGTAGTCGCTCACAACACTGCCGCTCACAATAATGAAGGTGATCTCGAAGATAAGGTGAGTGCTGCCCCTCTACCTGTTTATCCCCAATTTGTGTGTTAAGGACACACAACGCGGGGTGATTTCAAATGTTTATTTGTAATACAGAAGAGCAGTTTAGCATCCACCTAACTGGCTCTTCTCTAATCTGACAACTGTCTTTTCTAGAATCTTACCCTCCTAATATTCCTGCCTCCCAACATTCCACATATAGCAAACACTACAGAGTTCCACTGTGTGCCAACAAACTGGTACAGAGTAAACTCTCTCCACAGACTAAACAGTGTCAACAGTACCCACTTTTCCTACTTATATCCACTTCTTTACTCAATGTAGGTTCAGTGACTCTCATGGGTTTTATGCAGGTAAATACTGTCCATAATAGGGCATTAGTTAATTAACAGGGCTTTGGTATCTGGAGGAACTTGGTTTTCCCTGAACAGTTGTATACAGATTGAGCACCGTGTGAAGGATAGGTTACCCTTTCATCTGTGGTTCATAGTTTACAGGAACTCGGCTACCCATGAAGTGTATGGTATAGGGTCAATGTTGCACATAACGCAAGCTGGCTTTACATATGGGGGTTGTGTGTATGATAGCAGTAATGACGCTTGATATTATTCTGATCTATTTTGCACTTACTTTCATAGCTCTAATGGTATACCCATTTATAGAGCAATGTGTGCGCAAATGAAGCTTGTATGATGTCATCAGTAATGTCATCAGTGATGTCATGAATGATGTAATTTGAGAGGTCATAAGTGATGTCATAGAACATGTCATCAGTGATGTCATATGTGAGGTCATAAGCAGTGCATGGCGTGGGTGCAAGTTATAGTTAGCTCTGCTAACTATAACCAGTTAATTTCTGTGTTTTTAGTTCAAAACATTAATGTTGTCACTGACAAATTCACCTAACTATAATGTTACTTTAACCTTTGTTTTTTTAGCGAAACAAATACGTATTATATATATATATATATATATATATATATACATAGATATATATATATCTATATATATATATCCCATAGCAAGCAGCACAAAATAAATATATATATATTTTTTTTACTTACCTTATTATACTTGCCTGCGTGGTAAAGGCATATGCGTGGTAAAGGCATGCTTTGTAAAAAATGCGTGGTAACTGAATGCGTTGTAATTTCATACTTCCGCCCCTGGGTCAGTAAGGTACTCAGATTGCATACTTATTCAGTGCTTGGTCTCTCTGAAGAGCGCAAAGAGCTGTGTGACATATGTATCAATTATTATTAAGATTATATGGAAAAGCATGTGAAGGTGATACACAGCTGTCGAAATATCAACAGTGCCAATTAAAAGACAATGCTTGTTATTGATCTATGTCTTCTTTGTCATAATGTGCATATGTTATGTGATATGTTTAAATGCACTGAATGAAAACACACATTCATAGCTGTCAACCTGTTGGCTCTTAAATAAGGGTGAGACAGGATGGAGCAATATTTGAATATTTTTGGAGGGTGATGCAGGATTGCAGCGAGAGTGACATTAATGAATTCAATGGACATATAATGCCTTTTATGAAGTAAATATAATTGAAAATAGTGCGACACCCACCAACTTAGGTTGAGTTGACAGGTGCGCAACACACCCTTAATTACATAGCCCTACTGCTTGTAAAGGATTTGTAGATATGCTTCTGTTGCCACGCCTCTTTTAGAGAATTACCCGTCAACTTTTTCTTCTCATTAAAGCACTACTGCATACTATCTGGACCATCACCTTGTACGACAAAGTAATTCAAGCAAGATACATGCTGTATATTAATTAGCAAACTAGAAAAGCTGTAAGAAAAGAAATGCCCCAGAGAGTTTTCAAAAGTCAAATTTTAATAATAACAACAGTATCTGAAATGTCTTGTGAATATTAGGGCAAGTGGTGGAGTTAATTGAGAAGACTCGGTGGCATGGAACAGGCAGGAACGTAGTGAGTGGCATCTCTAGAGGGGTCCAATATGGGGTATTTTCCCCCAGCTCAATGTGTCCTGCCAACCCCCTTGTGGCACAGCACCAAAGCCGCTGAATGTCCCAAAAGGAGCCCCAGAAAAAACAGACACTTGTAACTTGCCACACATTAATTTGTCCAACCACCTTTTCTTGCAAAGCAGTGTTGATTGCTTAACCTGTTTAGAAATGAATTAAAAATTTGCGAACATACGTGACAAGAATTTTCAATTCTATTAAGGACACGGAGGCGAGGATTATGCTTCTCATTTATTTACTGGTAAATTTCTCAGCAGCCAATACAATTACAGAAAAACAAAATACTACAATATCCATGAACACACTATGTGTCACATGATCAACCATAGAGAGTATCCAGTATATAAGCTGCAGTTTAGATTACAACATCCTCTTTCTTTGACAAAACAAATAAACAGTCCATGAACAACAGCATGATCTCGAAGAACCATCTTGAACTTAGAAGAACCTCTTCTGCAGAGAAAACCTGCAGCCCAACGGGGCTCCGTATTCCAGACTTGGATCCTGAACCAACGTGTTGCCTTAACTGACATAAAAACGCAAAGATTTTCCAAGAACGAGGACCAACGTGCCTTACTTGAGATCAGCACCTGAAATGAAAAAGGATAGGGCTGTAACATCCTACTCCCTCCTATATCTCATCAATATATCAGCAAAGGAAGGGAAAAAAAAAAACATAGGAACATACATGCAGTATGAAGATACGCAAAATCATATAATGCAAATTACAATATGCAATACATGTCTTTGGGTGGGTTAATCCTCGCCTCCGAGTCCTTAATAGAATTGAAAATTCTTGTCACGTATGTTCGCAAATTTGTAATTCTATGTCAGGACCGGAGGCTCCGATTATGCTTGTTTAAAGCCTAGCCACCACTACTGATGCCACATCCATAATAGGCTTATAATAAAAAGATTTAAACGTTGTGTCAGATGATCAATCTACTGCGTTCATAATATCTGCTAAGCTGACTCCCATAAAGAAAGCCTTAGATGCCATAACTCCCCGAGCTGAATGTGCTCCAAATTTCGAGACATCGATACCTGCTTCGCCCATGAGCCAATGCACCCATCTAGACAAGGTAGCTGGGGTCACTGGGCGAAAAGGTTTTTGAAGAGCAATTAACAATTGACCCCTCATGTCCTGCCTAAATTCAGCAGTACTTACCTCATAATCTTTTATACACTGTACTACACACAGTTTAGGATTATTAGGGAAAGCCGGGTAAGCTATGGAAGAGGTATTACACTTAGTACGTTTTGTAATCACAAAAGTGACACCCTCTGGGGAAAACCTACAACCTGCTAGAGCCAAAGCACGGACATCTGAAAACCAGTTTGCAAGACACTAGACAGAGTAGCAGTCAATTTAGCAGAAAGCTGTTTTCTTGACAAATACTTATTGGAGGGCCAAGTCTCCAAGAATCTCAAAACGGAGGACACATCCCATAACTCTGAATATTCGGGACAGGGGGGTTTGACCATCCGAATACCCCTGAGCAGTTTACATATCAAAAGATGCTCTCCTGCAGGTTTGCCATCCACTGACACGTGACCTGCTGAGATGGCGGACTGGAAATTATTCACCGTTCTATAAGCTAGGCCAGAAGCCGCAATGGAAGCTAGAAAGTTTACAACAAAGGAAACATGTGCTGTAGAGGGATCCACATCCCGTTGAGAGCACCAACTACACCATTGTTTCCAAGCTGAAGAATATCGCTTGTGTGTGTTGGATGACCATGCTTTACTGATAAATCTGTCAGCGTCTCGCGAAAGGCCTGGGATCTTCCATCTGTCCCTGAAACCCGCCATGCTACCAGAAGAAGTTGCCCTGATTCTATCAAAGGATGCGGAGCTTTCAGAGTGTCCAGCAACAGGTTCCACCACTGTGGAAGGAGGAGCGGGATTGCACAAAGCATCTCCAGAAGTACTGGGAACCATGCCTGCGCTCTCCATAGTGGAGTGATCAGAATCAACTCTGATTGATAACGTCTGGTTTGTGCCAGAACCCTGGGAATCATCACAAACGGCGGGAAGGCATAACATAGAGACGACGGCCATTCCTGTAGAAACGCATCCGCGGCCAGAGCTTCCGGATCCGGACGCCAGCTGTAAAACGCTGGAAGTTGCCTGTTGAGGCGTGAAGCAAACAGATCTATCTGGCAGGGGCCCCAAATTCGATTCAGCGACTGGAAAATCCGTGGATGGAGTCTCCAGTCACTGAAATCCCGTAGATGTCGGGAGTGCCAATCGGCAATCTCGTTGTTGCAGCCCGGAAGGTACTCCGCTATCACCGATATCTTGTTCTGAAGACAAAAGTGCCAAAAATCCTTGGCAATCTCCGCTAGAATCCGGGATTTTGTCCCCCCCAGCTTGTTTACATAGCGTACTGCTGACACATTGTCCATGCGAAGCAGAATACAACAGTTCGTCTTGCGGGGGAAAGACAGCGAATCGCAAAGGAGCCCGCCAGAAGTTCCAGGCAATTGATATGCAACTTCAATTCCTCCTGTGACCAGCGGCCGCCCGTGGACACCTTACCGCAATGGGCTCCCCAACCCCACCGACTGGCATCGGATTCTATCATTACTTCTGGGGTAGATCCGAGGAGGGCTCGACCATTCCAGGCCTCCATGTGGTCCAGCCACCACAACATCTCCAACCTCGCCTCCTCTGAAAAAGGAATCTGATCTGAGTAACCGAGGCCTTTCTGGAGATGTCGAATCTTGAGCCGTTGAAGTGGCCGGTAGTGAAGGGGACCCGGGAAGATCACTTGAATTGAGGAAACTAACAGCCCTACGATCCGGGCTACAGATCTCAATGACACAATCTGCTTAAGCAAAATCAACCTCAACTCTCTCTTGACAGACCTGATTTTCTGGGTGGGCAAGAGGAGTTGACAACTCCGGGAGTTGATCAGAAAACCCAGGAACTCGATCGATTGAGATAGAACTAAGACCGATTTCTGTGGATTTACAAGAAAACCGAGACAATGCAAAAGATTGATCGTCCATTCTAGATGGGTCATCACAAGTAGAGGACAACGAGCCATGATGAGAATGTCGTCCAAGTATATAATCAGACGAACCCCCTGTGCTCTCAATCATTCTACTACTGGCCTCAGAAGTTTCGTGAAGCACTAAGGTGCTGACGAGAGGCCGAAGGGAAGGACTTTGTACTCGTACCAAACTCCCTGCCATTGGAACTGGAGAAAGCGTCGATGAGGTTCGTAAATGGGAACAGACAGATACGCATCTTTCAGATCCAGACGGACCATCCAGTCCTCCTCCTGAAGGAGGTCGCGTAGAAGATGAATACCCTCCATCTTGAAATGCCGATATACTACCCATCCATTGAAATCCTTTAGATTTAAAACTAGCCTGGATCCACCCCCCTTCTTCTGCACTAGGAAGATGCTGCTGATGAAGCCTCGGGGGTGACGATCCGTGACCACTATGGCCCCTTTCTTTAGGAGAGAATCTATCTCGTTGGAGATGAAGACCTGATCTTGTTGGGAAAAATACATTTGATTTGGAGGAAAAACTTGATTGGGGAAATTGTAACACTCTATCTTGTACCCCTGTACTGTCTCTAAGATCCATGCATCCTGCGAGATCTTTTGTCAATTGTGTAGAAAAAACTGTATCCTGCCCCCCAACATTACTTCTGTAGTCAGAATCAGTCTCACTTGAAGTTGCGGCATCTTGTTGTCCGCCCTGGTTGCTACCATATCTGCCTTTTCTGAACCTGTTCTTGGCTCGACGAGTCGCATAGAAGGAGGAGGAATTATTGTAACTGGACTCCTGATAACCTCCTCGATGTGATTGGTACTGACCACGCGGGCGCCTTGGTTGAAACCACAGCCAAACGACCGCCCACGATATCGTCTGGCCCTGCCGAAAACCGGGCGGAAAACTCTTTTAAGGGATCCCTGCGCTTTGTCTAAACCACTAATAGTGGCGCCAAACTTCGTCAGCTCCTTAAGAAAAGGTTGGCCGAAGAGGAGACCTTGAGCTGAAGGACCCGACTCAGAAGAGGAGAGCTCTGCCAATTTTGGGTCGAGCTTCAGAAGAATGGAGCGACGTCGTTCGCTAGACATTGCGCAATTCGCGTTCCCCAACTGACAGATCGCTCTTTGCGCCCATCCAATCAGTTCTTCTGGGTCAATCGCCATTGTAGACTCCTTGGCACGAAAACCCAGCTCCAAAATCTTAGTGAGGGGACCCGTTAAATATAAGCGTTTGTCCTGATAAGACCTCCATGCTCGATCTATACCTTTTTTAGGATCCTTAGAATATTTTTTAGGATAGGTGAGCATTGAGGGATCCACTTCCGGCGTTTCCGCCACCTTATCAGCCAAGTCGGGTCGAGGGCATTCCGAATGAAGCTGTGCTCTAACATCCTTATCAAATGCCTGCCTAAGGTGAGACTGAACATATTCAGCGACCTCAGGAGGCGGAAGCCAAGCGGAGGAATTAGGATGAACTATCTCAGTTGGTTCAAAGGTGAGGAGTTTAAGGTGAGAAGGTGCGTCTACATAACGCTCTTTCCTCAATTTCTTGCGGGCCTAGGGGACTCTTCCTGCTCAGAAGCCGGGTCTGAGGAAATATCATCGCCATCCCCTTGAGGTGACTCCGAAGGAGGTGCTTCCTTAGAAGACATACCATAGTCATGGTCCTTAGACATGGCTTTGACCAGCCTGGCAAAGTCCGCCGCGTGGGGATTCTTGGACCCCTTCCCGCCGGCGGGAGGAAGACTGCCAGCCCTGTTGAAGGGCGTAAGTACATAGATGACGCTTCAGTGGCGGTTGTATGTCATTACATCGCATACTAATACCACGCATGCCATTATAACGCGGGTATTACTACGCGATGTCAATGACAACGACATGCCATTACATCGCAAAATTTTACCACGAGTATGCCTTTACCACGCATGCCATTACAACGCAAAGGCATGCGTGGTAAAGCTATACTGGTGGTTAAATTTTGCAAGGTAAGTGACAACCCTACCCCTACACAACCCTCCCCCGACCCCCAGTCCTCTCCCTACAATAACTCTACACTACCCTGCACGACCCCCCGACACTACCCTAAAACACTACACTACAACACTACCCTAAGCCCTAAAACACTACACTACAACACTACCCTAAACCCTAAAACACTACACTACACAAACACTACAACACTACCCTAAACCCTAAAACACTACACTACACAAACACTACAACACTACCCTAAACCCTAATGCACTACACTACTCAAACGCTACAACAGTACCCTAAACCCTAAAACACAACACTACACAAACACTACAACACTACCCTAAAACACTACACTACTACACTACCCTAAAGCCTAAAACACTACACTACACAAACACTACAACACTACCCTAAACCACTACACTACACAAACACTACAACACTACCCTAAACCCTAAAACACTACCTTAAAACACTACACTACACAAACACTACAACACTACCTAAACCCTAAAACACTACACAAACACTACAACACTACCCTAAACCTAAAACACTACACTACACAAACACTACAACACTACCTAAACCCTAAAACACTACACTACACAAACACTACAACACTACCCTAAACCCTAAAACACTACACAAACACTACAACACTACCCTAAACCCTAAAACACTACACTACACAAACACTACAACACTACCCTAAACCCTAAAACACTACACTACTACACTACCCTAAACCACTACCCCCACCCCAAGCACAATCAGCCTTACCTCTTTCCTCGTGGTTCCAGCGTCGCTGTCTCTGCTCCCGGTTCCTGCTTCCTGCTTCCAGGGGCGGTGCACGTCGTTGTGAGGAAACAGCCTCAGTTTCCTCACAACGACGTGGATAGCCATTACCTCGCATGCGTTGTAAAAGCGCATGCGATGTAATGGTACGCGTAGTAATGGCTACGCGTAGTTACATCGCATGCGTTGTAACGCATGCGATGTAATGGTACGCGGAGTAAAATCCGCGTTGTGATGGCTGTTCCCCTTCAGTGACTCAATGGCCCTGACCAGAGCCTTATTGACAGAGTGTTGTACTCCAGCATCTAATGCTTCAACAAGCTCCTGCTCCATGGACCCAGAGGGTTCTTCATCCAAATATTCCTCCTCAAAATAGAAATCTGACATAATGTCACAGTAAAGTGACACACCTTCCCACAGGAGGACTGCCCGTAATATACAACAAGGGCCAAGTTGCGCAGACAATATCTGCAAACAATTGCAACAGCAATTCAATAAGGGGGAGTGGAGAAAACCCCAAGCCAATGCACATGAGAGAAAAAACAGAGTGTGTAAACTGTTTGTGCATAAACCAAATAAAATGTGGAGGGAGGGCTTGCCAAAATCCACTCTAGGCAAAGCCTATGCAGCAATTATCCAGCCCCACTCAGCCAAATAGACAGGGCGTCGCTGGGAGCCTGGAACGAGCAAATGGGACAAGAGCAAGTTAAGCGCTGCTCCCGCGCTCGTTCAAACACGTTTTGTTCTTTCAAAATATGTGCGTGTAAAAACGGGTAAAATGGCTGCCGTGCATGCGCAGAACAGGCCGTCCGTCAGACCAGAAAGAGGACTACGCGTCCAAAAGACGCACGTCCTCGTTCCCGTAATCTCCCACTCCACAAACAAGGTTGATCATGTGACACATAGTGTGTTCATGGGTATTGTAGTATTTTGTTTTTCTGTAATTTTATTGGCTGCTGAGAAATTTACCAGTAAAGAAATGAGAAGCATAATCGGAGCCTCCGGTCCTGACATAGAATTGTATGCAGTCCTGCCAAGTATCACGCATTAGACGTGACACTAACGCATTTCAGTGTGGTGCTCCGCATCGCCGCACTGAAATGCATTGTCATACATAATGCATAGATCTCAGGTGTACATGATGGCTGCAAACGTGAGTGTGGCAGCTGGCTACAGGCACTGCCTGTGGTCTGCCTGCGCTGGCACGCTGCTTCCGTGTGTCATGTTCGTACGTACCGGGGAGAGCGTACTAACGGTTGCCTGTCTAGTCTATTGTGCTCTACCCCATACGTGCAGTACCGCGGGTCACCACCCGATCACATCCGGGTGACACCACGTAAAACCCCTTTATGCACTGCGCCTGGTGCTTCTGATTAAGACGCTACGTGCTGGAAGTCGGACTCCGTATCTCCGTCGGACCTCTGGTACGAACTTTCCCTTGTCTCGCTCTCAACGGAGGCTTCTTTCCTGCTTGTATCCTGTATGCTCACCACCGCATCGCAGAGCCTCACGCAGCCCCAGGAGCCTGTTAGCGCAGATGCGCTGCTCCTCCTAAGAGAAGGACGAAGCTCTCTCCCTTTCCTTACCAACATCCCGGTGAGCGCTGGAGCGCGTCACCGCCTTTGCCCTTTCCTTTGCCAGCATCCCGGTGAGCGCTGGAGCGCGTCACCGCCTTTGCCCTTTCCTTTGCCAGCATCCCGGTGAGCGCAGGAGCGCGTCACCGCCTTTGCCCTTTCCTTTGCAAGCATCCCGGTGAGCGCAGGAGCGCGTCACCGCCTTTGCCCTTTCCTTTGCCAGCATCCCGGTGAGCGCAGGAGCGAGTCACCGCCTTTGCCTTTTCCTTTTCCAACATCCCGGTGAGCGCTGGAGCGCGTCACCGTCCTTGCCCCTTGCCAGCATCCCGGTGAGCGCAGGAGCACATCACCGCCCTTGCCCTTGCCAACATCCCGGTGAGTGCAGGAGCACGTCACCACCCTTACTAACATCCCGGTGAGCGCTGGAGCGCGGCACCGTCCTTGCCCCTTGCCCTTGCCAGCATCCCGGTGAGCGCAGGAGCGCATCACCGTCCTTGCCCCTTACCAACAACCCGGTGAGTGCTGGAGCGCGTCACCACCCTTACCGACATCCCGTGAGCGCTGGAGCGCGTCACCACCCCCTTCCTTTCTTCCTTCACACGACGCAGGAGCACCTTGCCGCTATCACCAGACAGCAACGGCACAGAAGTGTTCCTACCGCAACTATTGTTCCTTGGAATCCTCTACTCCCCAGTTCCCCTGGTGCCCAGTGCGGGTACGCCTGCTGTCTAGTTCAAGAAACTGGGTTGCTGACGCACCTCCCGGAGATTCATAACTTAGAACGCTTACATTCAGGTGACTATTGTACCTCTCCCTAAACATTCCCCTGTCTAGTGTGTGGGTGTATGTATGACTAGTTGACGGGGTAGTGATTGTTTGTTGGTTGTCATTCCAGGCTGACAGTCCAGAAAGGCAACAGTCCCATCGGGTGTCACTCTTCACCTCAGCACTCCACACGGTACACCACCCTTTGAGGATTCCTTCCCCCAGTCTTCACCAATCCCTGGTCTGGTACCGATTCAAGGTAGGACAGGGAAACAGGTGGGAGACGGTGGAGGTTGTCCATGTCATCCCCGCGAGACTACTCTACAGGCAGAAGGTAAGGCTGATAGGGTCCTGACACCGTGGTCTTGAGGCAGTGATCCCATCTAAGCTATGGCCTGCCAGTCCCAGGCTCTCTGCTACAATGTCTCACCCGCGCCGCGGTGCCGCGCGCGGCTCTGAGTCATCCTGCCTGACGTCACGTCCTTTGCCCAATGAATAGCTAGGGCTCCGCGGGGGTATGTCACATCCTGCTGGCTCAGAGATGGGGAGTTTATTCTTCAGGAAGGCGCCAAGGTGGCCGCAAATAATTATGGGGCAGCGGCGCTGTTGCTCGCACGTGATGGCCCGGCCACACTGTGCTGTAGGCCTTTATAACCAAGGCCACCGCCCGCAGCATTCAGTTAAAATTTCCGAGCCAGCAGAGAGAATTAGTGCAGTGGACGGGTACGGAGAGCCATGACTGTGACCGTCACTGTCGGTTTTACAGCGCGGGCTGCCGCAGCCAGATCTCCGTGAGGGCAGCAGCAGCCTGGACCAAAGTCTAAGGCAGATTGCCGTGGGGGTAGCTCACTCGTAGCATGAGCACCCTGCAGCCTTGTTGCAGTGCGAGTCACCGACGTGCCAATCACACTTCCGGCTGAAAATGATCAGTGAGTAGACTGTTCGTTGTTGTTTCAGCCACTTGCCACCCTGTTTGTCAGTGTTAACCACAATTGTCAATATGGTGCTGGGAAGGGCAGGATCTGGAGTCTGAGGCCCTCGTGCTGGGTCCCTAGCCCTCATCTTACTTTGCTTCAGTGATGTTTGTGCCTGTCGCCCGGGCTTTCAGCGCTGAGCCGGAGCGTCACTATCAGCATGGCCTGTCTGTAGCTCTGTGACAGCCTGCCTGCGGCTGGTGTGAGCTGCTGCCTGCTGCAGGGCTGCGCAGATAGCGGCTCCACTTGCCGCCTTGGGCAGACCTCTCAGCTCGGGGTAATGATTATTAGGGTTTAGCAAGGCTTTAGGTGGGCCAGGAAAAGCAGATGCCGAGACGGGTCTCTATCGGGCTCTCCATTTTTGCCCTTACCGTCAGCATGAAAAAAATCTTAATTCTACAGCAATAACACCCTTCACTGACATTGATGTAACATCAAAGATACTCATTATGTTTCCTTCACAGTCTCACCATGTCACAACGGAAGCATTTTCAATGTTATTTACAACGAAGCTATAGTTGTTTCTTATTTATCTTATGCAACTAATAAGCATTGACAAAGTTAAATAGTCCTGTTTTGTTGTAGCAGTAATGTTACTTGTTGTATTATATATATGGATGCAATGACAGAAGCAGCAAAATACCAGTCGGGCGGCTCAATATGCCAACACAGTTTTTCTCATTGCGTGTTTTTAACCTACACCCTTAATTACATTTGAGAGACACCTGCTCCCCAGTTTTTTCATCCCACTTAAACCCCTGGGATTGAGGCCGCTAAACTACAGTGCTTTAAATGGGCCGGTACTCACCGGTACTGAGTACCGGCACTTTTTATTTTTAACCTCCTGAGTACCGGCACTTTTTCATTGCCACGGAGCGTACCGGTACTCATGACTGGTAGGCTCAGTGGTACTTGTGCTGCTGAGGATGAGGCTGTCTGAACGCCACTCTCAGCCAAAGCGCCACCGTAGCCCTGTGCCGAGCCGCTGCTGAATCATTCAGCAGCGGCTCATTACATTTTTTTAGTGTGGCAGGGGAGCAAGCTCGGATTCACGCTGTGAGTGACAGGGTCCGATCAGACCCTGCACTGTAAATCACAGGTGTGAAATTGCGCAGGCACTGAAAGTCCAGACAACTGGCTGAGAGTCTGCAAGAAGAAAGCCGTTGGAGGTAGGAATTGCAAACAACGTCTTTAATTCTGTTGTGAGCCTTTTGTGCCAGTGAATGCCTGCTTTAGTGTGTGAGTGCGGAAGCGACAGAGAGAGCATCGGGACAGTATGTAAAAGTATTTTAAAGAAAATGTGAGGAATGTTTTGTGTGTGCATGTCTGCTTGTTCTTGTGCATGTGTGTGAGCGCGTGCTCATGGGCAAGAGAATGTATGAATGCTGTACCTAATAAAACAAATAAGAACTGAAGCAGCAAATATAGAAAAGAAGCAGAAACTAAAGCATTACACATTTTTGGCCTTAATTTAATTTTTTGTGAGGAGTTAACCACTTTATGTTCATACATTTATCATGTGTTTTGGTGTGTGCTGAAACTGCTGTAACTAACATGTCCCTTTAAATGCAATGGGCAGCTTACACAGTTGAAAGGGGCAGAGTAGGAGACAGGTTATTAATTGTCTACATATGCCATGCCCACATGTGCAGAGGTAATTGGCACATGCAGGCAATTTGAGACTATTGATAAGTGTAATTCAAGGGCAAAATGATTACTTGATAGATGGCAGTAGTGTCTTTATATAATCATGCCCTGCCCTCAGCTCCGCCCCTTGCCCCACCCCCTAGCTCAATTTGAGGAGTACCTACACTTATTTTTTCCCATTTAAAGCACTGCTAAACTAGTATTACATAATAAAATACAGCCCGGCTGTTAACTATGCGTGCCTCAGCCTCACTCTCTGGTGTAATTTCTAATATATATATATGTTTCTCTCGTCTTCACTGCTTCATTTTGCTTGTGAGAAAGTGTCACTCATAGTCTTTGAAATGTCACTCATAATTACACTGAAATTATGAAAATGTCACACATGGCAATCTGAAACTTTGGCAGCTATGTGTATGTATGTGGGTATATATACACGCACACACATACAAAGTCGGATTTAAACACGTTAGCCCATGTACGTGGCCCCCATCAGTTTTATCTGTGACCCAATGTGCACTCCTCCCCTATAATCCACTTTTAGAGATGCTACTGACAGTAACAGACGGAAGTAAACAATACCGACTCGGTTTGTGAGTCGTGCTCTTTGACACAAACCAGCAGGAAGTTCAAAGATAGCGCAAACGAAAAATAAAGTTAAACCAATCAGCAAGTGGAATGGGTAATCCGAGTCACAGCTTCCATCTCATTGGTTAAGACATACATCATGTTGATTGGTCGGTGCGGTTGGGTGACAGCTCGTGCCTGCTGTGGATACTCCGCCCTTTTGGAGCCTACGGGTCGCTTGCCGGCAGTAGCTGTTCTCGCCGCGGCCGGATTCTAGACAGAAGCAGGTGTCAAACTTCGGGGCTGTCTCGGCTCCGGAGGATGTAGGTGCCAGAGTGGCCCTGCGTGTACCATTTTGAGCCAGACTTTCCTGTGCGCTGTGTTTGAGAGTTGTGCGCGCCTCGCAGGAAGAGTCGAGGGTACACGTTGCATGGGACACCTGCTACTATACAGCATCGCTGGACCGCGCGCCTCCGACGTACTTCTAGTGGGGCACAGCGGCTGACAGGTGAGTGGACGGCGGTTTCCCTGACCTGCTGAAAGTCTTCTGGCTTGGAGCCAAAACTAGCCGCGCCGTGAAGAAGTGGATCAAACGTGGTTCTAAGTGATTGCACTGCAACCATTCACTTAGCGCTTTCTGATCCCTTGCCATGTAAAGGCGAATTATATGAAATCGCTCCTGGAATAGGTGAAACTGTGAACTCGGTTGCAGAACACAACAATTTAATTGAGTTGAGCAGCTGGGCAATTGATTTGTGAAACTGGAACTTAAGGTCAGTTTCCGATAGGTGCCTTGACCCTGACTTGCGTTCCTACTATGATCTCCAAGCAGTTTACGTTCGCCCTTGAACACAACAGGCGCTGTTTACCATCTCCCAAATCTAACGGTAGTTCCAGAATTTTCACTACTCGGTATTTCCAGCCATACAACTTGCAAATATTTCTAACCGTTTCACAGTTTTCTGATTTTTTTTTTTTTTTTTTTTTAGTTTAATATTCAAGTTGCGGCAGCTGAATATGTTTACCTCATATTGTAAAACAGTACCACGATGTCGGATTATATGGAGTGTCACATTCTATATGGCATCAGACGGTACATAAGATTCTGTCGTGACCGTATACACGACTGCAAATAATTTCCTTGTTACATAATCGGTGCGTCGGTTGCCCTGCAGCAAGAAAGTGACAACTTTTTGCTTTATTCAGAATGTATATTTAAGTTTTCATAGTGTGTTCAGCTTTGCTTTTTAAAGAAAATGACATGGAAGTGGACTACGATAACTTATTGTGTGTCTGCGTGAGCAGTATACTAGATATGGTTTGAACCAGGGTCGAGGCAATGGAGGGCGTCAAGAATATTATGGACCCGGGGGTGGCAGAACTAACTATGGTTTCAATTTGGGGGACATGGGGGAAGAGGGTTACTGGGCATGTAGATGGTGGGACATAGATATGTCTTCAGTTTGCACGTGTGGGGGTCACCAGGAATATTTTACACTTTGTGTATGGAATTGCAAACAGTGCTGAACAGCGTGCATGCTTTTGTTTATGAAAGGCTAGAGGGATACCTGTTATTTTACAATGTTTTTAATTTGCAAGTGTGAAGAGAGGTAAAGTGATACAGCAGGAAACCTGGTGTGATATTTAGTTTTAGGTCTTTGGAGGACCAGGCATGTTTTGGGTTTGAAAGTACTGGACAACAGGTATGATAAGGAACAGCTCCCACCAATTTACATATTACCTGAAAATTACAACTTATCTGTGTATTTTAAAGCATTTTAAAAAGCCTGTCGCTTTGTATTTCTGCTTCAGCGTTGTCTCACAACTTCTAGTTTACTTTCATTATCCTGCTTGTTTGAGGTTAGGAATTCTTTCTTTTAGTAATAGCAGATTCAACGTGATCCATTATCTTCTATTCGTGCCAGACATGTCTCCTCAGATTGCAAAAGGTACATTAAATTCCAGTTTCGTGATCCACTCATTTGCCCCGCAGTAAATGAGTTTCTAGCAGTTGGGACTGAGACTCCTGTCTGTGATTTCTACAAACAATTGGATGGTTTCTCACTCCAGATGACCTTATCAACTGGCACCCCCTTTTTTAACGTGCACATCCATGCTGTGGGATTACAGCCATGCTGTAGTTCAGAGTGCTATCCTGTTTCTCATCAGCCTTTTTAAGATCATTGTCTTTATATAGTTTAAACCCTATTGCAAAAAACTCTACATTGGCTGCGTGATGATTAGTGAAAAACATCTAAGAGATTCCTGGATGTGATGGCTGTGGAAGAGACCCTTGTATTTACCACTGCAGCCGTGCACAATAAGGGTCATTGTCTTGACCTAGTGCTGGCCAGGGCCACAGACACATAGGATCTAGACGCTCCCAGTCACTCTTCCATTCTACTTTATACTGAGATTTCTTGTCATTTTCGAGTTTCATCATTAATTCCAGCTCCCAGGTCAGAATCCGCTCCAGGTGGGTCTTGTGTTCTGGAACGCGTATGCAGGTCTTTGGCAACATTACTCTGTAGAAGGTACAGGTTCAGTTTATATCTCCAGGAATTGGGCAAGATTTACTCTGTTCTAGAGATATGCGACCTAGTCACACTATTTAATTCGTAAAGCTAACATCAGCGCACCCGCTTGGATTTATACCGAGCTGAGTACTTTGAATAACAGGTCCCACCATCTAGGAACTGTTGGGCGAAGGCCTTAGGATTCAGAAGACCTTGTTTTCCCCAATACAGACCTCCCGAGTGTTCCCTTTCCAAATGCAGCCATGCTTGAAAAGTGTTTCCAGTGATTACCAATCTTTACCTTTTCCTATGACAGCCTTTGGTTCACTCTCTAGGGAAAGCTGAGTCCCTCTAATTTTCAAAGTAATTCGGAAAACTGATTACATTTGTGCCTCCTTGCCTCTAAATGCCCTGACTGACTATCCCTTTGATGTCCCGTGAGCCAGTGAAACCACTCAGACCTCTTTAAGAAGTGGTTCAGCTGTTTAAGCCTTTTAAATCCATACTTGTGCCCAGAACATATGCAGAGGAGGATAAACTTACTCAAATTATTATAGTACGTATGTGGTCGTTCTTCTAAAGTCCAAACCTATCACTGAAGCAATGGGTGAGAGTCCTGGGGTTCGATGCAGTGTATTTTTACAATAAGGCATGTGCCATGCAGGGCCCTATTGTGTAGGGTGGCAGTGCTCCATGAATAGATGTGCCAACAGTTTCTTTTGCAATTGCAGGAGGGTCTGAGCAATTCCAATGGAGTCCGGATGTTGTTCAGATCATGGGTACATAAAAGGAAAATACCTGCCTTTTGTTCCTTTGCTTCCTGCGTTGCCTCATTCCATTCTAGTAATGAATGCCCTAGCTACAGGTGCGGCACTGTACACCTGAGATGACTAATTTCTCTCAAGGAGCGCACAAGTGTTTCTAGCTGTCTTGGTGTTGATGCAGCGGGACTTGAAGATGATGCTAGTCTGGAGAGGGAATCCATGCATATGATTCAATTTTGGATTTGCGTGGTTGAACTGCAGGGGTTGGTGAGGCAATCTGCCGCATGTTTGATGTCTTTCAGGGGCGCCATGCATTTTCGAGGAGCCATTGAGCTGACCATTGTTGTCAACCAGTTGTGAGTGGACCTTGGCTTGCACTGCAGCTTTCAATTCGGTTTCACTTTTTTTCTGGAGGACGAGATATAATGCTCTCTTAACTTTCCTGTTGAAGTGCTCCATGAAGCAGACACGTGTCAATCATGAATGTCAGTGATTCTGCTTTATGTACTGGGGTTGAAGCAGTCTAATTTCAAGTGGGATAGCCATGTTTGAATCTGTTATTTCATGTTGTTAGCAAGCATGATGGACAAGGTTTATTGGGTCTGATTGGACTCTTCTACTTAGTCTTCTGGCCCATTTACTGCGTGTTGCACGGGAATCCCGCTTTCTCCTTCCTTTTCAGGGTCATGTGTCTCCTTTCATGTTTTTTTTTAAAAGCTCAGCTTATTCCTTTTTAGGTCGAGCCTCGAGTAGCGCGCAAGCGCTACTCTGGCGAGACTTTATGTAAGGGGGTTTCAGAAGCTGACCACACGCTCTTGCGTCGTGGCCTTTTCGGGCGGTTACGCGCGAGCAAAGGCCATGGTGCACGAGCGTGTGGTCAGCTCTGCCGCTGCCGCGCTCGCCCCGCTCCTCTCTCACGCTGCCGACGGCTTTCCGTCATGGCTCATTAAGCGCTCGCGGCACCCTAACAGCACGCGATCACTTTCGCGCGCACCACTCGCGGCACGCTTGTTAAGAATTTCATGTCAGAGTTACAACAGAAATCATTATTTTTACACAGTTTTATATCGAGTGTGACAGCGTGAATATAAATCATAGGGAGAAACATGTATATGATGCTTCGTATTATCAAACGTTCCCCAAGCGCTTTCAAGCGGTCATTGATGGATTATTAGCTCTTCTATAAACAAATAAATAGATGACGTCCCTCCGTGCAGACCGGAGAATCTAGACATCGGGACGTACACACACACTCCCCTCCCGTGGGCCTTGGCTCTACCCACATGTCTGGGCTCTGCCTCCTCGGTGCTCTGCCCCTCTCCTCGCTCCCCTCCCATTGCCCCTCCCTCCTCTCAGCCCACCCCCTTCCCCTGCCTGGGGGCTCAGGTTGGCATGCCAATCAGCGCCCGAAGCCTGAACAGGCTTCCCTCCAGTGGACAGGTTGTAAAGGCCGGGCCGCTCACCATGCGGCCTCTCATTGAACTGGTGCTGGGCGCTGCTGCTGCTGGCGCGCGCGCTGCTCCGAGCCCGGACCATGCCCGGGGTGCCCGCCTCCTGCCCCCACTGCTGCTTCTGTCGCTCTGGCCGCTGCCGCTGCACCTGTAGGTAAGGCTGGACTCTGCCCCTCGACTCGCTGGCTCTCCTTGGGCGGGCAATAGCGGCGGCCTGGCCTGGGTGAATATGGGGGATTTCGGGACAAGGCGGGAACCTATGAAAGGCCGGTAGGGCTGGGGTCAGTGCGTCATATATGGCGCTGTACTTCAGCCCTACCAGCTCATTCTGGCTGCCCAGAAATCACAACACAATGCATGCCGAATTTTTATTGGGCATACTACTTTTATTTGGGAATCTAAACCTTAATAAACGCCCCATTGCGTACCTGCTGATTATGCGCAATGTGTACACACACACAGAGCGAGAGAGAGAAAGAGCACTCCCCTGAAGCACTCACCTGGCGAACTCCATACTTTATTTGCGGTCTTTTATGAAAAATTCCCATCCCAGAATTAAGGTGCACAAGTTCAGTTACGCCTTTAAATCTCACTAAAGGACGCTGGTTCATCTCAATGAAGGATGTGTCTGGGCCTCACTCTGGGACCTTTGCCCCGCCCCCCTCCCCCACCTCCCCGAGAGGAACTTCCATATTCCCTCAGCTGGGAGTTTTTGCATCTCATGAAAGGAACGTGCATATCCCACCGAGAGGGGCGTGTACATTCTATTGAAGTGAGCTTGCACATCCCACCTTATTCATCCTCCTGAAGGGAGTTGGTGCATCACTAGGTCATTTATGCATCCCTCTGAGGGGAGATTTCGTATCCCACTGACAGGAGCTTGCATATCTCATTGACAGTAGTTTGTGCATCTGACTGAGATGAACTTACACATCCCACGGGGCAAGTTTTCACATCCTAATATGGGATGCATGCCCACCCTACTGAGGGGACCTTGCACATGACACTGAGTGGAGCTTGCACATCCCATTGGCACTGAGGTAAGGTTGCGCATCCCACCAGTTGGACCTTTTGAACATTTCTTAATCACCCTTCTGAGTGAAGTCTGCACATCACTTAAGGGGGTTGTGAAATCTGGCTGAGGAAGCTTGCACATCCTAATAAAGGAAGCTTTTGCATTCCACTGAGAGGAGCGTGGAAATCCTACTGAGGTAGCTGACGCATACCATTTATGGAAGCTTATGCTTCCCAGTGAGGTGATATTTTTCATTACTCATAGGCACCAAAGGTAGCCTGAACAACCAACTGAGGTGAGCTTACACATCCCTCTGATAGGAACGTTCAACTGAGGTGAGCTTACACATCCCTCTGATAGGACCTTGAACGTTCAACTGAAGGGAGCTCGTTTTATGTGTAAGGAGCACCTCTTTCTGAGAAGTAAAAATGTTTAAACTTACAACGCCGCTCCAGGATTTGTCGCCTCACATATTGGTGCGGCCCCAGTGCTGCCTGATCTAAGACAAAAAGGCCAGGCCTGCATTTTCGTTTTATAAATACATTTTATAATCACCCCCTCCTTCAGTGATGGCCGGGCCTGCGCTTAACTCCCTGAGCCTCATGGAAGAGAACAACCTTTTGAAAGGGGAATAAAGACTGCAGGGTGGGCGAATCGATCTATATGAAATGCGTGGTGAGCCTTTGCCATGGTGGCAGGGCGAACATGATTCCAAAGTCAGCTCTCAAGCTGAGATGGAAGAGATATTAATGACGCTGTGTAGTAATTGTATAGCTCTTCAATCCCTGGCGGCACAGAACCCAGGATAATGTGCTGCTTGGCTAAACACTTATAAGATCCAAAAGGCGAGACCTATTGGCTATGCCAATGCTTGTTTCCTATGCAGAGGCGACGCATATATTTTAAGTGGATCTTCCCCAGAGGATACTTCTGTCTTGTGTCTCAAAACCTGTAGCTATCACGTGAACTGTGGGACACTGGCTGTTTCATCAGTTTCCCTGTGTGGCGTCTGCCTACCAGATCCACCAATCTTGCAACCAGAGCCTTTGAAACAGAAGTCTAGAAAAATCATAGGGCCTGATTCACCAAAGTAAATGTACACTTTTGTGTACGTTTACCATTTTTTTTCAATTCACAAACTCTGAGTTAATAGTGAGTGAAGCGGAAAACTTACACACATAAAAAGATAGGTCTGCCCTATCTGAAAATCACATTGCAGAGTCCTCCTATTAGGAGAGTATTTTCAGTGTAAATTAATTGTTAAATGCAATGTGTGATGCAATAATTCGTTTTTTTTAATCTCATTTTTGCTGTCAATTGGTAATTCATTTACATTTTACATGTGTAATATAGTGATGCGTGAATGTTATTTTAATAGCAAAGTTTCTCTAGATAACATGTGCTGTTGTGCCACATTTATTTTCAGTGTCATGGTACAAAAAGGTTCCGTTCTACCTCAACAGGATATAAGGGTGAATCAGGCCTATCTAGGGTCGAACCTTTGACAAGCTGCATGCATACTTCAACAGCGAGCAGCTAACTCACTGAGATGTCTTACTCCAGAGTAGTTTAACTGCAGTAACCATTCTTTGTGTTTTTGTAGGCTGTCCTTTATAGGCGCTGGATGGAACTGTTCCCTGCACCCTTCTTGGGTTTCTGCCAACGTTAGCATATTTCTTGCCTATTGTAGTTTTTCTGTGGTGCCAGCGTCAGTTACCAGGAAGTGAGTTTCTCTCACGTTCTCTTCGGTTTCTTGTTGCACAGAGGCATGCGTTGAAAGATAAATGTGAGGCCTTTTCTCCAGCGCCTGCGGGGGGGGGGGGGGAAAGCAAGGGTGAGCAGTCAGTTTACTCTGGGAGAGGGCGTACGGGTTGGAACTGGACACTGTATGGTTAATGATTAATGAAATGATTGCACTCTATAAACTAAATGTCAATTCAGAGCCGTTTGTTTAGGATGAATTGCCCTTTCTTGTACACCCATGAAAATTCTAGGGTTCGGATATTCACCCCAAAAATATTATAGCATTTATGTGGTAACTTGTTGCAATCTACACAACATTTGGCCAATGGACTGTGTTTTACTATTGGGCAGGCGGGAAGAGTTATGTTATGTGAATTGGTTCTTGATATAGCACAGCGACTCGACCACGAATGGATATCTCGGCTCTCTGACAGGCAGGGGGTGTAAAAGGCAACTGATCAAAACAACCACGTTTCAAGATGATATTTTAAACCCAGAATAACTGAGACATGCAAGACGGAACAGAGGGAACTTATTCCACTGGTGCGGGGTGAGGTAAGAAAATGCTCGGCCACCGTATTTTGACCTACGGATACACCGAGGCTATACAAGAAGTAGATTTTTAGATCTCAGGATCCTAGCAGGTAGGTATGGAATGAGTCTCTCCTGTAGATATTTTGGACCTGAGCCTGACAGAGATTAGTAGGTCAGGCACAGAAGTTTGAACAGTGCTCTCTTTCTAATGGGGAGCCAGTGGAGGGCTCTAAACATAAGAACTGACAGTGTCCGTGGAGGCAAGTTGTTAACCATGCGGCCGGCGGTGTTTTGAACTAACTGCATTTTAGAAACAAGAGGTTCATTTGAAGCGAGGGACAGGGCATTGCCTTAACCCAAGCAAGTGATAATTAATGCCTGGGGGAGAGTCTTCCAGGAACTAAAAGGAAGCCCCTGGAAGATTTTCCTAAAGTTGCGCAGTATGCCAAAGAAGGTGCCGCACTGGCAGTGGCGGTTCCCTTTAAGGGGCAGATGAGCGTCGCCCCGCCTGCCTGGAGCGCAGCAGGTAGATGTAAAAAATAATGGTCATACTCATTGCTATTTAATTGCAGACATGCAAGTGTGAGGGGGGCAGGGCTGATGGCAGCAAAAGGATCACGATGACGTGAAGCTGGCAGCCAGTGCTGAGTGCGCATGTAGAATTGGTCGGCCGCTCTGCAACAGCCAGCCTGACATGCGCACTTCAGCCTGCACAATCCAAGCAGTGTTAAACTGCCGGGGGATTGCAGTCACAGGCACCCAGCCTCTAAAGGAGCACCTGCTCAAACCAATCCTGGAGTTGTCTGATGCTGAAAACAGCATGAGATCAGTGCATCTCTAGGATTGGTTAGGTTTGGTAGGAAGGACGTCAACCAGCTTCCATTCCTTCCGATATTCGTCATTCAAGGATGCTGCTGGTTTTTATTTGCAGACTGTTCCCGGTACATTTGCCACAAGATTACCTACAAAGCTTTCTTATGGGTGGCTCTCTCAAGGTAGGGCAGCTAAAAACTTTCTGGTTTATGGACGTTGAGTTTTGAAATATCTGAAAAACTTGAAATAGCCACAGCACTTTTAAGATGTGGAACGGGAGAACTCTACCTGCCCTCAAAAGCGTGTCTCTATATGAGAGTGTAACGTCGGGAAGGCAATAAAAAATTTGTTCTGGGAATATTTACTTCAAATAAAACAAATCATGAGCTATTCATTTTTGTAATTTAAATCAGTACAAATTTCAGATCCGTTAAGCCATTGACGGAAGGGCGGCTCTTTTTGTGTGCTTTCTCTAGAGGTATCTGTTGTGTGTTTGTTTTGAGCTTTACACCGTGGAGTTACTTTGTCTAGACGGGCGCTCTCCACCTATGCGGGGATTTTTATGTCACAGGGTTCCATTTCTAGCCAGGATTACGTTGCAAATAAAGTAAGTACCCAGACACACTCGTGTAAAACAACCAATTGTAAACACATTAAAAAAGCAACGCAAAACTGGAGATTACGTGCTGTAAGTGTAAGAGTAGTTTAGAGAAGGGGAAACATATCAGTACGAATTTTCACATTTCATGCTTTATTAGATTGCCTTGAATTCACACAGTAAAGGCTTTGTGAACATTTCTCACCCTTGTGCTCATCAGTGTTTCTACCTTGCACACCTGTTCTTTCTCAACCTCTTGTCAGTACCAATTTACACAGTCTCAGCTGTCACCTATCCTTGGGTATGCGGGTATTGCATGGTTCTTTTGCCTCTGCAGTCATTAGTAGGGTGTGTAATATGTTGTTTGGTCTTTGGTCTTACTATGTGTGTACTTTTACGAATCCGTGGTGTTTGGTTAATTGATTGCTTATTATGTGATTCTCATCTTTGTTGTTGTTTTAATGGTATGTGTTGTATGATTGACTTTATTATCTGGGTATAGATTTTAACACTTTTGGTTTCTGTTTGCAGTTTATTGATGTAGTGGAAAATAAGGGATGCTGTTGCCTTTATGTTTACAGTAAATGTGGTTCATGAAAATTCATCCCTAACCTTTAGGCCGCTCCACTTTCAAATGCAACCAGCCACCCTTGGCCGCAGGTGGAGGTAATCTGTTCTTTCATAGATCGTGTTATCTAAACGTAAACCTAGATTCCTGGATGTTCTGCTGGGCACAGGGGTAGGGACAAGTTCAGCTGGCCACCAGTCATCTGACTAATAGAGCTGGGTTTTGCCGAACAGAAGAATCTCTGTTTTGTCCCCTTTCAATTGAAGTCAATTGAGGGACACCCAGAGGGCAATTTTCCTCATGCAGGCAACGAATCGCTGTTTGACGTTCTTAGTGCCGTGCTCAAATGAGATAACTAATTGGGTGTTATTTGCATAAGAAAGTATTTCAAACCCTCAGGACTTGACCAACTGGGCCAAATGGGTTACTTAGATGTTGAAAAGCGTGGGGCTCAAGGCTGAGCCCTGAAGGAACCCCCTTGTCCAAGGGAAGAGTTGGCTGTTCCCTGTGAATTTCATGACTTCTTAGCTCAAGCCTTTTACTATTTGTGCAGTGGGCGAGGTTGCCAAGACAAAATGCTACAGTGTGTCAAGTTATTTATCGCAATGCCTTACCTTTGCCCTCACTTTTCTGGGTTCAAGGAGGAACAACCCCGTGGGCTTGAGACCAGGGTACTTTCTGTCAAAACATTAGCATCAGATATTTAGACAAAATCACAAGCATGGTTAAGTGGTGGGAAAATGAACTTCCAAGGAAGGCTCAGTGAGTGTCTAGTGATGATGGAAGCACCCACAAGGTGGCAGCAGGTATTCAGAAACATTATCAGCATTTCCCATCCTTAATACCGTAAAATAACTCAAAAGATTTATGCACCTATGATGGAATAGTTTCAGAAGACCCCCATATTTCAAGAGGTGTAGAGGAACTGATGCCTCTACTGGGAAACTTTACCACGTGGAGAAAAAAAGAGAAGAAAAATACAGGGGGAATGTGAAATTGCTTCTTTTCCTCATTCATAAAATCCAGGAATTGAATGATGCAGTCCTATTTTTGTGATTACTCCTTCAAGTCGTTTAGATATTTGGATGTCACTGGCATAGCAGTAACGTTTCAGAGTTTTATGGGTCAGCATTATGTGCACAGCTTGACACAATGTTAAAGTGGGCAGGTACTACATACCATGTCAATGGGACCCCATTGGACATGGCATCTTCTTTTACAAATCAGTAATGTGTATCTGACCACAAAGAGACTTGCTTGTGATGAGCAGAAAGATATTAGTGACCTCCAACATTCCTATAAGGAGCACAATTAATTTGAACTGTAGTAGCGCCTCTTACTTTGTGCTTGGACACCCAAAAAAAAAAACGAGCAATTAAACAAGCAAGATATTATGATAGGCCTTTTGTTGTCAGTAGTGTGCAGCTGGATTAAAGAGTAAGGGAATAATTGTGACCGGGATTTTGCCATCAGTACTATCTGCAGATGATTAAAGAGTAAGAGAGTGCTGATCAGTTGAAGCAGCTCATGTGAGATTTAAAAAAATTGTTCTGAGACTTGCCTTATAGCCTTCTTGGGCATTATGCAGGATGTGACTGTAACCAACGGAGGACGAAATTGCAAGATTTAAAAAAAAAAAAAAAAAAACTACTTTATTGCAAGTTGCCAGCGAATAATCACATATGCATACTTTTTAATTAGATAACATTAAGAAAAGGTTGTTCAAGTCGGATACATCTCCATTAGCAGTATTATACCATCTGTATTAGCACACACCATTACATCGAGGTCAACAATGAAAGCATCTTGTAGGTGAAAAAGCAAGGTAAAAGAAGAACTAGTAACATTAACCCCTTCGCTGCTAGGTCTTTCCCCCCCTGTGCTAGGCCTTTTTTTGGCTATGTTTTGGCTATTTGGGGTAGTTCGCCTTAGGCCCCTGTAACTTTTTGTCCACATAAGGTATCCACGCCAAATTTGCGTCCTTTTCTTCCAACACCCTGAGGATTTTAAAGGTACCCAGGGTTTGTGGATTCCCGGGAGGGACCCAGAAAGTAGCAAATACAGCAAACAATGTTTTGGGGGGGAAATGCGGAAAAAGTGCTGCAGAAGAAAGCATCTGTTTGTTTCCCTGCAAATCGAATCAACAAAGGGTTTGTGGTGCTGAACTCACAATCCTCCCAGCTTTCAGGGACAGGTAGACCTTTGTCAGAAAACCAATATTTTCTACACAGTTTTGGCATTTTACTGGGACATTATCTATTTGTTCTATTTTTTTGTGCCGTCAACCTCCTTCCAGTTAGTGGTAGAAATGGGGGTGAAAGCAAAAATGGACCCGGAAAGCTATACATTTCATAAAAGTAGACAAAATTCTGAATTTAGTAAGGGGTCATTTGTGTAGATCCTTCTAGGTTTTCCTATTGAAACTGACAGTTGAAATTAATAAATATTGAAATTGAGTTGAAAAAAACAGCAGTTTGTGCCAACATTTTCACCTTTAACTTCTTCAAAGTATGGCACATTTTTTAAAGCAATATACCGTTACGTCCGCTAGACCCTTCTGGTTGGGGTGATATATAGGACTTGTAGGTTCACCAAGAACCCGAGGTACCCAGAGACAATAACTGAGCTGTGCTTTGGAATGGGTTTTCATTGTGTACCAGGTATATAGCAATTCATTTGGTAAAATATAAAGAGTGAAAAATAGGTATCAAGGACAGCTATATATTCCCGAAATGGGAACAAACTATAGAGTTTAAAAGCAGTAGTTATTTGCACATCTCCGAAATTGTGGGTACCCATACTAGCATGTAAATTAGAGGACATTTGCCAAAGTGACTTTGGAAGGCAGAAATGCATAGAAAGTCAATAGGTAATAACACCTGTTCTACAACTGTGTGTTCCTTAAGTCTCCTGATAAAAATGCTACCTCACTTGTGTGAGTAGGCTTAGTACCGCAACAGGATACTGCCCAAAACGCAACGTGGGCCCATCACATTTTTCCACTCAAAACTAACCTTTTTGCACTATGTGCCTAGCTGTGGATTTTGGACCCTAGCTCAGCCAGCACCTAGGGAAACCTAGCAAACCTGTACATTTTTGAAAACTAGACATCCAGGGGAATCTAGGACGGGGGACTTTTGTGGCTCTCACCAGGTTCTGTTACCCAAAATCCCTTGCAAACCTCAAACTTTGTAAAAAGAAAAACACATTTTCCTCACATTTCTGTGGTGGAAAGTTCTGGAATCTGTGGGGAACCACAAACTTCCACCCACCCAACATTCCACCAAGTCTCCCGATAAAAATGGTACCGCACTTGTGTGGGTAGTCCTAGTACCCGCGGCCGGAAATGGCCCAAAACGCAACATGGGCACATCACATTTTTCCAGAGAAAACGGACCCTTTTTAGGTCGAGCCTCGAGTAGCGCGCAAGCGTTGCTCTGCGAGACTTTAAGTTAGGGGCTTTTGAAAGCTGACCAGACGCTCGTGCGTCAAGGCCTTTTCCCTGCGGTTACCCGCATGGCAGACATCTGTTTCCAATTATCGTGCCCAGACGCGGGCGCGATAGTTGGAAGCACATGCCGGCCGTGCGGGTAATCGCAGGAAAGACCATGGCACACGAGCGTCTGGTCAGCTTTCAAAAGCCCAGGCTGCCGCGCTCGTTATGAGTACCTGGCAGCCCGGCCGATTTCAGGCCGTCCATCAAGCGAGGAAGTGCCCGGATGCAGTGAGCTGGGGCCATTTATCAGGCCCGAATTTCACCTTCCTGCAGAACGCTTCCAAATGGAAGCTTTAATTACCTAAATGGCTAAGCTCCTCTGCAAACGCAGGAATACCACCGAAGGCGGATTGTCATTCCGCGGCCGTCCGCCCCGTCTGCGCGCGTGTCAGGCGACGTAATCGCTGTCCTACGTGCCTCAGTTAGAGGCCGACCTACCCGGCTGAAATCATTACGGCACCGACGTCTCTCTGACAAAAGGTTAATTGGCTTCAAAATAAATGTATTGCCTAATGACTCCATTTGAATGCGGCGGCGTTTCCGTCTAAAAGGCCCGCTGATGTTATTTGTAAAAACCTGCCAATCCCCCAGCAGACCAGAGCGAGTTTTAAAATTTAATTTGAAAAACCGAAGCTGATCTTTAGCCTCCTCCCGTAATTTAATTATTGCTGTTGTCCAAGGACAGTTTCCCTCCCCCCGCCTGTGATTTGTCAGTCAGGGACTACATATTCTGGGAACATACAAATATTGTGATGAATGTAAATACAAATAGTGTGCAGTAATGAAAGCGACTGATTGAGACCCAGGCAGCAACTGGAATTGGTATCTCTGTGAATCTGTGTTGGTGGTGTGAATTCAGGGTGTGCAGGTGTGCTTCAAAGTTCATAGTTGCCCAGGGTATGCTATTTACCAGGGCCACTGGAATTATGCAGCATAATGCGGCACATATTGTAATGCTATTACTTCCTTATTTTGTAATTTTTACACTGGTAAACACTGACTGGGCAATGTTTTGACTCATCACTACCAGTTTAACACCCAAATTGGGCAATAAGGAACAAACAACAGAAGACCGGGCAACCTTTGCAAAGGGCCTTCCTCCGCGTGGCAACACATTTCGCCTTATTTTTAGTAACTTTTCATTCACTTGAACTAGAAACGTGTTTTTGTTTAAATCCGGAGATTATGTGGCATAGGATGGATTATGTGGCAGATGAAGCAAGTCCATAGTTATGAGGAAAATGGCCCGCCTGTAAAATTCAAGTGGCCCTGGTTATCATTGGATAAATATGGGGAATAATTGTTAACTCAATGAAAAGACACCCCTGTCAAATTTAGGAGTGCGATTTGTTATATTTTGCATGATTGTAAGTCGAATGTCTAATGTATTGATAAAAAAGTATCACCCCTGCATATGTGATATCGTAAAATATGTTTTTAGTAATTTCCATAAAGCAGTGTGTTCTTGTATAGTCTTATTTACAGAAACTGAAATGTTGCACTGGTTTTATGTGACGTACTGTCATTTTAATAGAATGTTCTGGTAATAATACAACTGACCCACTCAACTCACAAGTTCCTCTCCCATTTGGTAAGGGCACTGAGTCTAGGTTGCTGTGTACATTAACGTTACCAGATGTAGATAACTTCAAAACTTAATGACCAAGGCCAGTAAATGCGTGTCAAGGTGATGCACATATTGCCTGTTCATACTGAGCTAATAAGTAAATTTTTGTTCAAATCGCTTATTTTGACAGTTTCTCCTAATCAACCAAAAATAAAAGGTTCTTTCTGAATGTCAAAGTGCAAAGAATCTAGTATTCATAACGTAGGGGGCATGTTTAACTTCAGATGTCTTCAGTTACTTAGAGATCACTTTTGTTTTACTGATTGGTCACATTTTACATACTTGTATCCCCAAAAATGTCTGAAACAAACCATTTTCCCGTATAAGTTTTTATTTCACTTCCAGAATTAAACTTCTACCAATACAGGTGTATTTCAGATTACAAGATTGTCAGTTAGGAAGAACATTGTGTGTAGCAGGGCTTTAAGTGGGCCGGGTCCTGCCGGTGCTCAGCACCAGCAGTTCTAAACAAGCATTGGCATAGCCAATAGGTCTCGCCTTTGGGACCTTATAAGTGTTTAGCCATGCAACGGTTGATGTTGTTGCAGTAAGGATATTGTGCTGCATAACTAAATACTTATAAGGTCCCAAAAGCGAGACCTATTGGCTATGCCAATGCTTGTTTGCAATGTGTCTAGCTGTGGATTTTGTCCCTAGCCGGCAGCCGGGGAAACCTAGCAAACCTGTGAATTTTTAAAAACTAGACATCCTGGGGAATCCAGGATGGGGTGACTTCTGTGGTTCTTGCTAGGTTCTGTTACCCAGAATCCCTTGCAAACCTCAAGCTTTGTCAAAAAAATGCATTTTCATCACATTTCTGTAATGGAAAGTTCTGGAATCTGCGGGGAGCAACAAACTTCCACCCACCCAGCATTTCCCCAAGTCTCCCGATAAAAATGGAACCTCAGTTGTGTGGGTGGGCCAAGTACCTGCGGCAGGGAAGGGCCCAAAACGTATTGTGGAGACATCAAAATTATCTATCACAAAACGACCTGGTTTTGCAAGGGGTGCACCTGTGTTTTTGGTCCCGGGCTCGGCGGTCAGCTAGGGAAACCTACCAAACCCACACATTTCTGAAAACTAGACACCGTGGGAGTCCAGGGAGGTGTGGCTTATGTTGATACCCCAACATTTTCCTTCCCAGAATCCGCTGCAAACCTCAAATTTAGCTAAAAAGTCTACTTTTCCTCTAATATCTGTGTGGGAAAGTTGTGGGATCACAACACGGCACAATTTTCCTACCACTCAGCATTCCCCTCAGTCTCCTGATAAAAATGATACCTTACTTGTGTGGATGGGCCAAGTGCCTATGACATGGAAGGGCCAAAAACGAGTAGAGATTAAGGGGGGCCCAAAGCGGGTCCAAAAGGGCAGTTTGTTTATACGTTTTTAGGCTGACGCTACTTTGGGCACCAAACAAGTGAGTTATAATTTTTCTCGGGAGACCAAGGGGAACTGGGTGGTAGGAAATGTGTGCCTGTGCTGCGGTGATCCTATTACTTACCCACACAGAAATGTGAGGAAAATGTGACGTTGTAAGTAAATTTGAGGTTTGCAGGGGATTCTGGGTAAGAAAACGCTGGGGGATCTATGCAAGCCACACCACAAGTCAGTACACGCACACCACCATCCACATATACCACCAGCCAAGCGCCATCCACACACACCGCCAGCCAAGCGCCATCCACGCACACAGCCAGCCAAGCGCCATCCACGCACGCAGCCAGCCAAGCACCATCCACGCACACAGCCAGCCAAGTGCCATCGATGCACACCGTCAGCCAAGCACAATGCACGCACACTGCCAGCCAAGCGCCATGCACGCACACTGCCATCCAAGCGTCATCCACGCACATCGTCAGCCAAGCGCCATCTACGTACACCGCCAGGCAAGAGCCATCCATGCACTCCGCCAGCCACGCACCATCCCCGCACACCACCAGCCAAGCACCATCCATGCACACCATCAGCCAAGTGCCACTACACGCACACCACCAGGCAAACGCCAATCTACACACACACGTCATCAAGTGTGAGTCCACACACACCATTAGCCAAGTGCAAGTCCACACACACCGCCAGCAAAATGCCATCCAAAGGTCAGTACACGCAGACCGTCAGTCAAACTCCAGTTCTCACACACAAAAACTCTCCCTGTTTTCTAGTGGTTTTCTTCCCCCGCTTGGGTGCAGATGAGACTAAAAATATCACTGAAACAGCCAAAATGTGTACCTAAAAAAAGGGGAGCGACCCTTGCTTATGGGGCTTTTCCCTGACATGCCCATAAACATATCCCTGTTGCATGGTGGGCTGTCTGCCCCCGCCCCCCGGGGGGCAGATAAGGGGCTATTGCCCCGATCTGCCTTCCGGGGGTACAAAAAACTTTTTTGCGTGTTGGGGCATTAACATGCCCATTCTGGGCAGCCCACACTTCTACGTATAAAAGAAAAACCCATAATCCCTGGTGCCCAGTGGGCTTTCTGTCCCCCGGGGGGGCAGATCAGGGGCCATTGCCCCCATTTGCATCCCGGGGGAGGCAGAAAGACAGTGGCAATTTTTTTGGGGGGTATTGGCATGCCCATTCTGGGCAGCCCTCCACCCCTACGTATAATAAAAAACATAATCCCTGGTGCCTAGTGGGCTCTCTGCCCCCTGTGGGGGGCAGATAAGGTGCTATTTCCCCCATCTGCCTCCGGGGGGCAGAAAGACTGTGGCAATGTTTTTTGGGGGGTGGGGGCATTGGCATGCCCATTCTGGGCAACCCCCACCTCTACGTATAAAAAAAGCATAATCCCTGGTGCCTAGTAGGCTTCCTGACCCCCCGGCGGGGCAGATAAGGGACTATTGCCCCCATCAACCTCCGGGGAGGGGGGGCACAAAGACTGTGTCAAACATTTTGGGCACCCCCCACCCCTACATATAAAAAAATATATAATCCCTGGTTCCTAGTGGGCTTATCAGGGGCTGTTGCTCCCATCTGCCTCCTCGGGGGGCAGAAAGACTGTGGAATTATTTTGGGGGCGTGGGGGCATTGGCATGCCCATTTTGGGCATCCCCCACCCCTATATACATACAAAAATCCCTGGTGCCTAGTGTGCTTTCTGCAGATCGGGGGCTATTGCCCTCATTTTCCTCCTGGGGAGGCAGAAAGACTGGCAATTTGTTTTGGGGGGTGGGGGCATTGGCATGCCCATTTTGGGCAGCTCTCACCCCTACCTATAAAAAAAAAACATCTCTGGTGCCTAGTGTGCTTTCTGCCCCCCCCCCAAGAAGGGCAGATCAGGGGCTATTGCCCCCTTCTGCCTCCCAGGGAGGGTAGAAATACTGAATTTTGGGGTAAACATTGGGGGGGGGGGGAGATAAAAACCCTTGCCCAAGGGGCCGCTCCCCCCCTCCCTGGTGCTTAGTGGGTGGATCCCTGCTTGGGGATCGCCCTCCTGTGGCGATCCCCAAGAAGGGATCCACTAGGGAGGGGTACCAATGGAAAGGTGAGATTCTCCCCCTTCCAATGATACCTCTGCCGTTTGTCTCGGTGCTCAGGGGGCTGAGATAGCCCCATGAGCACCGAGGCTCATTTCAGTTTCGGTTTCACTGAAATGACGTCAGCGCTGATTGTCATTTCAAGTGAAAGAATTAGAACAGCCTGAGGAGCTGGGAAAGATCCCCAACTCCAGAGGCTGTTTGAGGAGAAAGGAAATCCCTCTGGTGCCTGCACCAGAGGTATTTTCCGTGCCATTTGTGCGGACGGCCGGGTGCAGTTCAACGCACACGAGCACTGTGGCGTCGGACGGCTCCCGGCCGTCCAACACACCAAAAGCGTTAAGAGGGTACGGCGGAGTGTAGATCTTAATTTATCATTCAAACGATCATATGATTTTTTCTGTTGAACTGCAGGATACAGTGTTTGTGGAAGGAGGATATACTTATGAATTCTATGATGGCTGTTAAACTTCTTCCAGTTGTGAGGGTCTACGGGCGAAATTGTTTAAAATGAATTGGGTAGTTGTGAACTGGCATGGATCCTCTTGAGGCAGAAGTCTGAATTTAGGTGGTTTCTATTTATGATGATTGCTCGCTTCTGTGGCAGTTCAGTTGGGTTTTGGTTTCACATATTATTACAAGACCTGTGACTGTAATATTTGCAGCCAGTCTGTATTGTCTTCTTAATGTGGTTGTTTTTAGGCCTGGCTTGACACCACAACTCCCTGCATGACGTATTGTTACCAATTCTTCAGAATATACAATTATTCTGGCTTTGGCATCACCCGGAGGAGTATTTCTGTTTTGTGTCTCACACCATATTCTATGTATGGAGTGCATGAGGGACTATTTTACATCTAAAAATACACTAAATGATCAAACATTTAATATAATCTGAAAGCAGTCTTTTTGCCTTTTCTTCATGTAGTAGGCTTATTTTAATGTTTTTGTAAGAATCCAAAGGTGAGACATTATGACCACTATTATTTACATTACCACTACCATTATCACTACCACCAAGACTATCACCACCAGCACTATTACCACCTCCACCTTTATCAGCATCACCATTACCACCCCACCACCACATCATTTGAGCTTGCTTGTGTTCAAATGCCTTGCCACTTGACAGACAGGCCATTTGGCATTGTTAGTGCTTGTTTTTGTATTCTGGTACCTTCACGTATTTCTAAAAAACAAACAAATGTACAAAAGCAACCTAATAAGCCATTGAGGCTTCTGTATCAGTTTACCTCAGTATTCACTTTTGTTTAGACATTTTAATGTTTCCGAGTATGGACTTGAATACAGTATGTTATTGATTCACCTTTTACCTTGCTTGTGCCCTCTTTTGTGAGGAGTGAGTGGGGCATGGAAGAATTTGTTGGTATAAGGTTAATGAATATTTCATTTCAAGTAGAAAATGAATATTTTAATCATCTGGGGGCTTAAGTTGACTTTTGGTGACTGACTTTTTGGGTACACGAGCTCTGTAAATGGATGCTAAGGTGTGATCACTCTGTTAATCTAATTCAAGTGCATTAAAATATCACAAAAGAAAGTAAGATTAGCAAGCAAAATAATGAGTAATAAAGAGTACAATGAAAGTATAATAGTATTTAAGAGAAATTAATATTTATTGACAATGTGTAAACCACAGCATGGACCAGATGACCACTTGAACCAAGAATGAAGAATGGAACCATTTGTGAGGATAATTGATTGTTTGATCATTTCTAATTTGGTTAAATACAGAAACCTCCTTCAGGGCAAAATGAAGACAGAAACGAAGCAATTTTTTCTAAGTTATTATAGAGGTTTACGATGTACCTCATCCCACATGTCTAGGAGGCAGTGATCTGGAACTGGGTTCCTTTCCTCAAGATAAGACCACTTGACTATGGGCCTTTTACTGCAGATCTGATATTAGCCCACTCTAATTAACATACTGTTTTGCATATTTGGGCTTAACCACCATCTCTTGAGGCACTGCCTGTTGGATATTTTGTTTTACCACAGTGCCTTAGAACACCACCAGACAGGATAGTCATTCACAACACTAATAATCCAATGTGGGAGTTAATAACAGAAGTAATATTGGTGCCTTTGAGTTTTTGGAAGAATGATGATGAGGTGTCCATCAAGGTTATGGCTCATAGGTCTATGTTGCATGTTTAAGCCACACCTAATGTCTTGCATTCTCTGCATTTACACTTTTATATGTTATTGGATCTCTCTCTCTCTGTGGAAATTACTACTAGCTTCACTGCCTGTAAATGCTCAGCTACTGAGATGTTCATCACCCATATTTTGACCTATATCTCTTGCCTCTAAAGAGATTGTCTCATCTCTACTACACAGTGGTCAGGCTAATAAAGCTATTACTCTTACCTCTGTGCCTGTAGCTTCCTTTTATCACTGTAAGGTAATTTTCCACACAGAGGTAAAAAACCACTGCTAGGGGTGCATACAAATCCCCTTTTTTCTTTTTTAATGCTTCTTTGTGTGAATTCAGACAAACACCTACCACCTGCAGTCAGTAAAGGATACAGGCTAATGAGGCCATCAGGCTGTGATGATCTTGATTTGGGACGCTAAGACCCCTTAATGTTCCAAGTGTTCCGGATAGCTGGATTTATCACAGTCATAAACGTGGTTAAGTGGTGGGGAAATTAACTTTTAAGTCCATTTCCCACAGTCCACAGTTTCAGGAATGTGGCTATGCTCAGCTATTGTTAGGGCTTGATCTATGTCATAATGCGTGGTGTGGTCGGTTATTTGTTTTTAGAGGAAGTTTGGGTGCATTTTTGCTCAATTACATTATGTATGTTCCTTTCCATTGGCATTGGTGACACATTTGCTGGATGGAGTGTTAGTTTGGTGGCCCACCCACTATCGCTATGTTGCCCACAACTGGTTATCCCTATGTTGCCCACAACTGGTGAAACCATTGAGGCTCTTTAGTTCTCCCTTACTCTTCTACCAGACCCTACTTACTTCATATTGTTATCTTTTTTAGATTGCACAATTGGTGGCTTGCAAAAAGGGCCATTAGTAAGAAGATTTGTTACAGCCTCTTCTTGCTGGCGAATGGGTTGTAGTTCTCTGGTGATCCATAGATTGAACATCATCACTCAAGTGTCCTGATCCTTGGCTTATGTTGCTCTGTATGAGGAGTGCAGTCCTCAGTACTGTCATAGTATACCTCAGAAATAAAATCTGTTCTCGAGTGTTTATAGATTAATTCCATATTCTTGCGTCTAAACATATCAGTTTATCTTGCATACAGCTTGACTGTATGGATGTAGTGCTTTCTGTGTACTATTTCAAATGCCAACAGTGTTTATATAGCTTGGTGGATCCGTTGATTTGTGGCATAGCAAGCTCTGTTGTTAGTCGAACTGTAATGTTAAGGGGGATGTCCAGGAATTGTACTCAACATAGAAAGCTCTGAAGTTAATCAAACTTCAAAGTGATGATGGATGTCCAGGATAGTACTCGACATAGCAAGCTCTGTAGTTGGTCGATTTTTACTGTGATGGTTGATGTCAAAGAATTATACTTGACAAGGCAAGCTTTGTAATTAATTGATCCTTAATGGGAAGTTGGATGTCCAGGAATTGAATTCAACATAGCAAGCTCTGTAGTTACTCTATATTTAATGTGATGTTGGATTGTACTTGACACAGCTAGCTCAGTAGTTAGTTGATCTTTAATATGATGGTGGATGTCCAGGAATTGTACTCAACATGGCAAGCAAGCTCTTTAGCCAATTGATCCTTAATGCGATGTTGGATGTCTGAGAATTGCATTCTGCTTGAGAAGTAGTGGAATTTAAAGTGTAAGTGGAATTCATTCAAGTTTTTGTAGAACTGAAAATGTCCATGTATTGGTATGGCTTTCATCGATAGAGGCATGTTAAAGCTTTGCACTTCTTGTTGTGTCAAAGAAGCTACTGTCCAGTGATTTGATGAATAGAGTCAGATGCTGCAGTACCATCCCGTTTCTCATTGCAGTACCCATTGTTTTGATGGCTTGGTCAAATACGTAGTAGTTGTTGGTCAAATTTAATTCTGTGCCTTTGGCTACAGTGTCAGCTGATGGATTTAGAGGCTTCTTGCAAGTCTTCATCCTATCTATGGAGAGAAATAAAAGAGATGTAATGATAGGCCCATCATTTGTTGTCCTCTTTCATAAACTGCATTAGCCTGACAAGATGTAGTGATTGATGTTTGAAGGTGATGCTAGGTTCCGGATTTAGTTTGTGGTTCACCATCAGAAATCCTTTCATAAGGAACAATAGCAATGTTGATTTCCCCACAATACTACATCCTGCTAAGCTCAGGAAAATTCCAATGTCGTGAAAGGGAATGGACTGACTTGAATAGCTCTGGTATAGTCTTAGTAATATACAGTTACTTTACTCGAGTTCCTTACAGTTTGTTTAGGGTCACAGGGATTCCTGGAATATGAGGGGAAATTGCCCAGACTGTAAAGAAGTATCAGTTTAATTGTGTGAGATTTTAGGTAATGTATATACAATCCCCTCTTTAGTCCTCCACCTCTTTCCGATCATTCAATCTTCTAATGGACAGATGTAGTCACTAAGGGAAAGTAAAGTCGATTATACTTTCATGCCCTGACATATTTTCTCATTTCTGAACCCACCCACTGCATGTATGCTGTGGGGCTTCATTGTTTTTTTTTTTAATGAGAAATATTTTGGCCTTATTGCTGTTATTTCTGGCTGTTATGTCCTCTTTCAGGTTATTGTGAGTACAGTTGTTGTGGTAGCCCAACCCTTAAAATATTTCTGTTGTATTTTAAATTTCAAAGACTTTACAGGAGAAACATACCTCTTACCCCGAGAATGTATATAATAACATGGAAAAAGAGAGCTAGCTGTCTCTTTTAGTTGTATTGTATATATGGCTCCTGGTAATGTCCAGTTTTTTTGTTCTACATTGGGGTAGAACAGAAACGTATCTGAGATGTAACAATAAACCCTCTGAAAAGTGCCAAATATATCCGAACTGTGGACCTTCAGAAATGGTATTAGCAGATCATTCTCCGTTAGACTGGACAGCAGAAGATAGCCTTTGCAACCCCTAGAGGCTAGTTCCAGTTCAGGGTGTTACCTTTTGGGCTCCGATGTCCAGTGACTAATGGATCATCTCTTATGATCCCATCAGTAGTACACAACAGCATACTTGGGGTGATACCATCAGGTTTACTCCAACTCACCTTCCCATCATAAAGCACTTAGAACCCGTACTAGCATAGTGGGACTCGCCTGTACAAACTGCAGAGGGCCTTAGTCAAACTGGTTTTGAAACTCTGGCCTGAAAAAATCTATGCCATTTGTTTTATACATGGTCCCGTTCTAAGAAGTAAAGTGGCAGGATGGCATGGGTCCTAAAATGGCTGCAAAAGAATTGAGAGGAAAACAAGGTTTTAGTCTTTAGAGCTGAAATGTGATTGTAAGATGTAGAAATGTTAACTTCTTCCACTTCTGTCATGTATAACTGAGAATTGATTATGGGGGATTCCCAAGTCAAATGCCTCTTGCAACCTAAGGCAAACTAGCAATGTGCGTTCCAAAGATGTGACCTAACCTCATTGCTGGAAGCTGAGTTGCGAGAGGTAATTGAATGTAGTTGTATTTGTGGTGCAGTACTGTCAAAGCCCTCGACCCATGGCCCTTTAATACTTGCAAAAGGCTTGATGAGGTGAACACTTGCCGCTGACATGTCCAGCGAACTGTACATCATACGTTCAGATCTCGGCACCATCAAGTTAGTTTTCCATCCATCAGAGGTCTGTCATTTGAGGATCATTAATTTGGGTAAAAATACCACATGCTTATCTACAGTGCCTGAAATGGAACAGTGCCACCATATGTTACAAAATATCGGCTGTCTTCACGTGATCTCTCAGTAAAGAACCAACATCACATGATGAGCCCATGGTGAACTGGAAACCCCTGCACAGAGGGGGTTTCCAGCTCATGCGTGGAGGCTCCGCACGTCCGTTGAGTGTTTTGCAACCTCCCTGGGACACTTGTAGCAGCATTGGTAGCCTGTTAGTGTTTTTGGGAGAGGGCAGGAAAATCTGCTCAGGAGGCAGTGCTGGGCTGTAAGATCCACCTTCTCTCGTTGGCCCTTTTTCCCATTAATTTATTTATACATTTTTGTATAGCTCGGACATTACCCAAAGGTATAATAGCACTTTACAATAAAACAGGTTTCATTCCATTCCAAGAGATAAAAAGTTACAAAGATTTCGAAAGGATTTGCTTGTTACGTTCTTTACAAAGGCGTGTAACATATACAGATTATAGGTAATATAAACATCTTTTAGGAAGCGGTAGGTGGTGATGGTAGTGGCAGCGAGGTGAGGTAAGGCAGGAGTTGTGCAGTTGGATTCAGGTTTGGGTAAAATATCTAGGGGTAGGTTCCCTAAGGCAACAGCTGGCCAAAAAGCTGAAGGTCTTTCAGTTCCTTTTTGAAGATCGGCAATGAGGTGGTGGTACTTAGTTTTGATGGCAAGTAATTCTATATTCTAGTCAACCTACCCGAGAAGGATTGTGCCATAAGTCGTTCCTTTGTAAAGGTCGACGGCTCCAACAACAAAGATTCTGCAATTCGCTATTGTCTGGCGCCTCACAAACGTTTCATTTTATTTGCTAGGTAGTAAGAAGTGAATGTATGCAAGGCCTTTTGGGTAATACAGGCAGTTTTGTACATCACACTGGCTTCAATGAGAAGCCAGTGAAGGGTGAGAAGCATTGGTGAGCTGTGGTTGGTTTTCTTTTGGCCCATAGATTAAAGTGTGCCGCTGAAAGTAAGACTAATTTCAGGGGGATAGGTGGGTCTTGGGGAGACCTGTCAAAAGAGAATTACAATGGTCAATTCTAGAGAGAACCAGTGATTGAGCACGAGTTTTCAGGTGTTGCTTAGGAATGTAGCTGCGAATTGCACAAAGAAAGCGTAGTTGGTATTGTGTATTCCAGGCCATTGTGCTGATTTGGGTTTGAAGGTTGAGCCTTCTATCCAGAGTGACTCCCAAAGAATTTGCACTGTTGGCAATGATGGGTTTGCTGTCAAGCAAGTTGAATGTATCCTTCCAGGATTGTACCAAGTTGAGGAGGAATACAGTTTTGGATGGTTTCAGTTTTAGGTTCTGAAAGGCCATCCAGTCTTGAATGGAGTTTAAGGTGTTCGCAAGATGGGCTATGTCATTTGTGAATGACATCTTAAGACAGATCTGCATATTGATGGTATAGGATCCCAGCCTTTCTTAGTAGCACTCCCAGAGTTGCGACATAAAGGTTGAACAGGGTGGGAGCAAGGTTAGAGCCCTGTGGTACTCCTTGATCAACGACCTTCCGTAAGGATAGACAGTTGTCAATTTTAATCCTCTGTGATCTGTCCATGAGGAAGGATTCAAACCCTTGTAGGGCCACACCGCCAATGCCCATCCGATTTTTAGTGTGTCTAGAAGCCTACTGCGATTTACTGTATCAAAAGCTGCGACAGGTCAAGGAGGATAAGGAGGCAGGAGCTGCCCAAGTCTAGAATTTGAAGACCGTCTTCTACAACCCGAAGCAGTTGATTGAAGCCAGATTGGAATTCGTCCAGAAGGTTATTGTCTTTTATGTGTTGGGTGAGTTGGTCTGCTACACACCTTTCAATGATTTTTTGCAAGAAAAGGTGCATTGGTAATAGGGCGAAAATTATTAAGGTCAATCACATCTGCTATGGGTTTTTTGCAAATTGGGGTGACTTGACCAGTTTTGAAGGAATCTGTAAAAAGATCCGTGGCTGAGAGAGAGATTTACAAGTGTTGTCCAGTAAGATTGTGTGTGTGTGTGTGTGTAAACATTTTGGGAGATGTTATTCTGGATAGGCTCCGTAAAATGATTTGAAGGATTGGTTTTCATGGTGTTTGAAAGTAGGACGTTCTGCTTGATACGGTCAAAGGATTGGCAGATGTTCTTGGCTTTGCAAACCATGGTGGAGATTGGATGATCTTCTTGACATATGAGCAATTTCACTTCATAATCAAAGAATTGTGTAAACTCTTCTGCTTTCTTGGCGGGGTCATTGAGTTTGGCAGAAGCGGGCATGCAAGGGTTGGAGGTTGTTTTGATCAAATCCAACAGCTGTTTCAATTGATTTTTGGCTGAGTAAAAAAAGTATCTGATGTGATTAGATTTGTCACGAAATATGTGTTTTTGTTAAAGTGATATTGCATTGCAGAGGCATGCCAGGTTAATGGTAGAAGGTGCCTGTTTCCATTTCTTATATAGAGATCTCAGATTTTTCTTTCCTCATATAGGGCCTTATTGAATCAGGGGGCAAATTTTGTTGGCCTTTTCTTTTTCCTTTGGAGTGGTGCTACCTCATCAAGTAAAACAGAGAGGTTGTTGAAGCATTGGGCAGTGGAGGCACTGACATCGGAGTTGGGACTAATGGGGGGAAGTACCTTCATTACAGATTTGCTGAATGTACAGATGTCAATGTTCTTGATGTCATGAACTAAGTGGTCACTCTTTTTGGTTGGCCTCTGGTCACGGTGTGAAAGAGTTGTAGTGAGAAACGAACAAGAAAGTGGTCAGACCAGTCCACCAGACTGGGTTCATCAACTGAAAGCAGGTCGTCCTTGGAGATTATTAGATCAAGTATGGAGTCTTTCTTGTACTTTGGTTTAAGGTTGTGTTGTACCAGAATGTTTGTGGAGAGGAAGGAGGCAAGCTTATTGATTGAAGAATCATCTGTGTTGCCCCAGTGAAGATTAAAATCACCTAGAAATATCACTTTGTATTGATTGGTCACTTGCGATATCAGCGTATTCCTCAAACGCCGTGTTGTTGCCTGGTGGTTGTGTGTGTGGTGTGTGGATGAGGGAGACAGGTTGGCCTCGTTCGGAGGCATGCAGCAGGGAATTGAACAATTGTTCGAATAGTGAGAGACGGGCATCAATGGATTGAATAATTATCTTCCCATTGTTGTATATGGAGATGGGGGATGATCTGTTGAAGCAGGGAGAGGGAGTGATTTTGAGCTTGTAGACATGGGATTTTATAAGATGATGTGACATTAAGTGTAGTATGGAGGGGGCGTGGCTAACCGTCAAGCATGGCGGACGTGGTTTAGATGAGCTCCGAGCCGGGCCCTGAATCCTGTCTTCTACTCTGCCACTGCTCGGCCATCCACATTCTAAACTAGCTGGAATTGACTCCTGTGATGCCGGGCCACACAGCGGATGCAAAGACTGACGCCATTTGCGCCGGCACCAGAGATAACGGGAGCAGAGCCGCGGCCCGAACCACGAGGGCGGCGAAAGCTGAGAAGCGCGACTCCCGGACTTGGGGGTACGACCGAGGGGCTGGAGAAAGCGCTACATCCCTGCAGTTGTGGCGCCGGACGTATCGTGAGGCGAACGGCATCTGTCGCGCCCGAACACGACTGACGGAGATTATCGGCGGCCATTGATTGCGGCTCTAAGGTACGGGGCTGCGGGAACGGAATGAAAGTGACCGGGCGGCCCAGGTACAATATAGCCTGCTGCGGATTGGCAAGCCTTGGCAGGAGATGCGACGCCGCTCGTCTCTCTAGCACTGAGGACGGAGAACTCACCTTGTAATGTAGTAAGAACGGGGCGGCGAGACACCCGACGCGCGTTCTGGCCGCGGCGCTGCGACTGGGGGAGCCGACGGGCCTGTGCAGACGTGGAGATGATCTGAGCAGCCGCCAACAGCGTAGAAGCACAACGGGGGGGGGGGGCAAACACAACACGGGGGATTAGAACCAACCTCAGTAAAGAGCACCTGCGCACGGCCCCCCCTGCTGAAAAAAATCAACCTGACTGTGCTGCGAATTACGATCCATTGTAGAACCACGTTGGGCCCCACGAGCAGCGCTGATCAAATAAGCCTGGGAAACAATGAGATGCGGGCCTCGCTAGTCTTCTCCAGAAGGTGAGGGCTGAACCACTGCATTTAATAAACACGCAGCACAGTGTGTAGTGACCGGTTGGGAGCAGATTACACGTATACTGAGGAAAGTGAGTTATTGCTAACGATCAGCGCACTGCGAGCCGGCCTGGTGTAAGAGCAGATAACAGGCCGAACCGTCCCGGGGGATGGGACGCACCAGAGGAAAACAGCCAGAACCCCTCACTTCTGGGGGGCCTGACAATACTGAATAGGACGAAATGTTGCATAACTCTAATCCAGATTATGTCCCGCCGACAGCGCTGGGGAATCCTATAGTTAAACTGGATTTGATACTTGGAGAAGTGCGCGACTCAAGAGCAGCAATATAACAACAAGTGAGCGCACTTGCTACAAGCTTCACGTTATTGAAAGCGGATCATATCAAAATGGCGGAAACTGTGAAAAATAACAAATTGCTTTTAGCAGAGATGTCACCACAACACAAGGCTCATTCGGCACAAATTGAACAATTACGGCGCCAACTCACGGGATTACAGGACAGAGTGGACGATGCAGAAGGGCGGTCTTGGCGCAATAATGTGAGGATAGTAGGCATCCCGGAACGAAGCGAAGGATCGAACCCTACCCAATTCATAGAGCAATGGTTGCGAGATAACATTGCGCCGGAAGGACTCAAGGAATTCTACAGCGTTGAGAGGGTGCACAGAATACCGTCACGACCTCCAGTACCCGGTGCACCGCCCAGACCCATAATAGCACGTATATTGAATTATAAGGACCGTGACGCATTGCTGCGCGCTGCCAGAGAAAAAGCTCCAATTCACTTTGAAAACAAACGTATCTCACTGTACCCGGACTTCACACTGGCGGTCCAAACACTAAGAGCCTCGTTCCAGGATGTCAAAAAGACGCTCAGGGTCCATAATCTGAAATATGCTCTATTATTCTCTGCCCGCTTGAAAGTTATTCACGAACAGAAAGCCCACTTTTTTGATAGCCCGGAGGAAGCTGCGGAATGGGCGGAGGTCACACTGTCGCCAGGTACATCACAAGGCTCATCTCAAGTACTTAAGCAGCAGCCATACAAATCCCAGAGGTCTGGGAGAAACAAATCAGGCAGAGGTATGAAGATCCGTCCTGATATGAAGAAGAACCCCTCTCCAGAGCAGATACTAGAGAGTCAGAAATCAGCAATACTAGCCGCGGCTGCGTTGGATGACCAAGATGCGAATTCAGTGGCTGAATCGATTGACTCATCTGAAGACACAAACCTACACTCAGATTCCGAGAACAGTATGGCTTTATTCCCTTCAATTACCCCACAGACTGCGAATGATTATGTGGGTTGACACGCATGGGTAGTATAAGTGTGGGCCTGGCGGTTCAGTTGAGTATCTTTGGTATAACTCATTTTGTGGTTATGGTCTCAGTGATGTTTGGAATTGTAAAATGTCAGGGCCTGAGCTCGGCCAATGGAGTTGCTATTTAGGTGTATTGCACCAATACACACACAGTGAATGATGGTTACCAGCTCCCCCATTGCAACTGCACAGCTTTATATGTTGAGAAGGGTTCACGTTGAACTTGTTTGGTCCTCTGTCGTTTTGTGGGGGAACCTTGTATTGGGAATTATTAGGGGATGTGTAAAGGCAGACTCACTCATAGTTGACTCCTTAATCTGTCGGTGAATACATTTGGGGGTAGTTCGAGTATTACATTACCCAACACCACATGGCAACATCTGGAAACTACACGATCACGACATGGAACGTTAGAGGGATGGGGTCTGTACATAAGAGGCATAGGATATATGCCCAGCTCGATAGGAGGAAAACCCATATTGTCTTTATTCAAGAAACACATCTTACCCACTCTGAGGCCACAAAATTACAAAAAAAGTGGAGAGAACAGCTGTTCTATACATCTTACTCTGCATTTGCACGAGGGACTGCAATATGGATTAGGAACGGCACTCCTTTTGTAGTACTAGAGCAGAGAATTGACACGAATGGCCTGTGCGTGTTGCTCCATGGCACATTAAACGGGGAACACATAGTGCTTGGTAGCATTTATGCCCCTAACACGGAACAGGACAAATTCCTAGGAACACTTAACACAGCGGTGGCGGGATGGGATGAATACCCCTGGATCATAGGAGGGGATTTCAACGCAGTACTGGATGCGGACTTGGATCGCTCCCACCCACCACTGCAGGGAACCAGCTGTAAGAAACAGGCAGAGGCACTACAAGTTTGGGCGGAGGGGTGGACCATGTGCGATGCGTGCACATAATCCAGAAAGCACTCGTTCTATTCACCTCCACACATGTTACATACTCGTATTGACAAGGTGTTCTGTTCTTTGCCCTTACTTGCAAACATAGACCACACTACCTATCTAGGGAAAACACTGTCTGATCACAATTCACTAGAGATCACACTCTTCTGGGGGAAAATTCCCACACCAGTTCCAATATGGAGACTGCAGTCTTTACTTCTCGAGGACCCTCTATTCTGCAGCACACTGTCCACAGCCATCTCTAATTATTTTGCAGAAAACACAGACACCGCTAGCTCACGACAGATGGAGTGGGATGCCTTCAAAACGGTAATACGTGGAGTGGCCATTAGTACGAGAGTGGGTGCCCGTCTCGCTCTGGAAAGAGAATTGCGGGAGCTGGAAGATAGTCTGGGTGACCTCGAACGGGACGCAGCCTCGGATGATACGAGCACAGCGGCTCTGCGAGAGGCTCATATACGTCACGCAGAGCTCCTCGAACAATTACGCATTATAGACTATCGCACTTACACACACAAACAGCATGCGGAGACGGACCGGGCGGGTTCTCTACTAGCAAGGATTATAAGGGATACACCGACTATAGCTCCCATAACGGAGATTATTACTTTAGAGGGCACAACAGTAAACACGCAGTTAGACATTAACACAGCCTTCAGGAGATATTATGAGTCATTGTATGTACCACCTGCAGAGCTCCAAGAGGAGGAATTTGAATCCTTCCTTGATGGACTACAGTTCCCCCAACTGTCGGATGACCATAAAAAAGATTTAGCAAAACCCATAACAAAAGCCGAAATTAGAACAGCCATTAAAGATCTACCCCGCAACAAAACACCAGGCCTGGATGGCCTGCCGATGGAGTTTTATGAGACATACTCAACACTACTAGTCCCTCACTTGGAGCGACTATACCAGGCAGCGCTGGAAACGGGTTCCCTCCTCCCTACCACACTACAGGCGTTGGTCGCATCTCTCCCGAAACCTGGCAGGGACCCTAAGGATATGGCAGGATACCGCCCCCTTTCATTATTGAACACGGACTTTAAAATATTAAGTAAAATATTAGCAAACAGATTACTCCAATACATACCAAAGTTGATACACACGGACCAGTGCTGTTTCGTACCTGGTCGGAGTACTGTTCTTAACATTAGACGGTTACATCAAGTGCTGACATTAGCGGCGGCAGATAGCGTTACAATGGGCTGTGTGTCCCAAGACCTGAGATAGGCGTTTGACACATTACATTGGAGCTTCATGCTGAGAACCCTAACGAAGTTTGGAATACCAGATGAATACGTAAAATGGGTAAATTTATTGTACACGAATCCCACAGCACGCGCCCGCACTGGAGTTCACATTTCACAACAATATAGGGTAGCAAGAGGTACACGTCAGGGATGTCCATTATCGCCCTTGCTCTTTATAATAGTGCTTGAACCATTGGCCATCAAGCTACGGGCGGTTGCAGCAGACAAGGGTATCCAGTTTGGGGCTGACACCCATATTATATCCGCTTACGCAGATGATATAATACTTTACCTCAACAACCTCAAAGGAGACCATGAACCTATCCCTACAGTATTCCACAAATTCCAAGTATTGTCAGGATTATCCATTAATGAAACCAAATCGTACGCATATTACTTCACTGACACGACACAAGTAGATCCCATATGCTTTGGTCATTGGACATTCCCAATTGCGCCAGTTACTTTTAGATACCTCGGCATACACATATACAGGGAGGCGCGTGATCTATTGGACGGTAATTTGGTACGTGCCGTTAAAACACTAAAAACGCAGATAGCATTCTGGACCTCTTTGCTACTCTCTGTGGCAGGAAGAGTGGCCATCTCTAAAATGGTAATGCTTCCTAGATTACTATACTTTTTTGCAAATTTACCAATACTAATCCCGACACATGTTTTTAAAACGCTAGATACACTAGTGGTGGAATTGATCTGGGGAACGGGGCGTCAAAGAATGGGATTGTCCAAAATCCAGTTAGACACGGACAAGGGAGGTTTGGGAGTCCCGGACTTCAAAGCGTATTGTTACGCTAGCCAATTACAAAGTCTATCATACTGGATAGCGGGTCACCATTTGCAAGAGATAGGTATGTCACGACGAACATAGGAAAAAGGAGCGCTCCACACCTTGTTATTACCGAAAAGCAGACCCCCCGATAACGGCACCTCCACTATTAAAAGTGGCTTTAATATCCTGGAGGAAAGCGATCCACTACACTAATGGGTTACTCCCCTATGCCCCTAACATCCCACTGCTGGGGATCCCCACACCGTCTAGAATAACCACTTCAAAATGCATTTCCAAATGGTCAGATGAGGGAGTGAATGAAGTTGGGATGTTGTTTGCGGATAATATGCTAATGAATCATGATACATTTGTCAGGGAACAAGGAGTCCCCAATACTTTATACTTCCTTCATGCTAGCTTTATCAGATATGTTAAGAATACTTGGGCTCCTGACGGAAAGGAACCCCCGACGCATGAACTAGTGCACATGCAATACCTAATGGGTAATGGGAGACACTTGACCAGATGGCTGTACAGGGGTGTACGAACACATGCTGCAACCTCATTACAGGCACTTAGAGACAAATGGAATGTGGATATGGGCCGTGAACTAACGGACAAGGAATGGGGGGTAATATTAGAATACCCAAAGAAGATATCTCGCAACCCCAAGTTTAAACTTATTCAATACATGGTGGTACATAGAGCCTATTTGACTCCACATAGACTGAATAGAATGTTCCCAGACACAGCAGACTTATGTCCCCGATGCCATACGCAACGTGCGGATTTGCTGCACATGTTGTGGACATGCCTCGATTGGTACCCTTCTGGTCAAAGGTGCTTAAAATATTGAGCGAAGTAGCGCCTGTGGCGTGAGGTGATACACTTGACTATTGCATGTAGGACTAGGCCCTAAACACAAGAAGAGAGGAGTGCGGGTCCGGTTTGCCAATCTGGCGTTGATTTTGGCAAAAAGGTCAATTACGATGAGATGGAAGTCTACAATGCCCCCGACAGCGCTGGGATGGCATAATGAGGTTGTTAGATGGGGCAGAGCTGAAAGTATGGAAATAAAAAGGGAAGAAAATAGAGGCCTGAGGAAGAACCCTATCTCGCTGGAATGGAATGTGATGCTGGAGGGGTTTATTTCCACTGAACATTCAGTACATGAGACTGGGTAAACTTAATACACTGAATAGTACATATAAGTGTGCAGCTATGTGACAGTCCCCGCTTACGCCCAACAGTGACGTGTGGTGTAGGATCTACGGATTGTTCGAAAGGACTGATGGATAAAACAGGATAGGTACGCCGACTTAAGACCTATGTAAATAATAGAGTGAGTCTGAGAGAGGGAGGGGGGTCGGACACAATTGTTATGATTATTAGTTGTGGGTGGTGGGTGGGTTGTCTTTCCCTTGTTTATATTGGACCAAATGGAATGTATAGATATGCTCACTACCGTTGATGATAACAAACTGTGTACAAAATACGCTTACCACAGCGTGTATAATGTAACGACACTAGCAAACTCTTCATCGTCATTTGCACTGTAAATGTGAATGCCTTTTATATAGTGAATTGTTGTTCTACAAAAACGAATAAAATCTGTTTTAAAAAAAAAAGTGTAGTATGGAATATGCCGGTCCAGGATGAGATGATGTGGGAGAAGAAAATGAGGCCGGTTTTGAGCATCCCATGTCGGCCACTGTGATATTGATCAGTAAACTGGGTGTCTGGGAATTCTTCTAGGGTATTATGCTAGTCCTATTAAGGATGCTTTCGAAAGATTCAGCAGGTAATTTTATGAGTTGAGACACGCTTTCTTCAACTTAGTTGGCATTGTTGATTGAATGAGGGGTTGTGGGGTGAATGAGTAAGCTATGTAATTTTAGGGCTAGGAAAAGTATGTGGATGCAAGTTCTCAATACCTGAGGTATTTGCTAGTAGGCTCAGGATGGTTGGTTTGAGTGTGGGTCAAACAAATGGTTAGGACTTGTAGAAGAGGTCCAATTTCTAGTACTAGAGTCCGCAATGTTGTGAAACAGTGAGAAGATTGTAAAGAGTGGAGAAAGCGCAATAGTCATTTGGAAGATCTCACTTTGTAGTTTCCTATATGGTCCTCTCCAATGGGTATATTGTGGGGAGGCTGAAGAGAAAATGTTCTCCTGTCCAAGATGCAGTCATCGTATCTTGCAGTTGCTGTATCTGTTATTCCTCATTCTGGTGTGCTCAGCCTAGAGTTGCTCAGCCTAACAATGGCTATATTGTAAGGAAGCTCAAGAGAAGTGCTTTCCCTCTCTAAGACAGAAGTTACTTGCATCTGTCTTGTCTGTTATTCCCCATTCTGGAGTGCTCAGCCTAGAGTTGCCCAGCCTAGGATTGTGACCAGTCTGGTTTTATACCAGCATGACTGGTAGTTTAATGTCCAGGCTGATACATAAATCAGGAAAATCACCTATTTTTCCCCTTGTCAGCACTTAGTGGCTGCCTGTCTATAACCTTATTCACCTATTAATAGGATCACTGTGACATCTCTTCTGTGTTCATCTGTTTAATGACTCTCTATCCCCATGAGCCAAAATATCCAATCTAACCTAGATTCTTGGTTAGTCTGTTTCCTTACTCTCCTTCTCGGGTATAATCCTGTTGAGCCATGGCTCCAGGAGAGACCTCTTCTGTTTCCATGCCACTAAAAATTATCATCTTCACACTACTGTTGTGAGTAGAGAGTCCACTTAGGATTTCTTTACTAAAAGGAGTAGTCCTTTTTCTATTTCCTTGTCCTCCTCGGAAGAGTCCTCTGCAACTGTGCGATGTCCGATGGGAAATGGCCATAAACAGGAGAAAATGGGCGAGGGCAGAAAGAGGTCCCGCCCATCTCCGGATCTTGCCCTCTCAAAGGCCCTTGTTCTTCCTCTTGCACAGATAAAATATTTTAAAGGTTGAGAAGTCTGGAAGTGCATTGTGTAGCACTATATAAAAACAAGGTAGTACTTTGGTTTGAGAGAGGAACAAATGAAAGCAAAACTGGCTCGACTGAGTACCCTCAGCTCCCTGCCTCTGTTATCTTATCATAAAGGGATTAGGGATGCAAAAAAAGTTTACTTCATGTCCCAAATGGAACAAGCAAAGTCCGACCCTAATTTTTTTTTCTTCAAATTTCTAAAAACTTTCTACAATCTAAAGCCTTAATGATGGATATTCTCCCTTCTCAGGCTCTGTCTGATAGGCTTTCTTTTTTTAAGAAAAAAATTCAACAGGACTTCAACATCAATTGTCCCGAACCATGTCAGTCATATGGAGATGTGTTGAATGCTCAGTTACCTCCAATGTACTCTATCCAATTTTCAGCCTATCTCTCTACTTCAATCAAGGCAAGCCATTCTCTCATGTAATTCAGGTTCCCCTCGAGATTCATGCCTGCTGGCCATATTACATAAGGCTATTGATACAATGAACGTGGTGATAAATCAGTTATTTAATCTGCCCCTTTCTCTGGCCTAGGTACCAGGATCTTGAAAAGTGGCAGTGGTTATACCCCTTTAAAAAAAGCCTTCGGCAGACTCCTCAATTCTGGCCAATTTTAGACCCAATTTATTTGTTCATAGCACTAGGTAAAACCCTAGAAAAATTGGTAAATATGCAACTGACCACTTACTTCAAAAATTCCAAATCACTACATTTCTGTCAGTTTGGTTTCAAACCCAGACACTCTACAGAATCGGCTCTGCTAAAAGTCTCAGAGACCATTAAGATGACACTGGAGTCTGGTAACAACACTGTTCTAATCTTACCAAACCTATCAGCAGCGTTTGATACTATGTCTTACTCCATACAGCTCCAGCCTCTTCTAGACTTTGGCAATTCCGAGACAGCCTGGGCTTGGTTTAGATATTTTTGACTGACAGGAAACAACTAGTATCTATTCGTCAGTATGTTTCTCAAGAAAGATCATTATCATTTGGTGTCCCGCAGGGCTCCTCTCTTAGCCCTCCTTGTTTAAAATGTTTTTTTTTAATAAACAATTTTATTGGTTTTTAAACAAAAAACCAGCAATAGTCAAATACAGTATACCACAGCATTCATCTGACATGTCCATTTTACATTTATGAAGGAGAAAGGTGTGCAGTACACGGACCCATAGCTCCCTGCACAGTGTACACAGTTCAAAGGAAGACCTGTTTATTCTATCTGCCCCAGCCATTTGCACCAGACCTTCCGATATGTAGCCGGACACCCTCTGGCCTCGAACAACGGTTTCTCTTGTGCTGCGCACCAGTCTACACCTCTGCACCATTTCGTTACGCCAGGGGGTATCGGGGTTATCCAACTCGCCGCAATGTCTCGCTTGGCCACCATTGTGGCGGTAGTAAGAAATTGTTTGTCAGCTCGGGAGCCATCTAGCCCATCCGTAATTCCCAGGAGTATATTTAAGGGGTTATGTGGGATTTCCCATCCTAGGACCTCTGTGAGCTCTTTTTCTATGGAGTCCCAATAGCGTGCAATGACAGTGCAGGTCCATACCATGTGAAAGAAGTCTGCCCGATCGTGATCGCAGCGCGCGCAAGAAGCATTTGCCTTCATACCAGCACGAAAGAGGCGCTTGGGTGTGAGGTAGGTGGCGTGTAAATAGTATAGCTGGACCAGACGGACCCTGGCGGAGGTAGTAACTGTCTTGGGTGCCATTAAAACGTCTCTCCAGTCCTCTTCTTCAAGAGGTCCCACCCATTGCTCCCATAAATTCCTCAACCGGCCTAAAGTGTTAGGTGTGTTGTTGGTGAGGGAGCGGTAGATACGGGAGACACCCCCCATCCCAGGTTACCTGTCATAATTTGCGCCTCCAGGGGGCTATATTCTGGGAGGAATGTTCCCTGCGGAAGGTGTATGTAGAGGGCATGATGTAACTGCAGGTATCTATAAAATTGCGAGGGGTGCAGGGAGTAGCGGGTTTGTAGGTCTTGAAAGGTGCGCATATGGTCGCTCGTCCACACATCCCCAAGCTGCGAGATGCCAATGAGGTCCAATGGCCGGAATCCCTTCAAGCCACTGACCTCTCGAAGCCAAGTCCCCAACCAAAGAGGTGTGTATTGAGTCAGTTTGTTCGTCCATTGGGTGTGGCGCAGGGAGGCGCGCCAGGCTAGGAGAACCGCTTGTGTCACCGTTGGCATTGCCTTGGGAATAGGTCCTCCGTACATCATCGTCTGGATCCTGGGTAGACCTAGGTCACCCAGTTCCAGTCTGAATGCTGGATCCGACCAGCCACCATTGAACCAGTCATGCAGCGTGAGTAAGCGGGTGGCCAGATAGTATAAATATAGGTTGGTCATGCCCATCCCACCATCAAAGGACGGAATCCGGCACTGAGATAGGGCTAGGCGGGGTCTCCGTCCGCCCCAAAGGAATTTAGTGGTCAGACTGTCGAGCTCCTTAAACCAGGACCGTGGGAATTGGAATGGGGTATTTTGGATCATGTAGAGGAACCTGGGGAGTATCATCATTTTGAAGAGGGCAACTCTACCCAGGGGGTTAAGCGGTAACGTTTGCCATCTATGGAGATCTGCGCGATGAAGAAACCCCTTACAGCGGCTGACCAAAGGTTCAGCACATCAATCCCTATTTATATTCATTCAGAGTCCTGTGCATCTACTTCCGGCACTTGCCGCCGTTCAGCGCCGCTGGCATCCAGAATAAGCAAAGTCTTTTCAGAAATGGAAGGTGCACCAGGATTGAAGTCAGAATCGTATCCTGAGGTTCATCAATTCTTTTTATTTCTGACAAGAGTAAAACTGGTCATCAGCCAACGCGTTTCGTTCCTTTGACCAAAGGAACTTCATCAGGGCGTAATGTATTGCGTAGAATGTTCTTGAATATAGTAGCTCGGGAAATCACCCCACAATACGGGTTAATCAGAAATAAAGAATTGATGAACCTAAGGATACGATTCTGACTTCATTCCTGGTGCACCTTTCATTTCTGAAAAGAATCTGGGGAGATCTGCTCGAACTTTCTTCATCAGTGGGGTGACATTGAGTGACCAGGCGAGATCAGGGAGCAGGGTCACCCAAATTCCCAGATATTTGAATGATTGCCTTCTGATGGGTATCGTGGATTGCCAATCGAAACAGTCTCTAGATAGGTGGAGAGGGACCAGGACGGATTTGCTGGGATTCAGCTTCAGACCAGAGACCTGCCCAAAGATGTGTAGAGCCCGAAGGCAGCGGGGGCCGGATTGGGCCGGTTCGGCCAAGAAGAGCAGGACGTCATCCGCGTATAGCGCAATTTTGTCTTCCACAGCCTTGAATGCTATCATCAGATCGCACCAGACATGCCAAGGGCTCCATCACTAGGGCAAAAAGGAGCGATGAAAGGGGGCAGCCCTGCCTTGTTCCCTTTTCAATGCAGAATAGTTCAGAGAAAGCCCTGTTGACTATAACTCGTGCGTGTGATCGGGAGTATAGTACTTTAACCAGGCTACAGAAGTGCTGGCCCATGCCCATCTCGATTAGGACATCTTCTAGATATCGCCAGTCTACAGAATCAAACACCTTTTCAAAGTCAAGGAGAAGAAGCGCTAAGTAGGGGGTTAGTGATTGGCGGTGCGCCAAGGCAATGTGGAGGCGTCTGAGGCAGTGTCTAGTGCCCCGGGACAGCATAAATCCACATTGGTCGGGGTGGATCAATTTGGAAAGATATGGTTTAAGTCGGTGTGCTAGGATCGAGGCAAAGATTTTGACCTCCATATTTATGAGGGAGATTGGGCGATAATCGGTGCAATGTAGTGAGGGAGGTTGCGTTTTGGGGATTACCACGATGGTGGCGGCGTCTGTTTCAGGTAGAAAGGAGCCCCTCTCAGCCGCTTCAGCATAGATGTCTAGCAAGTGTGGAACGAGTGTATCTCAGTAGGTAGCGTAGTATTCCTGAGGGAAACCATCAGGGCCCAGGGTTTTACCTGGAGCAGAGCGTGATATGGCATCGCTGATTTCTTCCCGGGTGATGGGAAGGTCTAGGTCTAGGTCCAGTGCCTCGGCCTGGCTTAGGCGAGGGAGTTGAAGATGTGTTTGGGTGATCAAGCTTGAAAGAGAAAGCTCAGGTTGCTGCCTTGAGTAAAGTTTGGAATAATAGACGGCGAAGGTCTGGGCGATCGCCGAGGGTACGCTATGAGTTGCGCCTTCCGGGTCTTTGATCTCCGGGACGATACGATTGGTCATTGGGTATGTGGCCAAACGATGTAAGAGTTTCCCATTCTTGTCCCCCCAACTGTACACCCTGGCTACAGAGGATCTCGAAAGCGTTTTGGCCGCCTCCATGGAGATTTGCTTGATTTCTTCTCGCAAGAGCATAAGTTGCCTCTCGTGTGCATCTGCCAGCTGGGCGGCTGTTCGACCTTCAAGGAGAGTCGCTTGGGCCTCCAAGAGAGTGATCCGAGCATCCTGGGATGAGCGCTTGAGTTTGAGTTGGCCCTAGCAAAGCCACGGCTAGTGGCTTTACCCGCTTCCCATAGAGTACTCGGGAGGTGACCAAATCACACGATTAGTAAGAAAATACTGTTGGGGTTCTGTTCCCACAGGCTTTTTAAGGTTTTTGTCCTGGAGGAACCATGCATTGAACCTCCAAAGTGGACGAAGAGTGTCGGGGAGGGGGGGGGGGCACTTACCCCCAAGAGGATAGGCGAGTGGTCCGATATGCCCCTGGGAAGGATAGAGATATGTCTGACTTTCTGGCAGTCTAGCGCAGGCATAAAGATATGGTCGATGCGCGTGTGTGTATGATGCGCTGCAGAATTGTGAGTGTATTGCCTGGTCTGAGGATGCCAAATTCTCCAGGTGTCTCATACGGCAAGTGTGCTTACCCAGTTGATGAGGAGACGCGCCTGGGTGGACCTCGTGTTGGATTGTGAGCTTGTATTGTCGAGGTTTGGGTGCATAACTGCGTTGGAGTCTCCGCCAGTGACCGTCAATCCGGGGGGTAGTGAGGCGATGAGGTCTGCGGTGCGTTTTAGCGTCGAAGTGAGCAATGATGGAGGGGAATATATGGAGAGCAGGTTGAGGGCAGTTCCTCCCATGGATCCCCTAAGGGCAATTAAGCATCCCTGGGGGTCGTTAGTGGTTGTCGTCGGTGTGAAGGGGAGATTACGGCGCATGAGGATTGCTACCCCCCGTGAACCTCGGGTGAACCCAGAGTGCCAGGCTCTATCATAACCATAGCGCGCTAGGAAGGGGCAGTTAGTGCCCATAAGGTGCGTTTCTTGAAGTAACAATATGTCGGCTGCCTGACGCTGGGCATATCGAAGGACTGCTGTTCGTTTAACCGTGTCAAATAATCCATTAACATCCCATGACGGTATGCGGAGCGAGTCCTTGCCATTATGTGTATTTGTCATGGATATTGGCAAAGATGGAGGCCTGCGTGGCAAAAGCGGGGTGTGGAGTTTCCTACACTGTGGGCAGACTGTGGAACCATGAGCTCCCTCTTGGGCCGTGTGCAGGGCCTCAGGTCGATCTGTTGTTGAAGGAAGTTGCTGGTGTGGTGAACAGAACGTAAAAGCTGGAACATGGGACAACGGCCCCCCCCTTCCCTAACCTTCACCCCACCCTATACTTCAGGAACAGAAGCACCTGTCGCCCCAAATGAAACTAAGGGAAGAGAACGAAACTAAAACGCTTGGGTACGGGTTTGCGTGGAGGACCCCTCCTACATAAGGATATTCATCGTTGCATTATGAGAGAAACAATACTTTACGGCGAAAGTCTCTCAATGGCATGTAGGCAGCTCAGGTGCTCCTCCCAGAAGTGCTGGGCTTCGAGAGAGGTCTGAATCAACTGAATCCAGATGGAGATCTTTAGAGGAGGCATAGTCAGGTTCTGAGCGGGCCACTGATTCGGATCTTTGAAGGGAGCTGGAGTCGCTTTGCGGTGCATGAGCGCTACGGTGCTGTCTGGGGCTCACGGGTGAGTCTGATCTGGCTCGGCGCATTCCTTGTCCTTTACGGGGGCGAGTGCGTCTACCACTTGGCTTGAGCGATCTCTCCTGGATGTCTCCATCTCGGGTTCCATGGCGCAGAGTCGAGGCATTTGCTCTAAGTGGTCGTTCCTCAGTCAGCCAAGTCCAGGCCGTCTCAGGAGAATCAAAGAAGAGGGATTTATTTTGAAACACCACTCGGAGGCGTGCTGGGAAGAGCAGTCGATACTAAAGGGCCAGAGCACGTAATTTCTGTTTCACCTCCGTGAAGGATCGCCTTTGGGCTTGGACTTCCTGTGTGTAGTCTGGGAAGATCGTTATTGGCTGTCCTTGAAACGATAGAGATTTTTGGTTGCGTGCCTCACTGAGGATAAGGTCCCTATCTTTGAAATTGAGGATCCTGGCGATGATGGGCCTGTGCGGCGCTCCTGGTGGGGGTCTTGGGGCCAGAGAGCGGTGGGCGCGCTCAACCGCAAACCATGCGGAGAGAGAGCCCTCTGGCATCCAGGATTGTAGCCATTGTTCGATGAAGTTACACATTGGGCCGTGTTCCGAGCCCTCCGGAAAACCCACCAGGCGGAGATTATTGCGTCTCGATTGATTTTCAGCATCTTCTGCTCTTTTGTGTAGATCTTTGGCGTGGGTTTGCAGACGCATGACTTGCTCCTTCAGTTGGCTGACGTCATCGACTGTGGGGATGCGAGATTCAGTCTCCGCAATCCGGGCTGTCGCATTGCGGAGGTCTTGTCGAATGAGAGCCATATCAACCCGGACTTCACCTATTTTACTCTCAACCGAGGTTTGAGAGGCGCTGATTGCCTGTAGTATCGTGTTGAGATCCGCGGTCACAGGGGGCGGTTTCTCCGCGGGTCCGCCTGCCACCCCGGGATCATTAGTTGTGAATTGGTCCATCTTGGTTTGCGTTGGGGGCGGTTTGGGGCCTCGGTCTCTCCCCATGTTGGTGAGGAGGTGTGTGTCTTACATGTGGCTATCGCCGCGGAAAACCGCTTGGTGTGCCTCAGAGGAAGGGAAGTGCCTCCGCGACTTTGGTCCTGGGCGGAGTGGGAGAGCGCTAGGTAAGTCTGTGCGGGGTTCGCCTCGTTATGTCCAGTAGTTAGTGGTGTCAGGATAGAATGGCCAACGACCTAGCAGGCCTTTGTAGATTATTCTGCTCCGGGTTCGCTAGGTGTTTTTAACCCAGGGTATTATTTGCAGGTCCGAGCGGTGGGTCTCGACTCTGCCCAGGGTTTAGTTCTCTAAGAAGCATTCGCCCGCCCCGTTCGCCCCACTTTCACTGGAGGAGGTAGTGGCAATTGCGGTGTAAAGTCAGGTGGGTGCTGAGTCGGGGACCGGGCCGCTATGGGCCTCTGTCACGTGTGGGAAGGCTTCTGGCAGGCCGCCGGTGTTCCCGGGCCGGAGAGACCGCCCTCCGCCGCCCGCCCCGCGACTAGGGGGCGCAGTGAGAAAAGGGGGGCCTAGGAGAATGTCTTTAGCCGTGTGGGGTCGAAGGAGACCAGAAGGAGCACTCCCGGGGGTCTTGCAGGCGACCGGTGAGTCCCAGCTGCGCCGTGGAGAGGAGTCACCGATCCTCCGTGGCCAGCCCCCTTCCCCAACAGCTCACCGGATCGTCAAGGGAGAAGGAGTTGTTCATAGAGGCTTCCTCCCGGTCCTTAAAGTGGGTATCAAGCTGGCCTCCCTGTCCGGTCACATAGATCACCGCCGTCACCTGGGTGCCATGGCCATTTGCAGCAGGCACCTGAGTACTCCCTCTCAGGCCGCCAGCCCCCACATGCTTCGGGCTCCAGGCAGGGTCAGGCAGACGCCGCAGGCCGCTAGGTGCTCCAAGCCCACGTATCAGCCTCCCCGGGGCAGTCCGCTGCAGCAATGAAGACCGCCTCGGGCGGGGACCCAGCCGCAGGGCACCTCAAAGGAGCAGGAGCGTTGTCCACAGTCCACCCCGTCTGGACTGCTACCATCGGCTCGGGCCCTCCCCAGCCGCCGACGCGGCGTGCACAGTTTCGGGAGTCGGGTGCAGGCTCCGCTAGTTGATCCAGGGCCCAGGGGTCTAGGACGCTGTAGGTCAGGCCGCATTCAAACCTCGCCACTGTAGGCTGGCGTGCCCCGGCCCAGATGCGGCCGGGGCCTGCTTCGGTGCCAATCGCCTCCCAGCACCACTCTGCAGGAAGGCCGCGATGGGCCTGATTTTCTCCCACGGAGGCCGCGGCTCCACCCTTATTTCAATCTGTCTCCGGGAAGCCCGGTTAGGCAATCCACAGCGCCATGGGGAGTTGCACTGATTCAAGCGGCATCCGCATCAATGTGGTCGGCTGGAATCACCGCTATTAGCCACTGTCAGCTAGGTCACTGGGAGTCACTCCGCAGGCCCCACCGCCATCTTGTGTGGGCTGTCCGAGCGGCCTCCAAAGGGCAGCTTTCTTGACCTTCCAGCGGTAGCACAGCTTGCCAGGAGGTCCGCAGCCGATCTAGGAGGACATCGCCAGGCAGCGGATCGCATTTATTTGCAGCGATGTATACCGATGGCTGATAGAGTGCGACCACCATCTTGACGCTCCAAGCCACGCCCCCCTTGTTTAACATTTATATGGCTGTTTTAATATCTCTGATCACTTCTCATGGAACTTCAACCACTTCCTATGCCGATGACACTCAATTTATCCTGTCCTTGGAGAAGGGTTCTTTTGGGTCTAAACAGACTTTTAAAAACTATTTTGCTAACATAATTTGTTGGATGGAAAAAAACCATCTAAAATGTACCACTGATAAGACAGAAATTTGATTGTTTGGGAAGTCAAATCTGTTTTCTATGCTGACGTGGTGGCCAGATTCCGTGCCTCCTCCCCCTCCAACAGTAGAAGTGGCTAAAAACTTAGGAGTTAATTTTGATAATGCTCTTATGTTTCAACCACTATCAGTAGCTGGTACGTGCTTTTCATTGATTAAATCGTTTACTAAGTTCTTTGATTTTCTCCCTTTAGCAGCCAGGAAAACTGTTGCCTTTGCCTTGATAACATCGAGGCTGAATTACTGTAACAGTCTGTATGCTGGGACTTCTAAACAACTGCTTCAGAAACTCCAGTTGGTTCAACACTCAGCAGCCAGATTGATGCTTAAACTTCCCTAATACAGCTCTCCTTCTAATGCACTCCGAGATCTACATTGGCTCCTGTTTCATAAGAGGGTTTTATTTAAGATTCAGGTTTTGGTTTTTAGAACTTTTCACGCTACAGGTCCAAAATATCTAACTGATAGGTTCTGCCATTACAGGACTCAGAGGACACTTCGATCGTCCAGTGCAAATTTGTTAAAACCTCCCTTGTTTAGGCTTAAATCCAGAGGAGACAAATCATGCATGTCCTTGGGAGTCAAAGCTTGGAATCAACTTCCAAGCCCGCCTTGTCTATTAGAGAACAAAGCCTGTTGCAAAAAGTCTTTGAAGACCTGGCTCTTTCCGATGCCAGATACTTTGTGCCACTCGCTAATATAGCAGGATTCGGATGTACATTTTTCTCCGCTTGTTCACTGTTCGGCTATTACTTCACTTTTAGTATTGGTGTTTTGTGGGCTAGCACCAGGATGCTCCTGTTGAGAGATCGAGTGCAACTGCTATTACTCAGAGATGGGTCTTCAAATTACAGAGTGACAGCAAGGGTCTTAATAATGATATACCATGGACCCTGCTGTAGACTGACCTTGATTTCTCAACAGAGTTACACCATTCAGTTTGCATACGAAATATAGTTACTAGACCGAGATCCATATGATATATACAAGCTATATATACGAGTCCCAATGGAAAACATACATATGGAAACTCTATCCAGAGGTGCATTATTACACAATATGCTGTGCCACACTCAGGGTTGCACTATATAAGAACTTTTATCTTAAAATCATTTTGATTAGGCACTCTGTCCAAACGCAAACTACGTTAGATCTTCACCCCTTGAATGTGTCTGAGTGGTCGACAGGGTCATCAATAGACCGCTTATGTGGATCACAATGTAATGCCTATATTTAAAAATTTAATTCAGAGTGTGTAATCATATAATCAACTGCACTCGAGTTTGTATTCTAAAAGAATCTTCTATCCAAAATCATAATGACCAGGCACTCCGTCTAAATACACTATTTCAGACCTTTACCATGTTGTCAACAGGGTCATTGATAGACTCCTTCTGTAAATCTGGCACTGTACAAATTGTATTTGATAGAGGCGATTTGCAGTAAGTTAATGATTGTTGTTTTCTACACGGAACGGCTCGCCCGTTCTTGGAATATTTTTACACCAAATCGAACATCACAGAAAAACCATGTTGGGCTCGCTTTTTTTAAACTGAGTCATGCGCTTCCATTTTGTCTTTTTGTAACATTCAAGGCGTTGAAAAACGATCCGATTAATTGACATTTAGTCTATCTTGTCAAACTACAACTCCCATGAGCCTTGAGCCCACTGGTAGTTTTTTTGCGCGTACGTCATCAGAAGGGGCCACGCATCCAGGCTAATTGGCAACACCGGTGCAGGGCAGTAATGAGAGCATGTATAAAACAATCACTTTTGCCTAACGTCGGTTACCTCCGGTTGCAGCTTTTGGAAGCCCAGGGTACCGACGGACAGGTAAGCGCGCACCACGTTCTGCATGCCATGCGTGAGGGTCTTTGTCTTATTTTATCGTAAACGGTTTTTAAACCCATAGGTCTTTACAAAAAATACTAGATCATTAGCGAGTTGGCCACTGTTGGTTTTTAGATACAGAATCTCCAACACAGAACCGAGCAGGTCACTCGGCGAACTTTTAACATTGCAATGGCTCGCTTGCATGAGATATATTTGATACACTATTGCATGAACATAGTATATCCAATGGCATTTGATGACTCCTTGTAAAAAAATAGAAGCCAACTGGGATATATGCGTTTTTGCTCATAAATATATTGATTTTGATCCCTTACTTTTTTGACCCATATAATTACAGCACTATAGATTTTGTTGCGCTTAAAAGACATAGAGTGGTATTATACCATCTTTTCTTGAGAGACCGCAAGAGTAATAGCAGTTTTATATCATACTGCAATGTGATAAATGTCCATACCCATTATTGTGCACACCAAACGGTTGGTCAAATACTTGAAAATGTTTCATGACATATTTGAATCACTTAGGAACAGCATCATGCTGTGGCAAGACTGATTTCATATAAGCAGCAGCATCTACTTGTTTGAAATGTATAATTATTTTGTCATTAGTTATTTCTATGTATTCCCGCATTCATCCTGGCTAGGATTGCAATGCGAACATATTGTTTTTATAAATTTCACTCAGTTGCAGGTAGGCTAGATTGTATATCTTAGTCTGATCCCTGCCAACATTTCTTTTTAGAGCGGTGCCTCCCGTCCTGAGCTGTTGCCAGGTGAGGTGAGGCTTCTTACTCGTAATATACGGGTAAGTCCACTTTATAAAAAACTTATGAACTTCACTGGACACATATAGGTATGTTTAAAGATGAGTATAAATGACTCTCCAGTTATAAAGCTTACTAAACACAAGCATTTGATCTCTCTTTCTGCTTTTCCCACAGGTATCACCAGTACATCGTACTCTTTCAAAAATGAAACTACTGGTGTTGTAGGTTGTATCTGTTTCAAATTACATTTTTTTGAGTTACAACTATTTTTTCACTTTATTACGCAGTAGCAACAAAACCTCTAGGTCCTGAGGAAGGCCAAGACACTTTGTAGGTCAAACTGGGCGAAACATGTAGACCTGTTTACCGGACAGATGCACTTATTATTTCCAAACTGCACATGCACTGTTTTTAATCCTGACACCAAGAGTTAATTAATAAAGCCTTTTTTTCTCTTGGTAGTTAGTTCTACAACACACTTCACTTTTTTTGCACTACGCCCATCACTCAAATCTTCTAGTGCTTTACATCTTTCGGATTTTAGTAGATCCTATGCAAGAGTAGCATCTCAAAACATCCCTGAGCTCCTCCCTCACAGTGAGGGGGTTGTAGCCCTTGGCTGCACTAGGCGTTGCAGCCAAGCGGAGAAATCCCAGATGATGAAGCATGCCACCTCGGTGGGTGATGGGATTCCGTCCTTATTAAAGGATCTCCTTAATGCATGATTGAGAGTTCATATACCTGTGTTCTAGCTCTTTAAGGTTCCGGTGAAGCCTGTTACACCCACGGATAACTAGGTGTTATATATTAGTTGTACTGGGGAAACTATCCGCGCTGGTCTTTAAATTTCCCTTGGACACTCCACTCCTGGTTTTGTATTATTTGGATTGTACTTGCCCCTCTCCCTGATGGCAGCTTGCTTGGCACTGTAAATACAAAGGAACTGATCTCAGGAATAAAGCAGCCTTCTGGTGCCGCCCATTCACCCCAAGGATCTGATTCACAAAGAAGTCACAAGTCTCCACCCATGCGCGTACGTCTGTGCACGAATATAGTTTTATGACTTCTGGCTATTCACAGAATGTACCAAAAGTAAGCTGCAGCAGGCAGAGCTTTCCGAGCACACTCCTAATAAAGTCATCACTACTTTGGCAGTAACTTTCCCCATTGTGGGACTGCACTTCTCAACTCAGCATCTTTCATTCTGTTTTCAACTGCTTTTTGCCTTAACCATGTTGGAAGCTGCATAATATATTGACAGACTGCTTCAAAGTACCACTTTTTGACTAAAGTTTGTTTTTTAACATTTCTGCCTGTTGTAGTGAAAAAGAATTGTTTTCGTTGTGCTTGCTCAATCATCTCGTTGTGACAAATCTTATATTATCAATTTGCTATGGTATTGGAGATCGGAGAGAGCAAAACCTTCTGTCTGTGCTGCATGCTGTGATGACAGTCTGGGCATGACAGTGAAGTCTAACCAGCATGACTCTGACCTGCTGCCGCTGTGGGTGGGTGTGCAGTAGACGTAGTCTAACCACTGAAGGCTAGAGTCTGATGCATGGCTATGTCTGTGCTCGACCTTCTCTTGGACCCCAAGCCCAGCTTTCATGTGCCTGCCACCCACGCTCTAACCTCATGCACCAAGAATTGAAGACAAAGCATTAACCATTGATATAAAACAGGAGAGAGAAAGAGATACCAATCTAGTATCTGAAATTCATTATGTGAAAACAGAAAAACTGAGAAAAATCCCAGCTTCTCTGCTTGACCAAATTGTGTGATCCTTTGCAAATGTTTTATTTCACTGATCCCCCTTTTTCTTCATTATCGCAAATGGAAGCATGTCAGATACGTTTAGGATGTGCTCTGTAGAAAACCTCTCTTATGTTTGATTAATAGACTATAATGTTCCTTCATGTGTAACAAGAATCTAAGCCACATGTAGGATACACATGACAAGATATTCACCTTTTAGTTCACTAATGCCATTGTCATCAGGGCAGGGGGAGGATGAATGTTTCTAAGTTCATGTTTAACAAGCATTGGCATAGCCAATAGGTCTCGCTTTTGGGACCTTATAAGTATTTAGTTATGCAGCACAATATCCTTCGTGCAACAACATCAACTGTTGCATGGCTAAACACTTATAAGGTCCCAAAGGCGAGACCTATTGGCTATGCCAATGCTTGTTTAAACACTGCCACTTGAATTCCCAGTGCAAAGACCAGTATGTTTTGTGAGTCTATCTGGAGCCAGCAGGATAGCCCAGCAGGTTAAGTGCTTGCTGTGATCTTTAGATTCAAATCACAGCAGGGTCGAATGGCCATTTTTGCTTTCTGAAGTTGAACAAAGGAGTACCAGTTTTGGTTGGATAACAGCTCAGTGCCATTGTTATGTGTAAAGGTTGTGTGCAGATCACTAATTGCAAATCGTACAGATGTCAAGTTTCCCCGTTCCTTCCGTGAGTACTCCTCCAGTCCAGACTATTCAGAGATTTGAAGTGCTGTTTATGTCATTATAAAATCAGGCTTACAGGTCTCAGAATGAACATAAAAACCTGGACATGATGACCTATTCAGGCTTAGACCTGGAAAACTCGAGGGCTCTGTGGAATCTAACTCCTTCAGTGCACTGTTTACTCCTTTGTGTGTCTCTGCCTGACACTTTATACCACAGACATCTCAACAGGAAAAAAAGAGCTGCTGGGTGTAATTAAGCTGTTGGCTAGTGCTTAGAGGCCTCACTCTTGGGGTTAGCCCTTCATCTCTTTAGTAATGCCAGCTTTAGAGCTCGGCGGCCTCGCATACAGCGGACACAGTTTTAAAATAAAAGCCACCTTAACACAAAATGAGTTTTTGTGCTGGTGTCTGAATGTACTGGTCTGTTAAGTGCCAGTACACATGGCAAATAGCGCCGCAAAGGCTGAAGCGGTTTGTAGCTGTTGTAGGTTCTAACAGGCACTGGAGGCCATTCCTTCTCCTAACAAAGGGGAACAAAGGAGCAGAGCAAAGGAAAAACAGGAAGCTAGCCCGCAGTCATTATTTCTAAGAACATCATGACAAATGCCAAAACTCTACTTTTGGTTAGATGTCAGGAGCGGGTGCTGCATCATCATAAACAGTCATAGCGGCAATATCTGCAAGCGAGGCAAGACTGCCCCAAGCAGGGATCTCTGCTCAGAAAACAAGGCATGCCTGGATGCTGCATTAGGATTTGAATATCGACTGTTTCACACAAAGCAAACGGAAGAAATGAAGTAATGAAATGGGTTAAAGGGTCTACAGAGCACGAGGGCATCGGCAGGCACACAGGGCCCCCACACCGAGCAGTGCCACAGGTGAGCAGCTGCACTTTATAAGTACGGATTGATTGATACTAATAGAACATCTCTGTGCAAAAAGGTGAACTGTCTTGAATATATAAACCATAAAGAAACATTTTGAAAAAATACTTCAATATTATAAAGTGCTGATCTATATCCATGAGCAAAATAGGAGCATTTTTTGGAACCCAAAACTTATAGCACGATGGCGCAAGCGAAGGAAAACAGAGAAAGTCATTTCAAAGATTTATTGTAAATAATATGGTTGTCGCCGACATATGTGTTCTGTGCAGCTCTCAAAGCAGGGCCAGCTCAGCCGTTTGTCCTTCTGAGGACAGCAGATTGAGTACCAATGCACTTGGTAATAGTGATGAATATTAGTTACAGAGCTTAGAATCAACAAGGTAGCAGTGTTCGGAGCTACATACAAAGAAGGCATTGTAAGTGCCTCAATATTGTATTTGTCAGCTGACTAAAGGAGGTACGAGGGTTTGTAACGGGAGGCAGAGCCTTGCACTTCTTCCAGTAAAGTGGGTCGGGCCCTCCCCCCGCCCCCCAATATACTCTCGCTGGCACGGCCAGTTACCACCTCTGGTTGCGTTGTTGTGGCGCAAGCAATGTTGGCTTTATGTTTGGCGGTGGGTTTGTGGAATGGAATAGCCAAGCGAGGCTGAGAGGGTTGGTCCCGAGCACACGGAGCTTAAAAATAAATAAATACAAGCAGCAATCGCGGCACCGGCGCTTTACTCATGGTTAAAGGTAAAGCGCCGGTGCTGCGATTGCTGCAAAAGTAAAGAAATAGAAAAAAAATCTATTTCTTTACTTTTGCTACAATCGCGGCACCCGCGCTTTACTTTTAATTTTAAAAGTAAAGCGCGGGTGCCGCAATTATGCAAAACTGAAAGAAAAAAAAAAGTGACGCGGCCGCGAAAGTCAAACTAAACAAGCACGCGAGTGGTGCGCGCGCTTGCGAGCAGCAGGCGTGACCACACGCTCGTGCACCATGGCCTTTTGCTTGCGGGTAACCGCATGGAAAAGGCCATGACGCACGAGCGTGTGGTCAGCTTTCTGAAACCCCTAACATAAAGTCTTGCCAGAGCAGCGCTTGCGTGCTACTCGAGGCTCGACCTAAAAATGACTTTCAGTAAATGCCTCTCAGTGCAGTGTTACAGTCTGCTGTACTAAGATGAAACAATTCCGCATGTTAAAGCAATATACTTCTTTGAATTTGAAGAGACTTTATAATGTTTTATATGTATGATGTTTGTTGCGCTATTTAGATGCCATTTTCATGGCTCGGCGAATGCAAGGTCTCTTGGAGCCAAGCCAAGCCCCTAGCTGGGTTCTGGCTCGGCGTTTAATTCATCTTTTTGGGGTCACCCACCTCTAGTGTTCAGAATGTATTTCTGCTCTGCAGTCTGTAACATACACCTGTTTCAGATTAGGTGCCCACCCGCGTAAATACTTCCTGGTACAGTCTAGCATTTAAACTTTTACTTTCCAAGGTGAAAGGTTTTTCTCACTAATATCATCTTTCAAGAGTGCATAGCTGAAGTAGTGTGTGATTGAGAGTAAAGGCAGAAAAATGTAGTTCAAGTATTCATGATGTTACTAAATAATAAAAGTGTGGAAATATCCAAAATGTTTCAGCCAAAGACTGCACACCCCTACATTCCTCTGCTGCCACTCGCCTACATTTTCAAAAGAATGGGGTGCAGTGATGAATTTTAAAACTCATTTTCTGCAAAAACGAATATAATATGTAATGTGGAAAGTTCATTTCTATGGAGCTATTTCTCCATTTAGATGGCCTGGAAGATCTACAGAAACAACCACTAGAAATTCAACTCAAAGACGTACACATTAGGAATCATAGCACAATCCCTTTGTTTTCACAGTTTACAGCATGCGGTCTCTTTTAAAGGCCGATCTGAAAGCGACCCATCAAGACCTTGTGTTTCCAATTTAAAATCATGATGCACATCTCTGACTGACTTAGAGCTCTGCTCCTCATATTTGAATGTGCTAGGAGCTCTGTTCTAAATACCCAGGTTGAATCAGAGCTAAGATGACGACAAAGTCAAACTCATGATAATAACAAAACATACACTCCTGCCATTACCCAGAACACAAACACATTAAACTCTTAGTAGAAGTAGAATGTGCTCCTGATAATATAAAGAACATGCACCCATATTCCTTCACCCATAATATTCTTCATCAAAAGCCGTAGAGTTACCAAATAAAACAATGTAATTGGATAATATCTAAATAGTGACCTCCTAATGAACTGATCTTTAATGTCCCACTTTCCCATCATGCAGGTTCTGCCGCTCCAAAAATATTACTTATGTCCATCGGAGACATTGGGTCATCCATAACAAAGTTGAATATATGACAATGAGCAGTAAGGGAGAGCATCCGGAACTGAAAAAGTGAGGAAAAGCAAACATAATACTCATCATGCATATTGTGCAAGGAAAAATAGTAGCCATCAGGAATACTGTATGAAGTTCCCCATAGTGAAGCGGTGAAGGGGAATAATGCCCCTCCGAATACTTTGCCAATACTTTTAAAGTCTACATGCGAGGTATATGTGTCAAGGAGCAACGATCATCAGTATATCAGGCTGAGATCATGCTTAAAGAATATTGTGCTACAGAATAATATATGGGCCAAAATTTCTGTAGAATGTATTCATCTTCTTTGCTATCCTTAGAAATGTCAGCTTTATCCAAATGCTTGCTTCATAAATCACACCAGGTTATCCTGTTTACTTGTAAACTTCTAAAGAATGTTAAAAGACAGGCAGAGGATGTTCCCTAGAGAGTATTTTAAATATTCTGTCAATTAAAATGCACTGATTCTGCAAGGCTCTGCACCATCAGCAGGTGATAGGCTATAGTTCTTTAATGATTTATAACAATTGCCATAGTCTTAAGAATAACAATGATGCAGAACTTAATTCTGAGTGTGGTGCACTTTCGCCAATTTTGAGGCTGCTCCCTTCCCATTCCCACCTTGCCCCTGGCAGGACTAAATCTTCAGCCCTTTATATACTGTTAATAGCCAAGGAATTCACCACCCCCTCATCACACCCTCACAAGATTTCTGTGACGCCCTGGTGGACTTTTTCCATAACAAAATTAATACCATCTACCAAGACTTCACAACCCAACCCCCTGTCAGACAGCATCAACTTCCTCACCCCGACTGACGCCCACCCACACCAACTTACATCGTGGAACCCCCTCATCAAGTAGGAAACAGCAACCATCATGAGAGCTATCCACTCCGGAAACCTGGCAGACCCCTGCCCCACCACACTTTCAACCTCGGCAATCAACTCATCAGCAAAGAACAGACCAAGATCTTCAACTCCTCGATCACCACAGCCCACTTTCTTCAGAAGTGGACGCACACCGACGTGAAGCCTTTGCTGAAGAAGCCATCCGCAGACCCAGGAGAACTGAAGAACTACCGTCCCATCTCTTTGCTCCTGTTCCTAGCCAAGGTCATGGAGAAGGCAATCAACATCCAGCTCACTAGACATCTGGAGAACCATGACCTCCTGGACCCCTCTCAATCCGGATTCAGAACAAACCACAGCACAGAGAAAACTCTAGTCGCAGCCACAGATGACATCCGAATGCTGCTAGACCAGGGAGAAAGAGTGGTCCTCATCCTCCTCCTCGACCTTTCTGCAGCTTTCCACACCATATCCCACCACTCACTGATCAACAGGCTCCACCAGATTGGAATCCAAGGAGCAGCCCTCAAGTGGATTGCATCATACCTCACTGGAAGAACTCAGAAAATCATCTCCCCTCCCTACTCCTCGCTCTGTAAGAACATCACCTGCGGGCACTGGCGTAACAAAACTTGAGAGTGCCCCCCTGCAAGGCACGTGGAGGGGCCCCCTCCGGACTCAATCAGGAGCTCTCTGGCCAGAGTACTATGCGGAGGGTGCCCCCTGGAGCATGGGGGCCCCCCGCACCATGAGGGCTGCGGGGGCCTGTGTTACACCACTGCCTGCGGGGTACCTCAAGGCTCATCCCCCAGCCCACCCCTTTTCAACACAAACATGACCCCCCTGCCCAACATTGTCACAAGCCATGGACTCAACATCATCTCTTATGCCAACGACACCCAACTCATCCTCTCTTAACAATCCAAGAACAGTCAAAGACAAGTTCCAAAGATGCATGAAAGATGTTGCCGACTGGATGAACAACAACTGTCTCAAACTCAACACCGTCAAGACAGAAGTACTCTTTTCTGGGAAAGGCAAGGTCACACACTGGAACAACAAATGGTGGCCTCCGGAGCTGGGCCAACCCCGATTCCCACCGAACATGCCCGCAACCTTGGCATCATCCTCGACAACCAGCTATCCATGAAGAAGCACGTCGACACCGTCTCCACTGCCCGCTTCCTCGCGCTCCGTATGCTCAGGAAGGTTTTCAGATGGCTCCCAACCAACTCCAGGCAAACTGTTACGCAGGCCCTCATCACTAGCAGACGGAACTCCCTCTATGTAGGAATAACAGCCCAACTCATGAGGAAACTCTAGATGTTCCAGGACACAGTGACCAGGCTCATCTTCGGACTCGAGACGGATGCACATAACCCCTCACCTCAGGAAACTCCACTGGCTACCAGTCATGAAGAGATGCCAGTACAAGTTACTCACCCACGCATACAAGGCCTCACACAACGAAGGACCTGCGTACCTCAACCAATGTATGACCTTTCACCAGCCCACCAGGAAACTCAGATCCGGATCCCTCGCCCTAGCTGCCACCTGTCGCATCTGCCGGATTAACAGCGTAGGACGCTCGCTCTCCCATTTGGCAGCCAAGACCTGGAACGACCTCCCCCTGCACCTCAGAGTGTCACCATCATTCCAGCAGTTCAGGAAGGACCTCAAAACATGGATGTTCAACCAATAGGAGAACTGATGGCATCATCCGATATGCCTCGAGACCCTCACGGGTGAAGCTGCCACGCTCTACAAATCCTGATTGATGGATTGAGACAAAGTTTGTGACTCCCTAATAACATTCAGATTTGTGGTGTGTATGTCCTTTTCAGGTCATCTTGATTCTACAGTGCCCGCACCCTACTCGTGGGATTAGGGTTAATATCACGTAAGTGTATATCTCACTGAGTCATATTACACATGAACGTGAATGTGCACTGGAAAATCAAGCCTTTGCGTTTGGAAGTTGAATTTACATGTCCAAATATATTTGTAATGGTGCCTATTTCCAGAGAAAAAGAGAACATCTAGAGCAAAATAAGTTAGAATGGTTCTTAGCTGATGTACACTTCCTATTTCATTTTTATCCTATTAAAATTATCTTCATTTGCGCTTGGAATAAGGGTCACAATTTTCAAACTATTTGTAACTTACGAAAATAAGAACACCAATATATTTTTCATAACCTTCTTTCACCCTTTTCTGTGTCCCAGCAGAGTGTCATTGGGTTAATTCAAAACGCATATGTTTTGCTCTCAGAGAAACAAACAGGTCTTCGTGGTAAAAGGTAAAAAAAAACGGAGTCGTTTGTTCAATTGAGTGTGCTTCGATGTGTCTGTTTAATGACACCTCACAACTGACTGTTCTAGATATGTTTTTAAGTGGCTATACTCACAAAGTGCACGTCAAAAGTCATATTATAATCCCACCGCCTGCTTGTTTTGCTCCTGCACCCCAAGTTCTAGCACGCTCGGTTGGCTGGTAGCACGCACGTAGGCACGCACGAGGAAACCGTGCGCTGCATTTTACTACTCCACTCTAATGCGCGTACTCGACACTGTAAGGTGTCTTGGTTTAGAGGACGTGCACTGCAAGTTCGCACGTTTTCTGTCGTCAGACAGAGGGACCCACTGAGCTGCTTGCACTCTGGGTTTGAAACCTGTGATCTGCAGGTTGCTGAAAATTGTGGACAGCGGGTGTATCACCAGGCCACTGCAGGATACTCAGAGAAAAGTGTCTAACCCAGCTCTCTTCGATCCCCGAGCCGCCTTACCGGGAGTGGAAGCTGTTGGCTAAGACTGTATCTTTCAAGCAGAGCGTGTTCTCGTAACACTGATAAATTAGTTCGCTGTTTCTTGCCACTTCCCCTAGATTTCGCCACATAGTTCTTTGAAATGAAGGTGGCTGCCCTGAAAGCCGCGTGCAGAATGAGACAGATGTTCTTCTCTCGACCCTAATGAGTCCTAAGAATGAGTGCATGTACGATCTCATTTATGAGTCTAAATAGAAGTTATTGTCTTCCTTTGTTTAGTAATAATTATTAAGAACACCACCAGTCTGGCTTTCGGTGCGTCAGACGCCAAGTAAATGAGATGGAAGGAATGATTCAACAGATTTGGTTAAAAAAGCCATACTTTTGAATGGAAACAAATGCATGAACTAAGAATGACGACACACTTAGTCATAACGTGTACTTACCTGCATGAAAAAGGGCAAGCATAACGTAAAATGTGTATTTTGTCTCTGTTTAACCCTCAACGGGGTCTCTCGGTGCTGTTATGTATGTAAGGGTATTTATACCAATACGTAGCTGGTGATGTGAGCATCACAGCGCTGTGCGTTAAACGGGGTTGTTGGGAGATATTGAAAGGTCCTGTAAGTGGAGTGAGGAATTAAACAATTACATTTCGCATATTTACATATTTTAGACATGGGGAGATGAAATGAAATGGTTTTCAGAAAATCAAACCATTTTCATTCAAGTGGCAAGGCCGGGATTCAAATCCAGGCTATTTGGCCCCAGCGTTGCCAGCTTTGCCACCAAACCACCTCTCCTCACTTATTGGCATATTGTGACTGTTTGTTGTTACCCAGCTCAGTGGTTTACAGTTTATCGATCTCAGAAGGATGAAAGCTTGAGAGGGCCCCCAGTATTCAAACCTGTGTTTCTGGGATCAACCACATATCCGTACAGGGGAAGCATTAATGCAGTGAGTGAAAGGAAATATGTGGTGGTAAGCAGATGTAATGAATGGGCTTAGGTCGTCTATAAGTTTTAAACTTGTATGGCATTTTCACAGTTTAGGGCTTTCTTATCGCTGCATTTCGCCATAGGAACCATGGCAAATAGCTGGTCATGTTCCAGTAAAGGATGTAAGTTGTTCACAAGTTTTTTGGGTCATCTGTCCAAATCACTGTTTCAACTACTTGTTCCCCTCAGTCACCCAAATGCTTATTCATTATTGGTAATGCAGTGTTATTGTCCATCGCCTCTTGCATTACCCCTCTAGGTTTTATAAATCCATCTGACAAAAGCTTTGGCAGAGCCATTAAGTTTGACGTTTGTACGGGGTGATTTTGCCAGTGGCTGTTTATGTATTGGGAAGCAAAGGCAGACAAAAGCAACTAAAAAAGATGCTTTAGAAACTAAAGTAACCTTTTTTTTCTGTAACATGCACCTTCCAGATGTTTTTGTCAACAGTCACTCCCTTCTGGTATAGGGCATCTCAATGACTAATTTCAGTTGAAGCTAGTCCTTTGTACATTTCAATGGAGGTGGAAGGGTACACCAAAACAGCCAATAGGGAAACGGTGAGATAAAATACATTTGTGTGACGAAATGTGATTGACAATGCATCAAGTCAGTGGTTGAAGATCCTGGAGCAAAATAAAGCAATGGCTGAAAGAGGCTGGCCCAAAGCCCCTTAAAGTAAGTACAGAATACCATATGTTTGCCATGAACCACAAAACAAGTACTTCTAGCTCCCAACATGTGGGTGGCGCTAAAGCCCCTCTCCTGGTGATACATAATTATCTGGGGACATCTGCGCTGTCAAGCCAGACCATAAAAACAAGGCACCAGTGCATGGCAGTATGGATAGGGAAACCCAAATCTAACTAACAGCTAATGTTCTTAAAGCTTTATGGACACTGGTGAATCGCTTGAACAGCATCTTCCTGTCAGAATGGGATCGTGCTTGGATATCTCGCTGCTTAATTTGAGCCAGTCGTTTCCGGTGCTCGGCACCAGCACTTAATGTCAATACAGGTGCTTATGATGGTCTGCCACATGATGGCGATGTTTATTTAATTTAGAGACGACCACAACAACAGTTGTTTGTCAATTCATTATACCTTAAAAATGACTAGTGCCTGCCCCCAAGCCATTCTTGTAACTTTGGGGGGCTGCAATAGTCTGAATTGCCACACTTGAATAAGTGTAATAGTTAGTAGTTGTGTTGGTATTGTCATTGGCAGGGCTGACGGGGGCAGTGGGTGGTGCAACCTACAGCGACGTCTTGACAAGGGCCCGGCACTTCTTGACAAGGGCCTGGCACTTGTTTTTTCACAAATTAAGCACTACCTGTTTTTCGTCGGCGGTCATAAATCTATTGTTCACAAACACTTTAAGAATAAAAATGAAAGCCACACAAATAACAGCCAAAGTATTGAGGGCACCTGCAAGGAAAAAGGATACTGTCTTGGAGTATGTTTGCGTCGAGTTTGTGGACAGTGGGTAGGAACGCTGACCTCTGGATGTCTTGAGGAACCCGGTGCAATAAGGTCAGTAGCACAGATGGTTTTGAGCAGACCTCAGATCTCTGGATCTGGCTAGTTCGCTGGCCATCCTAGTGCTCTACCGCCGCCTACAAAAAGTCAAATGGAGGGGAAGGTAAAGGACCAGGTGCGTTATTGGACGGATGCGGACACGCCACGAATACTGGATCAACTCATATGGGAGTGCACATCAATAGAAAATAAATTGAAGGATACTGACCCTCCTGAAGTGATCCCTTTGTTCAGGGTGAGGACAACCTTCCCCGATCCTGGTGTATTTAAAGAACTCACATATACCACATATTACATCGAATCGTAATCTTGTCTGACTCAACCTTGTGGAGTGGTGGTGCTCTGATATTGAACGCAGCATGTGAAATTTTCATGCAACTAAGAAAATATTGGGTCCCCTTGGCTCAGTTGACTGTGTGACTCTGTACCCCATTTGGACAAGGTCCTGATGAAGGTGGTTCACAAATTGTGTTAGCCCACCGAAACGCGCGTCGATCTTGTGTGTCCAGACCTCTAAAATTATCTAGCTGTGAAAACTAGTTATATCTGTTTGTTTTCCCATTTATCCGGATGAGTACATGTGTCTTGTATGATTGTGAACGATTGTGTAGAGTGAATGTTTGGGGTATAAGTTCAGGTGTGTTGTGCAGGGGCTATTAAATGTATTTATTTATTCATTCCATGTTTTATTTTTAACAAAAAGAAAAAAGAAATTAAAAATATTGATGTAGGTTTTGTTAATACATGTAAAATATTATGTTCAAAAAGAATTTTGCTTTACAAAGGAATAAGATGCTATTAAGAACAATAAATCAATTTCAATAACCATATGCATTTTTGATATATTCTGTTTGGTTGTTTACCCAGAGTGGATTAATTCTTTTTGGAAGAAATACAGGTCAAAGGGGAGTATTTCCTAGTAAAAATACATGGTTGCTTTTCCCCTCTTACTCCCAGACCTTATTGTTTGATAGAGGGGGTCCCTTGTTTTCACAGAAGGTAAAGGACCAGAAATAGCACATTTTGGTGTAAGAGGGATGTACTCGTCAGGCAGAATCACTGTCTTCTCACCTGCAATTGTTGCAGCTCAGGGGGTCCACCTCCATTCATGGGGAAGCGTCTGTGGATGTTCGCAAACATCTGATGTTGTCTTGGTCAATTCATCAGCAACCCTTCTCCGTCTTGTGCTGAGGGGTAGAGTCGGTTTAGGCGGTCTTCAGCGATGGAGGACTCCTTGTGCTAGCTAGAGCTTCCATGCAGTGCAAGGTCAGACGCAGCAGCAGGCCCACGAGGCAGGACTTCAGCAGGACTCCAAGATCAAAGGAGGCAGTGGGCAGCCTGGCAACGCCACACATTTCAAATGATATTCAGTGAGGTGCATGGCAGCTCTAGCTTATATTTCCACAGTGGACAAATGACCAGTGCCAGCCAGTGTCCAGGCAGTCTTACAAATTCAAAGGTGCAGCCAATCAGGTTGGGTGTGTCTTTACCTCAACAGAGAGGAGAATGGGAAGGCACAGGCTTCTTCCCATGCACAGATCCTCATGAGAACCCTCAAAGGGCTCAGTAGGTGTAGGCCCACAATCCTTCGTCAAAGTAAAACTTACAGGGGGGGACTGCAGGATTAGAAGACAGAAGTGTCGGGCTAGCACAGCTGCATAGGTTGTCGGCGGCTTTCAGGGTTGGACTGGCCTATAGGGCAATCAGGCAGTGCCCAGTGGGCTGGTCTGCTTGGGCCGGTTTATTTTGACTGCCTATGGGCCTGTTCTAGAGTCTGGCGGATGGTTTTTACAGATGATTCCCCTGATATTAAAACAAACAGTGCCTGCAGCAAGTTCAAACTCCTACAGTCTTGCATATGTTGCAAAACACTTATACAGCCCTTCCTTACAAATGCAAAACTGAGCCCATTTGCAATCATGGATCACATTTAAGTTATCTAATTCACTAATGGGGGCGACTTTTACTTTGGTGCCCGGGCCTATTGTCTGTCAGTCTGACTCTACAATTTAGCCATGCAGTCTTCCATACCTTGCAAATCATCTATACAGTGTGTTTTAGAAGTTCAAAACTGTGGGCTACTTTTTTCGCTATCTAATTAACTAATAAGGGGTCACTTTTATTTTAGTGCCTAGGCTTAGTTTTGCCCAAGTCTGACCCTGGTGACCTTACAGTGCACAAGCTTTATCAAGTGTGGCTTGCAAATTCTGTGATCTTTATTTAGTCTTCACGTGGTTCTCACAGAATCTTCAGTATTTTCACAAATGCGTTAACCTGTGGATAACCAACTCTATTTTTGTCCATGTTCAGAGATGAGTGTCAGGCCCAAGGCATGAAATTACTGCTCACTGAACCGGAGAGACTGGATAGAACGTCGTCTCTACCAGTAAAAAGTCAAACATATTAATTAGCCTCCCTTTCTTTTTTGACGTCGAACGACCTGTTCCCATCTGGTGCTCACATGCCATTTCGCAAGAGAGACTAGCCTGCGGAATACAAAATTTTCCAGCTATCGCGCCAAGAATTTTAGATTCTATTAAGGACACGGAGGCGAGGATTATGCTTCTCAATTCCTTTACTACTCAAACAGCAGCCAATAAAAACACAGTAAATAAGTAAAAACACTACATATCCCATGAGGCTTTGAACCACACCTCCATTATCAACCAATCAAACGTGTCCTGAATACACAAAATAGCGAGGCACCATCTTGACTGCCTCTTTCTTTGCAATAAGCAGTCTCAAAAGTCCAGTAAACAAAATAAGCAACAGTTCTGACTCTCAACGGAGAGCAACATCAAACGAGTCTCGGACGAGGCAACTATCCACCAGGGACGCCAGCATCCTTGTCACGAGGAAAAGCAGATTCAACTCAGTTTGGAATCCGTTCCTGAAAGTAAAAACAAGTTTGAAAACATGGAACCACCAATATGGTATCGGGGTAGGGCAAAAAACATCATACATTTAATGTATCATAAACAACATGACAGTTGTAAATCTTACCTGTCCCAACGGGTGGGATAATCCACGCCTCTGTGTACTTAATAGAATCTAAAATTCTTGTTGCGATGGCTGGAAAATTTTGTATTCTCTGGCAGGACCGGAGGCTCAGATTATACTGGTTCAAAGCTGACCAACAACAACAGAAGAAACATGAGTAATAGGTTTATAATAAAATATTTTAAACATTGAGTCCGAAGACCAATTTGCAGCTTTTAAAATATCTTCTAAACGAGAACCCATAATAAAAGCCTTAGAGGCCATAGCACCTCTAGTGGAGTGCGCACCATACACAGAAATATCAATACCAGCTTCAGCCATCACCCACCTAACCCAACGTGTCAGAGTGGCCGCTGAGACTGGGCGAAAAGGTTTCTGGATTGCCAAGAGTAACTGACCCTGAGGGTCCGATCTGTGAGCTAAAGTACGTTCTTCATACATTTTTAAGTATTTCAAAACACATAATTTCTCATTATGAGGGAAAGCGGGATACTCAACCGAACGAGACATCGTCTTAGTTCTCCTTGAGATGATGAAAGAAACACCATGGGGAGAGAAAACCCTTCCTGCCAAGTCTAAAGCATGAACATCAGACACTCTTCGACAGGAAATAAGACACAACAACATAGTGAGTTTAGCAGATAATTGCTTTAAAGATATGTCTTTATTGTCCGGCCATGATTCTAACAAAGAAAGAACTTTAGAAACATCCCATAACGTAGTGTATCTGGGACAAGGCGGACGAGCGACTCTGATGCCTTTCAACAACTTACACACCAACGGGTGCATTCCCACTGGTTTTCCATCAATGTGATTATGTCTGGCCGATAAAGCCGACCTGAAATTATTTACAGATTTGTAAGACAGACCTGATTCAGCACATTCAGACAAAAAATTTAGTATTTCCTTCAAATCAGATCCCACGGGATCCACCTGTCGTTGAAGGCACCAACCCATCCATCGCTTCCAGGATGCAGAATATCGCTTGCGGGTGGATGGAGCCCAAGCTTGCTGTAAAAAACTCGGCAGCCGCCGATGAAAGACCCTCAATTCGTTCATGTCTCCTGAGAGCATCCAAACCATGAGGGTCAACTGATTCTGGAGGACCTGAGGATGTGGGGAACCCACTGGGTCCTGGAGCAGCATCGGGAATACGGGCAGTTGGACTGGCAGGTCCACTGACAACTCCAATAGAGTCGGAAACCACGATTGTGTCTTCCATAACTGTGTGACTAATACTAATGACGTTGCTTGTCGCCGGACCTGAGCTGCTACTCTCGGAATCAATGCGAAGGGGGGGAAAGGAATAATTCCTCTGGGAACCCCAGTGAAGGAGAAATGCATCCGTTCCCAGCGCTATCGGATCTGGTCTCCAGCTGTAGAAGCGGGGAAGTGGAGTAATGAGGCGAGATGCAAAAAGGTCTATCAGGCATGGGCCTCGAATAGCCATGATCTCTAGAAACACAGAAGGATGGAGTCTCCAGTCGCTGAAGTCCCTCAGAAACCTGGAGTTCCAATCCGCCACCTGATTGCTCTTGCCGGGAATGTATTCTGCCACAATCCTGATCTTCTGTGCCAGGCAGAAGTGCCAAAACTCCCTTGCAATATTGGCCAGAAGTCGAGATTTCGTTCCTCCTAGGCGATTTATGTAGCATACCGCCGACACATTGTCCATCCGCAGGAGGATGCAACAATTGCGCTTCAGTGGGGAGATTGATCTGATGGCAAACGATCCGGCTAACAACTCTAGACAGTTGATGTGTAATTTTAACTCTTCAGCGGACCACCGACCTCCAGTGGCATAATCCCCGCATCTTGCGCCCAGCCCCATCGACTGGCATCTGACTCGACAATTACGTTGTGAGAGGCTCCGAAAATGGCCTTGCCATTCCAGGCCTCCATGTGAGTGAGCCACCATTGCAGCTCCTCTTGCGCGTCTAGAGACAGAGTGATCAGATGATCGTACGAGAACCTTTTCTGCAGGTAATGGATCTTGAGGCATTGAAGCGCCCTGTAATGGAGAGGCCCTGGGAAGATAGCCTGAATCGAGGACGCCAGAAGACCCACAATCCTCGCCGGGGACCTTAAAGAGACCATCCGCTTTGACAGAGTAGGTCGAATCTCCCTTTTTATGGATTTGATCTTGGGCGCCGGGAGAAGCAACTGGGCATTCACAGAGGCGATTTGAAAACCTAGAAATTCTACTTTTTGGGACGGGGTAGTCATGGATTTCTTGGTGTTGATCACAAAACCCAACTCTTGTAACAGAGAGATCGTCCATTGTAAGTGAGTGCACAACAGTGTGGGGTCTTGTGCCAGGAGAAGCATGTCGTCGAGATAAACGATCATGTGGACGCCCATCTCTCGAAGGCGAGTGGTCACTGGCTTCAACAGCTTGATAAAAACCCACAGTGCTGAGGAAAGGCCGAAGGGAAGAGACAGATAACGGAAACCATTGCTCTTTCCACTGAAATTGGAGATATTTCTGGTGGGAGGGGCAAATGGGGACTGTCAGGTAAGCGTCCTTTAGGTCCAAACGGATCATCCAATCCTTTTCCAGTAATACATCTCGTAAAGGATGGATTCCTTCCATCTTGAAGTGTCTGTAGACAACAAAAGGATTGAACTCCCTGAGGTTCAGTACTAACCTCTGTCCTCCTCCCTTCTTTTGTACCAAGAAGACGTTGCTGAAAAATCCTTCGGGAATGAAGGGTCCGACAGCAATAGCCTGCTTTGCCAAAAGCTCTTGAAGTTCTGAGTCTATAAAAGCTTGTTCTTGTAGGGAAAAATGGAGAGGAGTAGGGGGAATTGCCTGAAAAGGAACATCGATTAACTCTATTTGATACCCCTGAACAGTGTGAATGATCCATGCATCTGATGTGATCTGTGTCCAATTGTACAGAAAATGCATTAGTCTGCCCCCCAGAGGAATCCTAGGAAGGAGAGGTGGAATTACCTGAGGACTGGGCATCGTTGTTCCTGTATCCTCGGTTGATGCCCCTGTTGTACCGGCCCCGGAAACCCCTGGATCTCGTGGGGTAAAAACCGGCCTGGTCTGGTTCCTGGGTGTACCCTCTATGTCTAGGGGCGAAGCCACGTTGGGTACTTTGGTTATTGTATCGGCCGGTCGAGCGCCCCCTGCCACGACCGGCCCTGCCAGAGAGGGGGTGGAACACCCTTTTGAGAGAGGATTGCGACTTGTCCAGTGAAGTAAACGTATTAACAAATTTCGCAATGTCCTTAACAAATCGTTCTCCAAAAAGTTGTCCTTCAGCCAGAGGACCTGGTTCAGCAGAGGCTAATTCTACGAGTTGGGGGTCAATTCGGAGGAGGACTGACTTTCGTCTCTCTGAGGAAAGGGCACAATTTGCATTTCCTAGAAGACAGATTGCCCTCTGGGTCCAGCCTGCAAGGACCTCCGGATGGATAGCGGCCCCAGTTTTCTGCGCTTGAAGCGCTACCTCCAAGATTTTAGCCAAAGGCCCTGAGACATCTAAAAGCTTATCTTGGCATGCCCGAAGGGCCCGATTTATGCCCTTTTTGGGGTCTTTTTTATATTTCTTTAAGGAGGTCTGCATGGAAGAATCTATCTCGGGAGTAAGGGCAGTCTTATTTGCAAGATCTGGTCGCGGGCATTCAGATCTCAAGCGGGCCCGGACTTCCTTATCGAAGCTCTTGCGTAAATTAGTTTGCATGTATTCCGCCACCGCAGGGGCGGGGGCCCAATCAGAAGAACGGGGGTGGACGATGCTGGAAGGAACAAAAATGAAGGGGAAAGGTTGGACGGGAGAAAGGGAGTGCTTGCGCTTCTTGGCGCGTTTACGAGGGCGTGATTCATGTAATGAATCGGTATCAGTGTCGGTGTCAGTCACAGGGATGGGGGCGGAGGGGTTCGGGACCAGGGAAGGAGCCACAGGGTGCGTGTCATAATCATGTTCCTTGGCGTCCTTAATTTGGAGTAAATTTGCACATGGGGCCAAGGAAGGCCTGGGCGCTCGGAGGGGGGAAGAGGGGAGGGATTAGGAGTACCTGCAGGAGGGGTAGGGGTGGTACCTGCTAGCTGGTCTAGATGGGGAGAAATAGGCAATAAGGCGGAGGAAAGAGCCTTATCCAGCTTTTTATCTAGTCTTTTCAACAAGGGACTCCACACTCTCGTCATAATAGTAATCTTCGTCCTCTGCAGGACCATAAGCAGCCAGTTCCTCCTCATAGACCTCACAGTCTGACATCATGCCGAATAATATAGAAATATATATTCTGCTCAAATTCCTCAGAGGGAAGCCCAAATTTTACAACCCTGACCTTCAATAGAGAAAGAGCGTTGGTCGGGAGCTAAAGCTGGAGCAGGGAGGCCACAAAAGGTAACAAAAACAGCCCCTGTAGTATAGGACTAGTGGAGGGTAATTAGCCCTGCCTGCCTATGTAAGCAGGGGTTTCCAAAAATTATTTCCCTTATTTCAGGTTAATCAGGGGTTAAAACAATGTCCAAATGCTAAGTATCTGGAAGAAAATTCCTTATTTCAGGCCCCGGTACCGGCTCAAATCCACTGCGTGCTGCCTTCCCCTGTTTTTCTAGCCCGGGGAGAGGCGTCGTCCAGCGTGCAGATGGGAGGCCGGCTACGCGTGCGGGCTCCCGAGACGCACGCAAGCAGCCCGATCGGGCTCCCAGCGTGAGTCTCGATCCCAGAAGGGGGCCAGGCGTAACCCGGAGCGCGAGACGCGCGTTCCTCCCGGGCCAAGTACTCGCAGTAGCGAGCTTTGATACACAGCCAAAAATGGAAATGAAACGGGACTAATAACTGGCAGAAACGGAACAGCGCAACACGCGCTGATAGAGTAAAATGAAAATAAGTGGAACGCGCTTCTATCGCAGCGCGATCGCAGCAGCGCTCAGACAATTTACCAATCAAATACTACAACGGTAATAAAACCATATGCCACAATAAATAAACCTTCTAGAACCAACACAGTTCAATATATAAACAGTAATGAGTAACAATAACGAGGCACTTATCTTGACTGTGGAGCAGCAAAGAAAGAGGCAGTCAGGATGGTGCCTCGCTATTTTGTGTATTCAGGACACGTTTGATTGGTTGATAATGGAGGCGTAGTTCAAAGCCTCATGGGATATGTAGTGTTTTTACTTATTTACTGTGTTTTTATTGGCTGCTGTTTGAGTAGTAAAGAAATTGAGAAGCATAATCTGAGCCTCCGGTCCTGCCATAGAATCATTTCAAGGTGCCGGTAAATTTCGACGCTCTAGTCTTCCTGTGGGGGTTGCTAGGAAGTAATCGGGACTGCGGGAGGCAGAACGATAGTGATTGGTTCTGGACGTGGTTTTACTAGAAGGGGGGCGAACACTGAGAGCTCGAGGCAGGCTCGAGCCAGACGCTTGGCTCTGCCCGAGGTCCTCAAAATGAGCTTTAATGTGGCTTCTGCCTGCCACCCATGCGCAGATCTCATACGTCAAGAATTGAAGGGAAAGCATTAACCTTTCATGTAAAACAGTGATATAAAGTGTAACGCATCTAATGGCGGAAGTGCACAGTGTGAAACAAGAATACCCTTGTTATGTCCCGCCAGCCCTACGCGCAAATTGTATGATCCTAAGCAAATATTTTATTTCACTGACCTTCCTTTTTCTGAAATATGACAGATGAGGGCACCTTCAAATACGTGAGTTCAGAGGGGTGCTTGTACAAGAACCTCGTGTTTCGTTTAATAGACTGTAATGTTGCTCCATTTGTAATAAGACTCTAGTCCACATTTAAGGTATACATGACAACTGACTTGCCTCAGTTCACTAATGTCACTGCCGTCAGGGCGTGGGGGTGGGCAGAAATGTTTCTAAGTTAATGTTTGAAAAATATCACCTTCAATAAACACCTCTCAGTGCGTGGTACAATCTGATGCACTAAGGTGAAACGGTTTAGCGTGTTAAAAACACTTTTTTATTAAATTTTGAAAAGACTTTATCATATTATTACACGATGCTTGATTTACTAGTCAAATATTTTCAAGGCTGGGCTCATGCACAGGTTCCTAAAGCGGGAGCCAACTGATAAAGCAGATAAACTGCTGAATCCTTTAATTAGCACATAAACCGATTATGACACTTTTGAGAGAAAAATGATCATCGTGCACGAACTATACGTTGAAGAAACATGAGAAAAATCTTGGGAAAGCGTAGTTACTGCATTGTAAAAGCATGCAGATGAGTGTACATATGATGAAAAATAGTTTTTGAATAACATAGATTGTACTCTATTTACCAGCATTGGTGTAACTTTTCAGCATGTAATAGAAGATGTTAACTAATGAATCTACATGGTTAAAACAATCCAAATTACGCTGCAACACAACCCTTGGCTCGACTCTCCCTGTTAATTTGTTGACTCAGCCACTTCTAGGTTTTAGTTGATCTTACACTTTTCACAATATTGACCTCTACTCTGGTGTTTGTACTTCTGAATCTTTGAATTATTTGCACTTCTGTTACTGTTGGTAGATTGGCCGAGGCCAATCATATATGCCGAGGTTTGTTTATTTAATTGACGAGGTTTGTTTATTTAATTATTTAATTGAAGTGATTTGTGCAAGTAACCAGTAGAATAGTTTTTAGATTATGTAACAGGGGAGAACATACAATACAGTTATTACTTTAATCAGGAACGTTGCTGAAAAAAAGTCTATGACTGAGAATAACTGATTTTTCTTTTTTTTTTGGGGGGGTACAAATGTGAATAAATCCTTTGTTGGGACTGCTATCAGCCATTCAAATTATTTTATTATGATTATTCCATCAATGCAGCACACCGCTCAATCAAACCATTTCTTAGCCATTTGAAAGTAGTTTACCAGCAATACTATTGCTACACTTCCCTGCAATCACTATTTTAGTAATACAGCATTGCAATAGAAATTGCACATTTTTCCTGTACCGAAACTGGACTCATTTGTATTTAACTTTTCAGACAATGCCCAAATTAAGTATATATATTTCACTGATTTCAAACTTTTAGTTGATATTCCAAAATATGGCCCTCCTGGTAATATCGTGCAAGTGTAGTGTTTCTTTTTTAAGCATCTCATTTGTAGATTCTGCTTCATCCAGCTTTACTGTGATTTGTCTAAATGATGGGGCACTGTATGCTTCCCCCAAATCCGCTGGACCCCACAGCTCCTTATGGTCGCCGTGCCACCTTGCCATGTATTATCCATTTTTCAATGCATGATTCTCTGTTCGTGTTACGTCCAATATTAAAGTTGAATAGGGCTTGGATATCTTCATAGAAACGTTACTGGGTGGGGCTGATAACTGCAGCAATATCTTCAAATTATTGTCAGCTTGCAGAGTGTGGGAATTGCCCGTGGAGGTACTGGAGGCTTTGTGGCGGTGAATGGTGATGGTTATGAAGTGAAGGTGACAGAGAAGACAGGCGAAACATCAGCTATATCAGGACTTGCTATAGTTTTGAGGAATGAGGGAACAGGAGCTATGTAGCTGGATGAATTACGTATAGACAATATTTTGCAGTAAAGGCTGTACCACATAATCGCAGACTGCAGTACATTCCATGAGTATTTCACTGGTCCATAAAAGACCAATGTGGTGGATGCTGTGAGGAAAGAGAAGAACAAAAGGGATGGCAATGGCTGTTGCACAGGTACCACATGTACCACCACACTGCTTCTGACTGCGGCCAACCACCACCCGGCTTCTGGTTGTGGCCAACATTCTCATGTGTTGGCCTAAAGAAAAGAGCACCAGACAATGCCATGTTTTCGATTCCCTGTGTGTTTACCCATATCCCCTTGCTGTCCTCGCCTCTGGTCAAGCACACTGAGCAACCAAAGTAAACAGCCAGATGTGTGTGACCAATCACTGTGACTGGTGCGTTTGTCTGCTGTTCAGTGTGGTGAGCATTTGCTTGTTGTTATCAAATTTCGTTGATTGTGGCCATCTGATGTAAGCTGGCGCGGTGTGCCTGGCTTGTGGAGAAATGAGTTGAACAAATGTAAAGAACAAATAACACTAATACCAGTGTGTAAGCAGTGATAACTGCCATGATTTAATTCTATGTACCTCTAGAGCCTGGCGCATATTGTAGGAAGGTGGAATCTGACTATATGGTTGCCCCCACTTTTTTTTATGGTGTTTTGCTGGTTTATGACTTAGTTGGACTGGGATCCTGCTATTCAGGGCCCCAGTCTATCTGCTTTCTCTGTAAAAAGGTTTCCATGTGCCTTAGGCACATCTCTGATTGGAATCTGGAGTGCCCTTATAAGTCCCTAGTATATGGTATACTATGTACCAAGGGCATAGGTACCTCAGAGGCCTACCAGGGGCTGCAGCACGTATTGTGCCACCCCTGGAAGGCCATCCAAACTGACACCACAGGTCTGCTACTGCAGCCTGGGTAAGGTGGTGCATGCACCTCTTACTGTGATATAGGTTACCTATATCACTAAATACATACACACATATAAACCTATAAGTCACTCCTAAGGCAGGCCTTATCAATCCTAAAGGCAGAGTGCATGGTTCCTATGTGAGAGGGTGCCCCTGCATGAGCAGGGCCCCTCTGCAGCGTTCGGAGACCATCTCTGATGCTGTTTGTAGTGCAGCCTGACCATATACTCTTAAGCGCATTATATCCTCGCGGTAAAATGCTAACTTTGGAATGGCTGCACCTAAACATGTCGTGTTTGGTGTCAAACATCTTGGAATACTACCCCCGCCAATCCTGGCGGCGGGGGTAGCATTCCACCCTTCTAGAGGGAAAGACATGTTAACTCTGACTAACCCGGTAACTTCCTTCTGAAGCCCTGGCATCACAAAATGGATGCTGCTGCCACAGACACAAGTCTGGCCTCCTGCTGCTGGACGAAACTCCGGCAGGGGAGGCCTGGACAATAGGTTTCCTGTTGCAGGGAGGTGTGACCACCTCCCCAGACAGGATAATGTGTATTGGGGCTGGGTGGGTGCACTCTTAGAGTGCTTTCCAGTCCTGCACTGGGGGAGCAAAAGGCTCCTCTGTGCATATGCCAGTTCAAACCAGCTCAGGGGCTACCTGCCCCTGCTCTGGCGCGAAACTGGACAAAGGGAAGTGGGTGTAGCCACCCCTCCCTTGACCCTCCCATAGGTGGGGTCATAGAGTTAGTCCCTCCCTGTTTTACTAGTTAAATGGGGAACCCTTGCCACAGCAAGTTTAGATTATACCTGGACGAAACTCTGAAACAGAATCCTGGACCTTCGACGCTCTACTCACGATTAGAGGACTGAAGAATCTCCCTTGGGGTCAAGGAGTGACTCCCCTGCTTGGCAGGCACCAAAGAAGCATCTGTCCGGTTCGCATTACTGAAGCTCCCGTCGGACGCCGAAGTCATCGCATCACCAGAGGTGGATTCTCAGACTTCCCCGAGGCTACCCTGAGTCCCCAGCAAAGCTGAGGCCCGTGGCTATCGTGGGTGACTTGAGACCGTGACCCCTGGACACCGAGCACACTTGCAAGTGCACCATCTTCTGGGTCTCCCAAGAAGTCGTGCTTTGGGCTCCGAGTAGCCCTAGCCTCCAGCACCACCTGCACCGAAGATCACTGGCCCCCACTCCACGAGTGTCCTGTAAGCCAGCTCCACGTGCGGCGTCACGAGGCTCCTTCGCGGTCGCTAGCCCGTTGGCTAGTAGCCCTTACCGAAGGCCAATCTTTTCTTTACTTGGCAGTCTGGTTGCTCCAGGCCTGCCCTCACTTACCCTTGCTGGGTGAGTTCCCCAGACCTTGCTGGTCTGCATCATCGACGATCTACATCTTACTCGAGACTTGCCGTTGCCAAGGCCTGTTGGGTCCAATCTGGTCGCCGACACCTCTGCACTCGACAGACATCGAGCAACAGCCCGAATCCTGCTCCTGGTCGCCGACAACGCCTCCCGGACCTCGTGGCTGAAGAGTCAAGACGACCGTCAACGAACTTGAAGCACTCGACATCGGTGGGCATCGGTCCATCGCCTTCCTGGTCACTGGCTAGTGACCCAGACTCTGTCCCCTCTGCTTTCAGGTTCTTCAGAACTCCGATCCACTCTTGGATCCACCCGGACACTTTTCTCCTGGTCGCCAGCAGCACTTTGCAGCAGATCGCCATAAGAAACGACGACGAAACCCGACCCCGAAAGGCACCTATGCACCCGGCTTCCCTGGGTGAGGTAACACGAGTACTCCGGTGCTCCCGTGGGTAGAGACTCTTCAAAGTCCTAGATCTCAAAGGGTTTTGTCCTAGTCCTATTTTAAGTGTCCCTTTCCTCTATTTTCCCGATCCCGACTTTCTCCATAGAAGTTAACGGCGTATCGCGGTTGTGTATTTACACTGCACGCGTCTCCCGTGGGTCCCCTGTGTCACTACCTTGGGTGGTTCCTTGTGGTCCAAGCACTTCTAGAGGCTCTAGGCCTAGTGTCTAGTTCAGTCGTGGTTCGCATACCACTTTATTGGTATATGGTTTGGTACGCCCCTAGGGCCCAAACGTGTATTTGTGCTATTACTGTGATTTAAGATCTTATAACCTATGTACTTCGAACTCTAGCCTCATAAAGAGACTAGAGGGGTGTGTTTAGTAATAAATACATATATTTTGAATATATACCTGGTGTGGTGCTCTTTCATTTGGTCACTCAAGAGATTATAGACTGGTAAAACAAGCTGCTTTACATTCCTTCAAGACTTAGCCTGAAGGCTGCTCTCCACAGCTACCACTAGGATAGCTTTCAATAAGGTTGTCTTTAACCTACCTACCATAAGAGTCGATTTGGACTGGTGCAAGGTGCCCACTATAATTAGTGGACAGCATATGCCAGGCCAACTTCTCACACATATCATCCTGGAAATCTCAACTCCAGGAAGAGATTTTAGGCACCACTATTCGAGGAGGATGAGATACAACTGGGCACACTTGTGTGTTGCTGCAGTACTTAGATTGGTCCCACCAGATTGGCGTCATGCAGGCATGTGTGTCTCTAGCTTCTTGGAAGCATTATGTCCAGGTGAGTGCGATATGTTGTCACTGAACTCATTGAACAAGTCCCTATCTACTAGCTAGACCTTTGTTTATGCCACTTGCCAGAGGCAAAGTGTATAGTAGGGCACGTTATGCTATTGCTCGGTTTCCGTCACCTTTGCAAGATGAGTTCTCTGGGTTGTATTGTCGTGGTCTGTTTACATCTCTTCCTCCAATCTGTGCATCTCCTATACTGCACCCGTTCGCAGTGTCCTCTACGACACAGGTCTGAATGAGTCCATTTTAACTTTGAAGCATTGAAAAAGATATCCATATTTGTATGTTCTTGGTTTTCGTTGAGATTCTGCAGGTGTCTCTGTGTTTTAATACTGTCTCCATAATGCTCAATTCTGCAGACCTTAGGTGGCCTTTACAGCGCAAAAATAACTGAGAATTGAGACACTCTTTATGCCAAATGTTATTGCTTCCTAGACTTTGCCATCACACTTAAACTAAATGTTTTCACTTGTGTGTTGCACTGTACTCATGTCCCTAGTCAGGCTGAACGAGTTAAACTTGTGACTTCCTGTGTGACTTTCTTCTCTTGGTGTGTGGAAAATCTCCATGACCACGAGACAAATGGCTAGCTGATCCCTCTTCTCAAACTTTAAAATGTACTTGTCCTGCCGCATAGCAAGCTTAACCTAATTATTTACCATGAACAAATGTTGTGAAAACGTCAGCTGCCAAGTACTAGAGTGCAGGCGCTCTATCACAAAGTCTAAAGAATAATGCATGGTCTTGTGCTTTAAATTTCCTTTGTATTTCCTTTCTTTTTATTCATCCCTCTTTTCTCTTTTGCCACGCTTTATTCCTCTGACTGTTATGCCTCTCACTTTTCTCAACCTCCTCTCTTCCTTTTCCCACTGAATACCTCTTGCTCCATTCCCTTTCTTTTTCTTCTTCTCTTACAGAAGATGGCTTACGTTTGGAAACATGGGGTCCAATTTACATGTGCTTTCAGTAAATTTGCATTTTTTTCGGAATTCAAAAAACATTTCAGGAATTCTGACCTATAGAAGCCTCTTCATAGGTACATATTTATGTATGTGTAGCTTTTATCAAAAGTAAATTTGCGCATGTTAACAGTTTTTAAAGTATAGGGAAAATGTTTTCCACGTGGAGAAAGTGCTTCCCTTACACCCTCAGCCAATTTTGTGGGTGTTCTCTCCACATTATCACCTTGGATACACATGTACTATTCGGTGACACATTACAAATAGAAGAGAGGCATACAATACTTTATTATTTATGTGCAGCATCTATTATCAAGTATTCAGGAAAAGTAATAAAGTAACTTGTCAGTCTTCCTTTTTTATTTGTTTTTTCTTTTTTTATGTTGAATATTCTTTTTCAATTTACAAATTATGGAGCAGCTTGGACAAAACAAACTGCCATATATGCTTGGCCGTCGCATAAGAAAATACCGATAAATAACTTAAGCCAAAGGAAAGCCTAGGAAAAGTGTCATCACATACCACTGACTAACACTATATTTGGCTAAACATTGTTTGTAAAAACAGATTTTATCCTTTTCTGGTGGTTCCACCCAAATCGACGATTAGGTTTCCAGCAAGTTTAATCAAAAAAATTAGATCATGAGAATTAGAATTGCCAATATCTATCCAGATTATATTGTCTGAAGCCACCAACAGGCAACTTGGACATCTAGAGAGACAGCTGAAGACGTGCAGAGACAAAAGCTAAAAAAAAAACTGTCCCAGAACATGGTCAGCTTTTTGCAGGGGGATAGCTTAATGGATATATCCAGCAGGAGGTTAATATTGAGGTCATAGATTTTTGCCACTTTTTTAGGTCCACAACCCTGGAGTAACCTAGAAATCAAACAAGGTTTATAATGCTTCATTCTGTACTTAATGAGGTGAGTTACACCATAAATGGTCTATGTTGACCTCTTAAAGAGAATGCAGTTGCTTAACTGGATGTCAGTATGATTCACTGATGCCCGTCCTGGGACAAAGCCATGATGACTGACTGAAACTAATGAGCAGAGGGCACGGTCAGACAAGAACCTAAGATATTCAGGTATATTTTAGCTTCTGTATTTATCAGTGATATAGAACAGCAAGGGCAGGGCAGATGAGCCGGTTCGATGGGTTTAGGAAAACCATGATTATAGCCAGATCTTAAAAAGGGGAGAAGAGTCTCTTTGACAGATTTGAAGTGAACAAATTAAGCATTTTGGAGGTCAGAGTGTTACTGTCAGCCTGGTGTAACTCCCTGATGTGTGTTCCTCCTCTTGGCTGCGACGGATATTTTAGATAATGGCAAGAGGGAGAAAGATTGTGGCTGACATGTGTTAACTTTCATCTGTTAAAAGTTGGAAAACAGTGGTGGAAGTTACATGCGAACAGATGAAATGGCTGAATGATTCTGGGATTTGGTATTGTGGGCCATTGAATAGTTGAAACAAGCATTTGCAATGCAATAGGTCTCGCATTACTGATAGTTTGAGGTATTGGCGTTGCAAATAATAATGCAACAGCATAGCTCATACTTTCAGTAATGCGAGACCTAGTGCATTGCACATGCTTGCGTAGTGAGCCAGAAACCAGCATTGTATGTCTCAGTGCAGTACCACAAGCTGCTACTAGAGGTCCCTAGTGAGCAAGGCACCAGCACTGCATGTCTAGGTGCAGTACCGCAAGCTGCTCCTATAGGTCCCTAGTGAGCATCATAAACTACCTAAGCGAAACAGTACACAGCTGCTTGAAATATGAGCAATTATATGTTTAAAGTTGTACGGCCATGGTGACATCAACGGACAGCTGATGAGCCACTATAACAAAACAAGCGCGCCCATGTTCAGGTAAAAGAAAAGCACGTCCGCCATTATCCCATCTGAGGCGGCCGTGCTGCTTAAATTTAAAAAAAAAAGTTGAGAGAGCGAGCGTTTCCTGCCTGCAACAGCAGGCAGAAGAAAGCCAATCAAGAAAATAGTGCTCCCAGGTACTAATTAAAGCATACGTGTAACAACCGAAGTAAAAGGGCCAGTCCTCATGGGAGGTTACAAATGAAGACAAGGCGGTACTAAAGAGGGACTAACAAGCCTATTAACCAATCAGAAGCCAGCATTTACGAAGGACAATGACACAAGCCAATGACAAATATGGGCGGAGAGTGGACGGGGCTACAAGTACATAATGCAATACAGCAAGCCTCGCAGAGCAGCGCATGCGCGCTGACTCTAGGCTCAACCTAAAAACATGTTCGGTGGACCTTTCCCATTTAAAGTGTTGGTGGCTTTAGCGAATTGCAATGCCGCTGCCACAAGAATTAATAGGAGTTGACAGTCCGCTCAAGATGGTCCATGTCTGGTGTGAATCGCTTGTTGAATATTAGTCATTACCATACACTCTGGCATTTGTGGTCCAAAATTTCTAATAGCAGAAAATAACGTTTTGAAAGTAATGGCAGAAAAAAAATCATGAAGGTAGTAGTGGATAGGAGTATCAGATCTGAAGCTAAGTTATATAGATTCTGTCTCCTAAAGGACCATAGTACTTGTTTGTATGACTAACAAGGTTTTATATTCTGTACTCTGGGCTGGAACGCACCGTCTCCTCATCAGCTTTACTAACTTCTGTATAATGCTGCTAATGTGCCTCTTCAACATTCTTTGCTTTTACTAGCAGGGCCTAGCCAGCGAATAAATGTTTGATTAACTTTGCGATTTTAGATATTTTTATTACATCAATGTTGATGAGAAATGGACAGCCACCAATTTTAAATGTTTAGTCTACTTATGACTTTTATCATGATAATTTTTACTCTGTTATTTATATACAATGTTTACATTATATGTATGGTATTCACAATCTGTTGTATTAACTTAGCAATAAAGTTTATTCATTTGGTATTCTAGTGCTAGAAACAAAACTAAAAGCACTAGAATGCAAATTAATGCCAGAAGTAGATGAACTTTCATTCCAGCTCTGAGTTGCTTGTGTGGTACCTTGCAAAACCTTCTCTTCAACACTGACAGCACTTGCAGCCATGACAGTGCCAATACACCTACCCTAGTCTTAGTTACGTAAAGCCTTATTTCTGGGAAAAGCTTGTTGCAATCCTAACAGCATCCCCACTGCTACTAAAGTACACGTAATACCTATGTTTCAGAGACATTTAGTTCTCTGGCATATTTTTTACATTCTAAACAGCAAGCTTCGTACTGGAGTGCATTACAACGGTGTAAGACCGCGTTAGTGGCGATGCACCTGTATGCATGCCTTGAATGTATTTCTTGTAGCAAGTCAGGAGAAGAATTGACAAAGCCAATAGGTCTGGCGCTGTCTGACAGTTTTTGGGCAATTCTTATTTTGACATGGTTTTTGCAAAACTTTATTGTTAGTGAAGCTGCCCGGCCCTTATCAAGTGTATTTAAAAAAAAAAAAAAAAAAAGGCCTGAAGGCAAAAGTGTTTTTTCTGGTCTTAAAAGGCACACATTACCATGGTACACCCAGCACTGAAGAGAACTACCTTGTGTTTGGATGTGCTCCTTTTGAAAGGCAGCATGTCGTAGCTCTTAATGAAGTCAGTCAATGGTTGAAGTGGGCTAACATTGCCCATTGACGTATGCTGGTGTGGGTGGAAGAAAATGTGAATTACACAATCACAGACTAATGGATGATGTCTGGCTGAAAACTCCTATAAGTAACAATGTTATAGATTCTTTTAGTACAATCAAAAGATCTTGGCTAACACAGACCTAAAAAAGCCATCGATCTAGAATTGGCTGCTACCCTTTGAGAAAGAAAGAAAGAAAGTAAGAACGTAAAGAAGGAATGAAAAAAGGAAGGGACAAAGATTAAAAAAAGCAGACAAAAAAGGAATGAAGAAGAGCTAGAAAAGGAAGGAAGACGAGCAAAACAAAAGGAAGGGAGGGAGGCAAAAATAAGGAAGAAAGGCAAGAAGGAAATAAAGAAAGAGGGCACAAACAAAAGAAAGAGAGAAAAAAGGAAAGAAAGCAAAAAAGAAAGAAGGGAAGAAAGAAAAGGAGGTGGAAGAAAAATGAATGACAGAAAGAACGAAGGAAAAAAATGAAGAAGGAAAAAGGCAAAGGCAAAAAAGCAAGATGGAAAACATATATAAAAAAGAAAAGAATGAAACAAGAAGGCAAAACAGAAACAAGGATAGAAAGAAGGTAAAAAGAATTACAGAAGAAGGCAAAAAAAGAAAGGACAGAAAAAGGAAAGAAGGCAAAAAAGAAAGTATGAAGGAAAAAAAGAAAGAAGGCAAAAAGAAAAGTGAGAAGGAGAGAAGGCAACAAAGAAAAAAAGAAGGAAAGAACAGGGAAAAAAGTAAACAAGGCAAGAAAGAAGGATGCACGAAAGAAAAGGAATGAAGGCCAAAAATAAAGAGAAAAAGGAAAGAAAAAGCAGGCAAAAAAAGAAAGAAGGAAAAAAATGAAAGAATGCAAAAGAAAAAGAAGCACAAAAGAGCGAGAAGGAATGAAAGAAAGGAAAATGGAATGAAGGAAAAAAAGAGAGAAAAAGTAAAGAAGGCAAAAAAGAAAGAGAATGAATGAAAGAGGATATACAAGAAAGAAAGAATAAAGGAAGAAACGAAAAAGAGGAGAAGGCATAAAAGAAAGGAAGAAGGAAAGGCATAAAAGGAATGAATGAAAGGCAAAAAATAAAGAAAGGAAAAGGAAAAAAGAAGGCAAAAAAGAAAGTAGGACGAAAAGAAAGACATAAAGAAAGATGTAAAGAAAGAAAATGGAAAGGACTGAAAGAGGGTTCACAGTATAAAATATTGGATACTAAAACCCAAATTACACCTCACCTATGTTTAAATAAAACTGTTACAAGTGTGCTGCAACTCTCTAATACTTAACGGGGACAAGACCGAGGTAATGGTTCTGGGCAAGAATCCCCAGTTCTGGGGGCCCCAGCTCTGGCCGACCACGCTAGGAGCAAATCCCAATTCTACCAATAAAGTGCAAAACCTTGGCTTCTGGCTGGACTCTTCTTTCTCCATGAAGCCACAAGTGGCCAAAATATCCTGTATATGCTTTGCCACAATGAAGTGGCTAAAAAAGATTTTGTGGATGCTTTTTTTTTTTTTTTTTGGGATAAAGAATAGTGATCCAAGCCATGATCATCTCAAGGCTTGACTACGGTAACATCTTGAACCTTGGGCAAACAAGGCCACGATTAGACGCCTCCAAGTAGTTCAGAACGCAGCCGCAAGGCTTTTATTTCGGCTTCCCAAATACTCCTCTGTATCCGGTCTCTTCCGCGTTCTCCATTGACTCACATTCGATAAAAGCATCAATTTCTAGGCACTTTGTCTTATACAGAAAATCAACTCACGCTCTTGACCTCGCTACCTCCACGATCTGATGGTGCCCTATCATCCTCCTCGCCCATTGCGTTCGAGCAACCGTTTTCTTTTTACAGTCCCCAGAATCAAACTCACCCGGATGGGTGGCCTCTCCTTCTCTTTTCTGGGCCCTAAGCTTTGGAAGAGTCTCCCTGAGCCTTTGAGATGTTGTTCCTCCTTATTTACTTTCTGTAAGGAGCTTAAAACCTGGTTGTTCTAGGTCCTAGGTTCCAGGCCCTTCCCCTTTTGATCTGTTTCTGTCCACAGCGCTGGGAAAACCTCTGGGTAGCTACGAGCTCTACAAATCTTAATAATAATAACTGCAAATGAAACACCATAAAGTTTGGTTTTCTTCCTGTGCAATAGTTATCAAAGAACCGTTGGTAAAACAGAGTCTAAGAACACAATATGGTTTGCTGTGAACTAGCAGCAGCCACTTCAAAAGGAATTTACAACAGCATTGGAAGGAGAGACAAACTGATAAAGCTGGAATGTGCCCTTTGCTCACTTCATATGCGCCCTACTATCACATCAGGCAACACAGGATCTAAAGGGAAGTCCTTGTGTGCGGATGTGCATCTTGTGAAAGAGCAGAATGCCGTCACTCAGAGTGACATTAACCAGAGGTTTAAGTAGGCTGACCCACTGCCCAATGCTGTATGGTGTAGTAGACGGAAGCAAAATAGAAATAACCCAACAGACCAGTGGTTGAAGAGAGGTGGCTTAAACCCTCTTTAAATAAGTATATTATTGTAGTAAAATTAAAAGGTATTGGCTAACCCCAGACCTAAAGAAAAGCTGTGCTGGCATGCAAGACTTTTTGACTCTAGTTGAAAAAGTCTGCCTGCATCAGGTTTATGTGCTTGCCTCCAAGCAAAACCTTGCAACCCCTACCTGGTCAGCCTTCGCCCCTTTCCATCTTACTGTCCTGTTCACACCATCTCTTTTTTTATGTCTTGCCTGAGACTTCGCATTCGCTGCCTCTTGCGATACCTCCTGCTTCCTTGCAGGGGCTGTAGAGGCTTACCAATGATTGGCTTCATTGTTACTCTCTTTTGCTTGCTTCTTATTCCTCAGCTTCTGGAGGCTTCCTTCCTCTTCGCGGATTTGTCCCTCCCCTGGACAATGGATGCATTATTCTTGTCTTTCTCTTCCATTTTCTTCTTATGCTACTTTTTTTCTTTTTGTTTAAGCACTTGAAGAGTGCATGTTTTTGAACTGTCTCCCTCGTCTAGTTCGCTCTCTCTGTGTCCCTCTCCCAGGCCCTTCTGTTGTCCGTGTGGTTCATACCTGTCTTTCTCACCCACTCTCCATTGTCTGTGTGGTTTCCCCGCCCCTCCCATTGACTTTCTGTTGTCTGTGTTGCCATGATGCTAATCTCATCCACTCTCTGTTGTCTGTCGTTCTCCCACCTCTCCAACCCACTCTCCTTTGGCCATGTTGTTAACCGCCAACTCCCCACCCACTCTCTGTTGTCCTTGTGGTTGCCCCCAGCGCATCGGACCCTCCATTGTCTTTCGTCGTTAACCCCCCACACACACTCCGTTGCCCGTTTGTTTGAAACTGTGGGTGGGGGTTGGGGGTTGCCGCCTGGCTGCTGTACAGCCTGATTCAAAACATTGACAAAGTCGGTAGCTCTAGTAGGTAAGACCTATTTGCTTTGCCAATTCTTGTTTTACCTTGTCTAGTACAAGGCCAGAGCAGTTTTGACTTCATCCATTACAAACGTCTTACAAGCTGCCCCAAAATATGTTAATTTTGTACAAACTGTTAAGTCTCTGTTAGTAACGTCATAACCCGTCTCTGTTTTGGTAATATCAGTCACCATTCAGCTCTTGGGCTGTTAAGCAAGGTCAGGGACTTTTAGCTTTTATGCTAAAATTAGAAATATGCCAGTTTCTGTTGCTGAGAACAAACATACATTTGTCAGGAAAACTTAGATCCGCATTATTTTTGTGTCGTGTTACCAGTTTTTCTGCTGAGTTTGTGAACTTTGCTAGCTGATCTGTTTCAGTGTGGCCTCATTACTTGGGCAGAGTCTCCCGCTCTTTACACATCTGCATGAAAGAGGAAGTAGCATACTTGATATAATTCTCATCCTCACACCATTCAGTAGTTGTTCAAAACTTGTTCTAAACGGAGACAGCCTAATCACTGGTTGTGCACCTTTTCAGAAGAAAGGTAAATTTGGTTCCATCATCGGTCCTTACCAGAAGTCATATTCTAAAATCGGGCCACTTCATACATGATTTTGGCACATACATTTCTTAAAGATATTTAAGAATCACATTTCATCTCATTTGGTTCCTGTCCTTTCAAGACACTGATGACAAAAGACTGAGACAAAAGACATTGACTGAGTAACCAACATGTGGCCCCTGGCCCACCACAGCATTGGTTTTCCTGATGAAGGGGACCGGGACAATGCTTGAAGTAGAAATACAGTAGTGCTGGTACCCAGTATCCCAGATTCTCTATTAAGTTACTCTCTCATTAGAAATATTGTATCGCTGTTGAGAACTACTGGGGGTACCCAAGAACCTCCTACCTTTAAAGAAGCTCCAGAGGTGGACCTAGATCTACAACAATCACAGGCGTGTTCCATTCTGTGTACAACATCTTATTACAGGTGCAGTTCTGATGCATCAAATGTATATGTTGGAGTATTATTCAGTTGAGCATGTGCAATATCTACCAAGGTCAGTAGTCCAGCACGGAGCTAAACCCAGTCCTTATAGTTAGTAGGCCGACAAGTGAATGTCTTTGCGTCCTTCACACTGAACCACCAAATAAAAGAAGACTCTTCTTTGGGTTCTCAGATAAGTGTATTCACGAGAAGAACCACTAAAACTGCATTTGGTTAGGTGTCATTTGTCAGCGAGTGATCTGCATATGGCAAGGAGAGTAAGGTCCATGCAAACATTAAAGTTGTAATGAGCATGTCTGCACTGTCATTCAATGTCCTGACGGCATTGCATAATCTACATACGTTTTGCGCATCATGGAAGTGAATCCGGGCTTTTTGTGCGCATAACCTACTTCATCTTTTGCAACTGAATATTACATCTATCTACGAAATTAACTGAGAATTCTAATCTAAATTGTTGTATGGAAAGATGCTGGCTCTACTGAGCTCTGTACTTACAAAAAAAATGACTTAGTGTCCATGGCCTGGCGTTTTGCATTCGGTGTACTCACCCACTCTGTTTACCAACAAATGTTGCAATAGTAAAACATGTTACGATGCACTTTACTGTCCTTTTAATTTCTTATTTATTGTGATTGTGAAACAACAGATCTTAAAAGTCAAAACGCACTGTTTTTCATTCACACCCCATCAGCCGAAACATGTGGTTTAATGTAAATTCTTATTTTTTATTTTTGCTTATTCTTGATACTTAATGATATGACCATGAATCATCAAATACAATTGTTATATTTCAATAATAGGATTTTGTAAGAAAGCAAAATACTCCAAAGTAGTGAGGAACTGGATTTCCTCATGTGGCACAGTACTGCCAATAACAGCAACTGGCCCCTTGTACAGAACTTTGCTCCATCAGAGCTTCACATTCCAGAATTCATTCTGTAAGCAAGCATTGTACAATATTAAAACAAAACACACAAAGAATATGTACCCACAAATCATCATTACTCAAATATAATATATCTCCCCCTGAAATAAATAAAAAATAAATGGAAAATTCAAAAACCTATGATCAAGCAGTTATACAAAGTCTTTGATTAGCATGTGGATGCCTCTCACAATTTGCTTCCTTAACTCTATAAGCCACCGAGTCATTGATTTCATCATTCCTCCCCTCCTTACCTTCAACTCTTTCTGCGACATTTAGTTCCATGACTTCATCTACCCCATTGGCAACAGTGAACTGATTGTGCTGACTGTTACGCATTGCCTCTGGAGATTTACTGACTTTCACTAAAAAACTCCTTTCATCCTGGTTGTTACCACCCAACCCATTATTCTTAAACTTCGCTAGTATCCTCAAATTCCACACTTTACCATCCTGAGTACCCACACTTTTATTGTAAACCTTGATCACCCTCATAGCTTTACCAAATTTTGGTGTACCTTTGGCCATAATGATTGGTTTACGTACTCCCATCCACTCACCAACTTCAAGCAAACGCATTTTAACCTTCCACTTGGCATCATATGCTTGATTGACTTTCTCCTGCTTCACTTTTATTCTCAGACCAACCTTTTTTATATCCGAATTCCATCACATGCTTCTTCCTGAACCATCAATAGCACAATTTGGGCATGTGATCTCTCCCTTTTAACAATTGAAATGGGCGGATCTCTAGTGGTTTGGGGAGTAATACGGTACAACCACATTTTCTTTCTCAACTTATCCTTCCAATCTCCACCACAATTGCGTGCCCAAGTGACACTCTCTTTTAAAACCCTGTTGACTCTCTCCACTTGGCCACTTCCGTGTGGTTCATACAAAGCAGTGGTGACATGACAAATGATACTTACTGTACTTAAGGAAACTCTCCATTTCATGAGACTGAAGCTGCACACCATTATCAGCGACCAATACTTCTGGGTATCCTTCCCTAACAAAAAATTCCTTGAAGAATTCAATAACAGCACTAGTAGTGGAATGGGTAACAAACTTCACTTCCAGCCACTTTGAATGGTAATCCATCAAAACGAACATCATGTGGTAAAGAATAATAAGGGTCTGAAATATCAAACACTATTTTTCCTCATGAAGACTCTGACCAGGCCACAGGTCGAAAAGCAACAGGCAAAATTTTCAACATCTTCTCATTGTTAGCACACACCTCACATTCTCTTACCAGCCTCTCTGCCATTCTGTCGAGACCAGGCTACCAAAAATATGTACGGATCAGCCTCTACATAGAGAACATACCAGGATGTCCCTCATGTGCCAAGACTACAATAATGTCCTGCATACCTTTGGGTGGAATACACTTCTCTCCATGAAAAGCATATTTTTTTCCACCTCCGCTGCCATTTTCCAACATGGCACAGCTTCTCCTGGTACATCCTTCTTCCCAGGCCATCCTTCTACCACAAATCTTTTCACTGTTTGCAATAGATCATCTCTATCATCATATTCTCTCCATTTCCCTTAATCTATGCTCTTGAACCTATCCGATACAAATTCTGATACACTAGCCACTATATCATTCTCAACATTATCCCTCTCACTCTTGTCACCATCACAAGGTCGTCTAGACAAGCATTCTGCCATGGCATTTCTCTTACAAATTCCACCTTAAAACAATACTCCTGCAACCTTGACATGTCTGGCAGTGCATCCAGTGGCATTCCAGCATCCCCCAGAATCCCTGCAAGTTGTTTATGATCAGTTTGCAAAACAAACCAGAAACTCCAAATATAATTGCAGAAATGTTCAGTGGCCCATGCCCACACCAACAACTCCTTTTCTATTATAGCATACCTCCTCTCAGCATTATTTAAATTGTGAGAGGCAGAAGCCAAATTCCATTCATCTTTCCCACACTTTTGAGATAAAGCTCCCCAATGCCATACATGCTTGCATCCACAGTGATGATACATTCTTTGTTCACACAAAAAGGCTTCAAGGCAGGTGCTTCCGCAATCTCAGTTTTGATGAATTCAAAAGGAGCTTGTTGAGCATTGGTCCATACAAATTCCACATTTTTATGAGCTAGTTCCCTGAGAGGTTCCATCTTTGTGGCAAAATGTATTATAAACTCACTATTGTATTTACACAGTCCTCCAAATGAAAGAAGTTTTTCCCTGTTATCACGAGCAGGAGCTTTAACAATAGCATCGGCTAAAGACTTTCTTTGGAATCATCCCTTCACCTGACAATGTATGTCCTCCACAGACTCACAAAATAATTTGCACTTGTTCTCTTTCAATGTCAATCCATTTTTTTCCAAAACCGCAAACACGTTTTTGATGTGCTCCATATGCTTCTTTTCATTTTTTGAATATCTGAGAATATCATCTTGAAAGCATTTCACAAACCCACCCATCTCTTTAAATAAATGGAACATTGCTCTTTGGAATGCAGATGCTGCAGAGGCTAACCCAAAAGGCATTCTCCTCAACTGGATTAACCCCAATAGTGTAAGAAAGGCAGTAAAATGTCATGAATCCTCTGTCAACTCAATCTGATAGTATGGTGACCTTAAATCTAATGTAGAGAAGATTCTCACTCCTTCCAGCATGCACACTACTTCATTTATATGAGCTAGATAGAGGGTAACCATCCACTACTATATTGGCATTCAATACCCTAGGGTCAGTGCATAATCTCAAACTGTTATTAGCTTTACGCGCCAAAACGATGGGTGATACCCATTCGGATGACTCCACTTCTTTAATAATTCCCTCGTTTACCAATCCCAGTAACATTTGTTTGAACTCTTCTCTCACATTGATGGGTACATTTCTGAGTTTTTGTTTGACCGGTTTAGCACCTTTTTTTACCTTAATTCTGTGTGAGTGACCTTCCCAATTTTTCAGTGAAAACTTTGGGAAATTGTGACACCATCCAATTCTTTTCACAAGCATTCTCAATCAGTAAAACCAGCCCCCTGATTCTAGGATTCAATATTACACCCAACTTCCATTGATCCTTCCATCGTAACACATTTACACCCTTTCGGAGCATTATACAGCTTGATCTGAACAATCCTGTTTTTGAACCTAATCTTCACTTCAACATACCCCACAATATCCTTGTAGTACCATCAAATCAGACTTTTTTAATTCATCCAATCTCCACACTTCTTTATATTTCTTTAGGAAATAGTCCTGTACAATAATCATCCATTGTGATCCTGAATCTGCCATCAGTTCCACATTATTTTCACATTACATTTGGGAAGACGTCTCACTTCACAATTCTCATCATCATTTCCAATTATTTCTTTCATCAACAATACCACCTCTTTACCAGTCACGTTCTCCATAGTATGTTCACACTCATAATATTTTCCTTCACTTACATATGAAATTTTACTTTTCTGGTTAGAAGAACCTTTCTTTACACACGGGTGCGAAATGTCCTATGTGGTAGTGTTAAATGATTAACACTACCACACCTGAAACACGCTGACTTGTCATTTCCTTCCTTGCTGTAGTTTATGTGGATTATCATTACTTAGCGCACACACACTTTCATTCTCGCTACTGCACATCTTATTACAAACATGTAGAGACATCATCCATTTCTCAGACATATCTAGCGACTTAGCAGTAGTTATAACATCCTGTAGGTTAGGATCCCCCATCATCTAAAGCTGCTCTAGGATTTTCCTGCTTTTGACATGAACAATAATTTGGTCTCTAATAATTTCATCAGACATTTCCCTAAAGTTAAAATTCATGAAAAGCTCTCTTAATGCAGTCAGAAATTTTTCAAATGTTTCTCCATCTTTCTGGGCTCTGGTATAGAATGAAAAATTTCCTAGCTATCGTAACGGAAAGTTTCAATTCTATTAAGGACTGGCAGGCGAGGATTAGGCTTTTCTTTCTAGCTTTATTTCTCACAGCAGCCTTAAAAGAACATGCAACTTTAACAAACTACATTTCCCATCAGACACTGGGAAAGGAAACAGTCAATGAGTGTCCAATCAGGTTCACATCCCTCCTTTAACCGATCCTGTAGATCTGCGAACATCTCTTAATCCACTGTATATTAGTCCTGTTTGGGGTTCTCTGATCCTAAAAGAATTTAATTAAGGGCATCAGAACCACAATTGTGAAGGAACAACTTTAAAGCAGTCAAACTGAATCAAGATCTTGTTGTACCTGTATACCAGAATAAGACATAGAACGTCGAGAGAAAATGCATACAGGAGCCACCATATGACCATGACATGAACGCAAAATACCACCTGTATTGGGCGGGAATCTGCAGCATATGCTAAAAGGCGAGCTAATCCTCTGCTTTGAGTCCTTAAAAGAATTTAAACTTTCTGTTACGATAGCTAGGACATTTTTCATTCTATGTCAGGACCAGTGGCGAGGATTAGGCTAGTTTAAAGCTTCTCCACTACCAGGGATGCCAGGTGTGTGACCAGTTTGAAGTAAAACGTCTTGAAAGTAGACTCTGAGGATCAATCCGCCGCATTAAGGATGTCCTCCAAACGGGCACTGAGGGAGAAAGCCTTAGAAGCCATCGCTCCTCTCACCGAGTGTGCCCCAAACTGGGAAATGTCAATTCCCGCTTCTTGCATGGCCCACTGGACCCATCTGGCAATAGTAAGTGAAGACACCACCCTATGTGGCTTGGTAAGAGCAATAAGCAGTTGATTCTCACCGTGAGGACGGAATTCCTCCGTCATGGACTTGTATGCCTTCAGTATGCAGACCACACAAAGTTTAGGAATCTGTGGAAAAGAGGGGTACGAAACAGATCTAGTGTTACACTTAGTACGTCTAGAGATGGTAAAGGTGACCCCATCCGGGGTAAAGATTCTACCTGTTGAAATCCAGTACTCTGACGTCCGAGACTCCGCGGCAGGAGATCAAACACAGTAGAGTAGCTAGCTTTGCTGATAACTGCTTCTGAGAGAGGTATTTATTCGATGGCCAGGATTTAAAAAGGTTGAGAACTCTGTTCATGTCCCACAGTCAGGAATACCTGGGTTCCGGAGGAACCGACAACCTCATTCCCCTCAGGAGTTTGCGCACCAGAGGCTGCTCACCAACTGGGTGACCATCGACTGGCATATGACATGCAGAAATCGCAGACCTAAAGGTATTGATGGATCTGCAAGCCAAGCCCGAGGAAGCCAAATCCGCAAAAAAATTAAAGATACATACAACATCCGCCCCCACGGGATCCAGCTGTCGTTGATGACACCAGCCCAACCATCTTGACCAAGCAGACCGGTATCTCTTATTAGTGCTGTCTACCCATGCTCTGGCGAGTATCGCCACAGCGGCTGAAGAAATGCCCGGGACTTTCCAACGTACCCTGTAATCCGCCAAGCCATGAGGCAGAGAGACTGTGAGAGCACCATGTGATGATTGTTCCCCAGGGGATCCCTGAGGAGATCCTGAAACTGGGGTAGAGGGATTGGAAAATCCCAAGACAATTCCATCAGAACTGGAAACCAGACTTGAGATCTCCACGTCGGGGTGATCAGTACTAGGTCTGCGGCTTGCCTCCGAACCTGGGTGGACAGCTGCATGATCATGGCGAGCGGCGGAAACGCATACGCTTGTTCCTTGCTCCAATCCGGGAGGAGCGCGTCGGTGGCCACCGCACTGGGTTCCAGCCCCAACTGCAATACCTCTGCAGTTGATGGTCCAGCCGAGAGGCAAAGAGGTCCATCGAGAATGGCCCCCAGTGTTCCTGGAGAGCACGAAAGACTCCTGGATGAAGTTTTCAGATACTGGCATCGTGCCAATGACGCGAATGCCAATCCGCCACCTGGTTGGACATGCCTGGGAGGTGTTCTGCTGGGAGAGAAATCTGCTTATCCAGGCAATATGACCACAGGGCACGAGTCAGGTCGGAGAGGGCCTTCGACCTGGTGCCCCATAGATGGTTGACATAGCGAACCGCCGCAACATTGTCCATCTTTAGGAGCACGCAGCACTGGGCTCTTCCCTTGGTCCAGCATTTCAGTGTGAATGACCCTGTCATCAGCTCCAGGCAGTTGATGTGCAAGTGCCGCTCCTCTGCGGACCATTTTCCTTCTGTGGAGAACTCCCCACAGTGGGCACCCCAACCCGAGCTGCTGGCGTCCGATTCTATGACCAAATCGGGATGGGACCCGAAGATCGCACGGCCAATCCAAGCCTCCATGTGCGCAATCCACCACTGTAATTCCTCTCGAGCCTCTTCCGATAGGGGAACGGACAGGGAATAACCGAGGCCCCGCCTCAGAATGGATATCTTCAGTCGTTGCAGAGCCCTGTAATGTAAGGGTCCTGGGAAGATCGCCTGTATTGACGATAAAAGGAGGCCCACAATTGGATGAAGGACCTGGATAGCGCCTTCTGCAGCTCGTGTTTGATCTTGGTTAGTTTGTGAGATGGGAGGCCTAGGGTGGCTGCGACGGAGTCTACCACAAAGCCCAAAAATTGAGTCGACTGGGCAGGGATTAAGGAGGATTTCTCCTCGTTGATGACGAACCACAGAGACTCTAGAAGTGCAATCGCCGACTGTAAGTGATGGGACAGACGTAAAAGGCATTGGTCCATGATCAGAATATCGTCGAGGTATACGATCATTCTGAAGTCCCGGGCCCGAAAGTGCTTGATAACTGGCCTTGTCACCTTGGTGAAACACCACAGAGCAGAGGACAACCCAAAAGGAAGGGCATTGAACTCATAAACCTGGCAAATCCATTGGAACTGGAGAGATCGCCTGTGAGGTGGAAAGATCGAGACCGTGAGATACGCATCTCTGAGATCCAGGCGGACCATCCAATCGATGAGGAGGTGGTCCCGGAGGAGATGGATGTCTTCCATCTTGAAATGGCGGTAAATCAACCACTCGTTGAGTTCCCTCAAATTCATCACAGGGCGATGACCCCTGTCCCTCTTCTCTACCAGGAACAAGTTGCTGAGAAAACCATAAGGGTGTAGGGAGGACCTGGCTATTGCCCCTTTCGTCAGCAGCGGCTGAACTTCAGCCTCTACAAGTTCCGCCTCAACCAGAGAAAAACCCAACGGGTTCGGTCGCATCTGTTGTTCTGGGTAATCTGTGAGCTCCAAGTGGAACCCCTTGATAGTCTGCAACACCCATGCATCCGTAGTAATCCTCAACCAGTTGTGAGAAAATTCCCCAATCTGCCCCGAAGGCCGCTCCCTGTGGGGTCCTGAACGCTTACCTTGATTGGAGCCATAGGAGCCATTGCCCCTTCCTTTCACCCCTCTCCTCGGAGGGTAGGATCTGGTGGTGTAGAAGTTGCCAAAACAGGCGGTATCCTGCCAGTTTCCTCTGCGATGGTTGTTTCCTCTCGGAGGGGCTTGGTAGCCTGCGCGGCCGGTCGAGCGCCCCCTACCACGACGGCAAAAACCCGGGGTGTCAAAATTCGCTTAATCGAAGACTGGGCTTTATCGAGGGTTGAAAAAGTATTTACAAATTTTCCCAGCCCTTTAATGAATGGGTCCCTGAACAAGTTGCCATCACCCACGGGGCCCACCTCTGAAGTGGAAAGCTCCCCCAGCTTAGGATCAATCTTTAACAGAAGCGAGCGGCGACGCTCGGTGGCTATTGCACAGTTGGCATTCCCCAACAGAATAATGGCCCATTGCACCCAACTAGAAAGGGCATCAGGCGAAATCGGGGACCCCGATGCTTTCACATCCTCCACCATGTCAAGAATCTTTGACAAGGGTCCTGCCACATCCAAGAGTTTGTCTTGGCATGACCGCCAAGACCTGTCAATACCTTTTTTCGGCACCTTGACAAATTTGGCCAAGAAAGTGACCATCTTAGGGTCGATCTCTGGGGTCTGAGCAACTTTCCCCTCCAGCGCGGGTCTAGGGCACTCATTGCGCAGGCAACTCCACACCTCTTTAATCAAGGGCTTCCTCAGCCTGCCCACAATATACAAGGCCACTTTTGGGGCCGGAGTCCATTCCGCTGATCTGGGGTGAACCAGATCCTCGGAGTCCAGCATATCAGAAGCCGTGGATGGGATGGCCGACCGTGCATCATTGTCCCCAGTGGGGTCAGGCTTAGCGGAAGGTCTCCAGGGTCCACTGGTATCTCTATCCCCATCCAAAGTGTTGGGGGAGTCCCCCCCCGTCCGAGGGTGTTGGAGCAGAGGGCTCAGGCATGATGCGGGGGGCAAAGTGAGGGAGTGAGGAGGATGGCTGAGACTGAATGAATGCCAGCTTAAGGCATTTGAAGGCGTCTGTATCATGCCTGCAGCCTCTGCGCGTTTGCGCTTACCGCCTTGAGGTGCGGGTAGAGGAGTGACTGATCCTGGAGGTTTGGGGGCCTGGGGCCCTGTTAGATCCTCCCTCGTCTCAAGGGGTCTGAGGCATTGCGCCTGTAAATCCTCAAAACGCTTCTCCAAGGGAGCCACCACATAAGATACTGCTCTAGAATATAGAAACATCCATTATCTGGCAAAAACTGTCATCAATGGGCACGTAAGCCACCTCCTCCCCTTCCTCATAGTATTCATCATATTCATTATATTGCTCCATTGGGCTGATTAATGTGAAATGGCACAGTATTCAGCAAGGGGAATTTCAAACAGGTGAATAACCCAGGTATGACCCTGCAAGCAGAGGCCATCACTCGTGTAAGGGACCAGAAATCTTACAATCCAAAGGGGGAGCTGATATACTCTCCCGCTTGGGCAGTCCCTTAAAGCACTGTTGTGCACCAATAAATCTTACCCGTGATGCAGATGTCAAGCTCCAGGCGGGAGCTCTCGAAATTCTGCCCAGATAGTTGTTTAAGCAACTTTCACTGCCCCCGATATCGCCGCGGCGCTTCGCTGAATCTCTCTAGCGAAGACACGCGGGCGCTCGGGAGCTAAATCCGCTGAGGGCGTGGATGCTGTCAATCGTGGTCCCCCTAGCGGTCGGAAGACCGTACCGCGATGTGAGAGCCACTGGTAAACGCCGGCGAAAACGCAAAAATCGTTCCAGTGGCCGTATAAGTACTAGGCAAAGGAAGTGCAGGCGCTCGCGTGTTGTAACAGAAGCCGAGACAGCTGTAAGTAGGGAAAAATCAGCGATAAAACAGAACATCTGACACAATAACAAAGAGAAACGAAAGGGTCCTCATCTGTAGGCTGCTGGAGAAGCAAAGAAAGAGGAATACAGAGTGTCTACAGGATCGGTTAAAGGAGGGATGTGAGCCTGATTGGACACTCATTGACCGTTTCCTTTCCCAGTGTCTGATGGGAAATGTAGTTTGTTAAAGTTGCATGTTCTTTTAAGGCTGCTGTGAGCAATAAATCGAGAAAGAAAAGCCTAATCCTCACCTCCGGTCCTGACATAGAACTTAAATCTGTTCCAAGCTGTACTAAGTAGGTTTAAATCTATATTCTGTTCTCAACAATGCTGCTTGAAAAACACCAGCATCTCCTTTGCCTTATTGGGGTATGACTTGTGGCAACATCCTGAAGACCAGCTGTCCTTCAGAACCTAAACAATGTAATAATATGTGGTCCTTCCAAACCTAAAAAATGTATTAATATGTTATTTTTCCGTTCTGGAGGCATAGTGTCCCTTCAATGGCTTTCATGTAAGTAATGAATTCCTCCTTCCACCGTTTGCAAGGAAATGGTGGATCACCTTTATGCTGTAAAAACTTAACTGGTGGTTCAAATGGCATATCGCCCCATTAATATTGATAGACATAAAGAACTATCCAATGTAAATATTGAGAACCAATAAGCAAAATAATGTCTAACTCAACTGAAAATTTTCGTGTGGAATGTGTAGTCTGAGATACTTCAGTAATGAAACACTGCTTCGTGAACAGAAACAGTGTAAACCGCCGTCATGCACTTTGGCTCTCTATATCAGGGGCGTAACACAGGCCCCCGCGGTGCTGGGGCCCCCAAGCTCCAGGGGGCCCCCTCAGCACAGCACTCTGGCTGCAGAGCTCCTGATTGAGCCCGGAGGGGGCCCCTCCACGTGCCTTGCAGGGAGGCCCCCTCAAGTTTCGTTACGCCAGTGCTCTATATGTAAGGCAACGTCAAGGGAATCCAAAATGGCTCTGCCACATGTCGCGTAACACAGCATGATGAGGTGAACGCCGCACGTCGCAAAACTCAGCTTGATGGCATGGACACGTCACGATAAACTGCCGCAGATGACGAAGAGCAGCTGCAGATGCAATCCAGAGAGTAGGGAATGCGCGGCTCCTGTGCGCAGCCCAGATGTACGTGATGGGTTATTACACGGCTAATCCAAATGATGCACACTAGCGCATACAGTTAACGATGCCACAGATGATTATAGTCAAAATATGACTGCCTCACTGCTACACATTTCTATAGGTCCAACAGTGTCCTCAATAATGACTTCCAAAAAAGAGTTGAAGTATTTCCCACACTAACTCCATATCTAGTTAGGTTAAGGGAAAAACCCTCACGGACTCAAATGTGGGTTCCAGCGGAGAGCACTTTACCTGTGCTGCAGAACGTAGCAAGTGTCTCTCCAAATTGTCGTAACTTGTAAGAAAGCCAAATAGTTCAAAATAGTCAGGAACAAGATGCATGCTTGCAGCACAGTAACACCACTAACAGCAACTGACCCCTTGTACAGAACTTTGCTCCAGCAGAGCTCCACTTTCCAGAATTTATCATGTAAGCAAACATTGTACAATATTAAAACAAAACACATAAGGAACATGTAACCTCTAGTCTTCATTACTCAAATATAACATATCTCCCCCTGAAATAAATAAAAATAAATGGAAATTTCAAAACCTATAATGCAGCAGTTATAGAAAGTCTTTGTTTAACAGGTGGATGGATGCCTGTCACGATTTCTTTTTATAGTTCATCTTTTCTTGGGTAGATCCCCATGATACGGCTCTCTGTCCAGTGACTCAGCTTCTGGTTATTAAAAGCACCTGTTTCCCCACCCAAAATCTGCTCCTATGATGTGAAAAATCCAGCTAACTGGTAGATTTTCAGCAGCATCAAGCGACCTCTCTGCTTGTAAAAACATATGGTCATGGTTCTGTGATTTGAGATCTCTCATTTGGGGGTGCAGATGCAACTTTTTGTGCATTTAAGTCCCAAACCAGTGAGGTAACACAAAATGGTGGGACCCCCCTGCAGAATGTGATGAGTGGGTCTGAGTATCCCGTATATCACAATTTATCCTAGGCCTGGGGCTGAGTGGTGGCCCCCTGAGGGTTTGGGCCCCCCGCATCGCAGGGGCTGCAAGGGCATGTGTTACACCCCTTCCCCAATCCCAATGCTACCTATGCTTTTCATCAGCTTGCACTCTGTTTTTGGTGCTTCTGCATCCTGTTCTAGTTTCAGCACGGTCTTCGGTCCAATATGGCTGTGTTCTTGAATGTTTTCTCTCGTGGCATTTCTTGCATATACTGTATTAGGGAAAGTATACTGTAGCATTACCCACGTTTATACTTAGGATGATACATCTACAGTTCAGTTTCAAAATTGTTCCCTCTCTCCTGGTCTTTGTGCCTCTGTTCATCTGTTTGCTAATTCTCTTTAGGGTCCTCACCAGTGCCCCAGTTTTTCAGTCTTCACTTTTGCAAGATTGGGCTGGATCGTCCATGTGGTTTTGTACCTCACTTTCTTCTGCCATTTCCTCTAATGTTTTATCCCTTCGCTACAGCTTCTTCTCTTGTTCATAATCTACCCAATGAGTTCCACACAGTTACCGTTGATGCATATTTTTCACTGTTGCCTTACATTGGTGCATTAATACATTTACCACTATAAAAGTCGCGGCCTAGTGCTGCATGTGACCCAAGTTTTGATGCCTACAGGTATTGCTCGATTTTTCTTGCTTTTGTTCTTCAATTCCACACCATCTCTTCCACAAGTATTGAAGTCCCATTAAAAGGACTGTTACCCTACCCAGTTCTTCCTTGTAGTTTTTGAGTTGTTTTCCCTTTGTTTTTGTGTTCTTATCCAGTTATCTTGTGGCCTACTTTAAGCTGTAGTTGGTTTTCCATCCCTTTGCTGTCTCAGCATTGTGAACATGATTCCCTAGACCTGTTCAGTGATATCTTAGAGTTATCCCTTCCTTCTTGTATAACTTTGGAACTCCTAGAGTGGGATGTGTATATATAAGCTTTGTAACTTTTAGACTCGGATGTGTGTTTGTAAGTGTAGGAGAGTAGGATCTGCTTCACATCGGTACCCCCACTTTTTGCTGATGCTTCACTGGTTTTCGACATTAGTCTGGCTGGGGCCCTGCTATTCAGAACCCCAGCCTAGCTGTTTCCTCTTTAAAAGGGTCTCCATGTGCCTTAGGCACATCACTGATTGGGATCTGGAGTGCCCTTGTAAGTCCCTAGTATATGGTATACTATGTACCAAGGGCATAGGTACCTCAGAGGCCTGCCAGGGGCTGCAGCATGTATTATGCCACCCCTGGTAGGCCATCCAAACTGACACCACAGGTCTGCTACTGCAGCCTGGGTAAGGTGGTGCATGCACCCCTTGCTGTGGTATAGGTTACCTATATCACTAAATGCATACACACATATAAACCTATAAGTCACTCCTAAGGCAGGCCTTATCAATCCTAAAGGCAGAGTGCATGGTTCCTATGTGAGAGGGTGCCCCTGCATGAGCAGGGCCCCTCTGCAGCGTTCGGAGACCATCTCTGATGCTGTTTGTAGTGCAGCCTGACCATATACTCTTAAACGCATTATATCCTCGCGGTAAAATGCTAACTATGGAATGGCTGCACCTAAACATGTCGTGTTTGGTGTCAAACATCTTGGAATACTACCCCCCGCCAATCCTGGCGGCGGGGGTAGCATTCCACCCTTCTAGAGGGAAAGGCATGTTAACTCTGACGAGTCCGGTAACTTCTTTCCAGAGCCCTGGCATCACAGAATGGATGCGGCTGCCACAGACACGAGTCTGGCCTCCTGCTGCTGGACGAAACTCCGGCAGGGGAGGCCTGGACAATAGGTTTCCTGTCCCAGGGAGGTGTGACCACCTCCCCAGACAGGACAATGTGTATTGGGGCTGGGCGGGAGCACTTTCGGGTGCTTTGAAGTCCTGCACTGGGGGCACATTTGGTGTCCCTGTGCATACCCCAGTTCAAACCGGATCAGGGGCTTGCAGCCCCTGCTTTGGCGCGAACTGGACAAAGGGAAAGGGGTGTAGCCACCCCTCTGCCCTGACCCACCCATAGGTGGGGCCACAGAGTAGTCCATCCCCTATTTTTAGAATAAAGGTAGGAACCCAGTCCCTAGGACTTTAGATTATACCTGGACGAAACTCTGAAACAGAATCCTGGACCTTCGACGCTCTACTCACGATTAGAGGACTGAAGAATCTCCCTTGGGGTCAAGGAGTGACTCCCCTGCTTGGCAGGCACCAAAGAAGCATCTGTCCGGTTCGCATCACTGAAGCTCCCGTCGGACGCCGAAGTCATCGCATCACCAGAGGTGGATTCTCAGACTTCCCGAGGCTACCCTGAGTCCCCAGCAAAGCTGAGGCCCGTGGCTATCGTGGGTGACTTGAGACCGTGACCCCTGGACACCGAGCACATTTGCAAGTGCACCATCTTCTGGGTCTCCCAAGAAGTCGTGCTTTGGGCTCCGAGTAGCCCTAGCCTCCAGCACCACCTGCACCGAAGATCACTGGCCCCCACTCCACGAGTGTCCTGTAAGCCAGCTCCACGTGCGGCGTCACGAGGCTCCTTCGCGGTCGCTAGCCCGTTGGCTAGTAGCCCTTAACGAAGGCCAATCTTTTCTTTACTTGGCAGTCTGGTTGCTCCAGGCCTGCCCTCACTTACCCTCGCTGGGTGAGTTCCCCAGACCTTGCTGGTCTGCATCATCGACGATCTACATCTTACTCGAGACTTGCCGTTGCCAAGGCTTGTTGGGTCCAATCTGGTCGCCGACACCTCTGCACTCGACAGACATCGAGCAACAGCCCGAATCCTGCTCCTGGTCGCCGACAACGCCTCCCGGACCTCGTGGCTGAAGAGTCAAGACGACCGTCATCGAACCTGAAGCACTCGACATCGGTGGGCATCGGTCCATCACCGCCCTGGTCACTGGCTAGTGACCCAGACTCTGTCCCCTCTGCTTTCAGGTTCTTCAGAACTCCGATCCACTCTTGGATCCACCCGGACACTTTTCTCCTGGTCGCCAGCAGCACTTTGCAGCAGATCGCCATAAGAACCGACGACGAAACCCGACCCCGAAAGGCACCTATGCACCCGGCTTCCCTGGGTGAGGTAACACGAGTACTCCGGTGCTCCCGTGGGTAGAGACTCTTCAAAGTCCTAGATCTCAAAGGGTTTTGTCCTAGTCCTCTTTTAAGTGTCCCTTTCCTCTATTTTCCCGATCCCGACTTTCTCCATAGAAGTTAACGGCGTATCGCGGTTGTGTATTTACACTGCACGCGTCTCCCGTGGGTCCCCTGTGTCACTACCTTGGGTGGTTCCTTGTGGTCCAAGCACTTCTAGAGGCTCTAGGCCTAGTGTCTAGTTCAGTCGTGGTTCGCATACCACTTTATTGGTATATGGTTTGGTACGCCCTAGGGCCCAAACGTGTATTTGTGCTATTACTGTGATTTAAGATCTTATAACCTATGTACTTCGAACTCTAGCCTCATAAAGAGACTAGAGGGGTGTGTTTAGTAATAAATACATATATTTTGAATATATACCTGGTGTGGTGCTCTTTCATTTGGTCACTCAAGAGATTATAGACTGGTAAAACAAGCTGCTTTACATTCCTTCAAGACTTAGCCTGAAGGCTGCTCTCCACAGCTACCACTAGGATAGCTTTCAATAAGGTTGTCTTTAACCTACCTACCATAAGAGTCGATTTGGACTGGTGCACGGTGCCCACTATAATTAGTGGACAGCATATGCCAGGCCAACTTCTCACAGTAAGCACTGAAAATAATAGAATGGTATGGTATGTGTGTATGTAAGCTCTGGAATATTTACCCTAGTCTGTGGTAAGTGTATAATCTCCATAACTCACAAAGGTATAAAGAGCACTCGGCCTCGAACACCCTCTGTGTCATCCTGATTCAACCACAGCTAATTTTCTCTAGAGTGTCATTTTTTGCAATATTATAAACCTTATTCTTTATCACATTTGTGAAAATTGAAAGTATATTTCTGGTTTCTGCCTATTAATTGTGCTTTGGATAACAACACTGTTTCTTAGTTCCTTCAGTCCTCGCCCCCTAGGTTCTCAGGGAGCACCTTGGAGTTGAACGTCACTGTACATTGGTGCATAGGCACACCCAACGATGTCACATGTCTATGACCAGTGCTCAATAATCACTTCTAGAGAGCACTTTCCATGCACACTTGCCTTGACGACGTGACTTGAAAGACTTCAAGTTCCAGAAAGTCTACGGTTAAGAGCATGCTATAGTAGTCCATAACTCCTCTGTCTCCTCTGAAATCCACCACTCAGCCACGCTTCATCGTGACTAAGTTTTCGACATTCTGGAAAACAGCAGCTGCATGGCACACTGAGAAAAATAGAGTAAATAATTAATTACAGGGTGAAGTTACCTTGGTTTCAGGTTTTATATCGTTTTAGTTAGATTTTAAAGATTCATACCAGGGCAGCTTTTCTGCATATGCACTTGGCAGCTATCTTGTCGTGTTTTACTATACCTCTCTTCCTCTAAAATCTGTTCCTATTCAATTATGTTTTTTTTAAGCCCTACACACCAATTTTTGGCTTTTTTGGAGCGCTGAGAATGGAAGTATACAAGAGACAGTCAGACAGTACAGGTGAACAATTTGCCTTGGAAATAGGTGGAGTAGGGATCAGATTACGGCCTGTTCTCCTCATGGATGCTCTCACCATAGAAGACAGAGAAAGCTGATAAAACGTTGGCAGTGGAGGAGGACTGGGTTGAAACAAAAAATGGCAGAAGGCCAATAGTTAACTGGCCTTGGGCTTAAGACCGACGTGAGTTAAAAGGAACATTTAGTATGTGGCAGAGTGCAGAGGTTTCCACCCTTCATCCTGGAGGCAAGTGTTCACATTGAGTTATGCAAAAGCCTGTTCTCTAGTTTCCTCATCTTTGTTTTTTGTTTAACTAAAATCTTTCTTTTATGTGGCACAACATGTCTTTATGAATCAGCATAACTGGCTGTGTTGAAGACCTGCCTTTACAGCCACTTCCTCCATTTCCTGTTCCTTTATTACCATATTGTTAAAAGCTACTTTTTTGAGCTGTTAAACAGATGCAGAGGCAAATATGCAGTCTTAATTGTACATTTGCAGGACTTCAGGTTCCTTTTTCAAGTGCTGATCTGGCTCCACACTAAATTTCCTGTATTTGGGAATCAATTTATTTTAATTTCAAAAGATGGTTGTATTTTAAAGCAGGAACAAGGGCCTTGGGCCATATTGATCAATGTTCTTGATTTCTTGGCGCAGTTTAAAATTGTTGTTATTTTATGAATTCCAGACACTTTGGTAGCTGAACTTAGGAAACATATGTAAATTTTACCAGCGGTAAAAGTGGATGCAGCATATGGCGATCTCTATTCAGAACAAGCATTGGCATAGCCAATAGGTCTCGCCTTTGGGGCCTTATAAGTGTTTAGGCAGAGCTATTGACTTTGCCAATGTGTTTAAGCTGTGCTGTAGAGAAGTGTGGCTGCTGTGCAGCATGCTGAAAAGTTGTAATAAAAAAGTGCCAGAAGCATTTTTGTTACCTTATATATGACCAAAAAGGCATTATGTCCAACAGAACGACCATATTAAAAAAATTATGAACAATATAAAATTTCCTCATTTTTCTTTTGTTCTTGCAATGCTGGCAACTTGTTTTTGCCTATTCCAATGGTTGTTTGTTAAAGTTTTTTTTTGAGGGGGCATAAACAATTGGAGGTTGAAGGTTGTGAACTAGTACCTGTATTATAACATTAGCAGCGGCCAGACGCTAGGGGAGAATCAACAGATGGCAGATTCCGAGAGCAGGCTGAGGTGGTGTTGAGTGATGTGGTGGTGGTGGTGGTGACTGGTGCTGAGACGATGCTGAGGTGATGCTGAATGATACTTAGGTCTTGCTGAGTGATGATGTGGTGGTGTACTAGTGCAAAGGCGATGCTGAGTGATACTGATGTGGTGTTGAGTGATGTGGTTGTGCTGAGTGATGCTGTGGTTGTGCTGAGTGATGCTGTGGTTGTGCTGAGTGATGCTGTGGTGGTGCTGAGTGATGCTGTGGTGGTGCTGAGTGATGCTGTGGTGGTGCTGAGTGATGCTGTGGTGGTGATGCTGTGGTGGTGCTGAGTGATGCTGTGGTGGTGCTGAGTGATGCTGTGGTGGTGCTGAGTGATGCTGTGGTGGTGCTGTGGTGGTGCTGAGTGGTGCTGTGGTATGGTGGTGCTGAGTGGTGGTGTGGTGGTGCTGAGTGATGCTGTGGTGGTGCTGAGTGATGCTGTGGTGGTGCTGTGTTGGTGCTGAGTGGTGGTGTGGTGGTGCTGAGTGGTGGTGTGGTGGTGCTGAGTGGTGTGGTGGTGCTGAGTGGTGGTGTGGTGGTGCTGAGTGGTGGTGTGGTGGTGCTGAGTGGTGGTGTGGTGGTGCTGAGTGGTGGTGTGGTGGTGCTGAGTGGTGTGGTGGTGCGTGATGCTGTGGTGGTGCTGAGTGATGCTGTGGTGGTGGTGCTGAGTGATGCTGTGGTGGTGGTGCTGAGTGATGCTGTGGTGGTGGTGTGGTGGTGCTGAGTGGTGGTGTGGTGGTGCTGTGGTGGTGCTGAGTGGTAGTGTGGTGGTGCTGAGTGGTAGTGTGGTGGTGCTGAGTGGTGGTGTGGTAGTGCTGAGTGATGCTGTGGTGGTGCTAAGTGATGCTGTGGTGGTGCTGAGTGATGCTGTGGTGGTGCTGAGTGATGCTGTGGTGGTGCTGAGTGGTGGTGCTGAGTGGTGGTGCTGAGTGGTGGTGCTGAGTGGTGGTGCTGAGTGGTGGTGCTGAGTGGTGGTGCTGAGTGGTGGTGCTGAGTGGTGGTGCTGAGTGGTGGTGCTGAGTGGTGCTGAGTGGTGGTGCTGAGTGGTGGTGCTGAGTGGTGGTGCTGAGTGGTGGTGCTGAGTGGTGGTGCTGAGTGATGCAGGAGTGATGCTGAGTGATGCTGAGTGATGCAGGAGTGATGCTGAGTGATGCAGGAGTGATGCTGAGTGATGCAGGAGTGATGCTGTGGTGGTGCTGAGTGATGCTGTGGTGGTGCTGAGTGATGCTGTGGTGGTGCTGAGTGATGCTGTGGTGGTGCTGAGTGATGCTGTGGTGGTGCTGAGTGATGCTGAGTGATGCTGTGGTGGTGCTGAGTGATGCTGAGTGATGCTGTGGTGGTGCTGAGTGATGCTTTGGTGGTGCTGAGTGATGCTATGGTGGTGCTGAGTGATGCTATGGTGGTGCTGAGTGATGCTGAGTGATGCAGGAGTGATGCTGAGTGATGCAGGAGTGATGCTGTGGTGGTGCTGAGTGATGCTGTGGTGGTGCTGAGTGATGCTGTGGTGGTGCTGAGTGATGCTGAGTGATGCTGTGGTGGTGCTGAGTGATGCTGAGTGATGCTGTGGTGGTGCTGAGTGATGCTTTGGTGGTGCTGAGTGATGCTATGGTGGTACTGTGGTGGTGCTGTGTGGTGTGGTGGTGCTGAGTGATGCTGTGGTGGTGCTGAGTGATGCTGTGGTGGTGCTGAGTGATGCTGTGGTGGTGCTGTGGTGGTGCTGTGGTGGTGCTGTGGTGGTGCTGAGTGGTGGTGCTGAGTGGTGGTGTGGTGGTGCTGAGTGGTGCTGTGGTGGTGCTGAGTGATGCTGTGGTGGTGGTGCTGAGTGATGCTGTGGTGGTGGTGCTGAGTGATGCTGTGGTGGTGGTGCTGAGTGATGCTGTGGTGGTGATGCTGAGTGATGCTGTGGTGATGCTGAGTGATGCTGTGGTGCTGAGTGATGCTGTGGTGGTGGTATGGTGGTGCTGTGTGGTGGTGCTGAGTGGTGGTGTGGTGGTGCTGAGTGGTGGTGAGTGGTGTTGTGGTGGTGCTTGTTTCCTTGTCCTGCCACAGCTGCTTGTTCCAGGACAAAAAGTTACAAAAAGTAATGCTACAGAAAGTGACTGGGGCGCGATCGTAGCCTTTGGAAGCGGGTGAGCTGAGTCAGCGAGAACTGAAGGAGTGCTGCGAGGAGGGGTCCGGGTGGAGGAGCTGGAGCATAGCGACATTTATTTGTGCAAAGTACCGAAATGCTACAAGGAGGTGCCGAAGTGAAGGAGCGCAATTGTAACAGTGTTAGTATATTTTCCGTAGTGCAATTTTATTATACAAATCGTCCCAATAGTTATATCTGGAAGGTACGTACAAGATTTAAGTACTGTTAAATATTGCAAAAGTACTTATTTCCAAGTTATAGTATTGCCGTTTACACAGGAATTCCTTTATCGTATGCTGCTTTCGTTAAAAAAAAGCATTAACAGTCTTTATCGTATGCTGCTTTCGTAAAAAAAAAAAAAGCATTACACAGAGATTGGGCAGTAGAGGATGCCTGGGGTCGAGCAAGTGAGATTAAAGCCAGATGGCGCCTGGAGCGATGCGAGGAATGCAAGCGCTGGCTCAGGGCGAGACCTAATGAAGCTGACGAGAAGGGAAGGGGGAGAAGGGAGGGGGTAGTGCAAGCAGAGGAGCCTGAATGAAGCTGACGAGAAGGGAGGGGGAGAAGGGAGGGGGTAGTGCAAACAGAGGAGCATGAATGAAGCTGACCAGGAGGGAGGGGGAGAAGGGAGGGGGTAGTGCAAGCAGAGGAGCCATTACAGAAACCCAGATGGCAGCTGTGCACGTGCACGCCATCGTGAACGCAAGCTGGAGGCCAGCAAAAGCCTGTGGGTAGCACTTTGAAAACCCACTTACTAAATGTCTCTGCCAGAGCAGCGCAAGCGCTGGCTCAGGGCGAGCCCTAAAAAAGACTAAATCCACGGAGGCTACGAAGAAGTATTCAACATTGGAAGAGCCTAATGAGTGATACAGAAATTGGAAGTAATGGCACTGTAAGGACGTCCTCATACTGATGGGCCTTTTATTGAAATTTTGTCGAGAATAGCCTCAGGCATCTCCTGGTTGGCCAGAATATTTGGACATTTTGAGCACTGTCTGAGATCACTGGAAGAACATAAGATGCAGCATGCTGTTTTTCTCTGGCAGCAGCACAGATGGGAGGAGGGCAGTCATTAACCTACATGGATTTTTAGGTCTGGCTTGACAGTGCAACTGTCACCTGACCTTTTAACCTACATCAATATTATTCTACAGTTCTTTTCTTTCGCAAAAATAGATAACCATTCCTATGCTATTCACTGGCAATGCGTCATATTACCATACAACATACCTTTAAAGCCAGACCTATTCGCATTGCCAAAACCTATTATAACTTTTTTTAATAGGGGGGGCCGCAACAATACTCCTTCCTGCTACTTGGCTGTTTCCCAAGCGGTGCTCCTTTTCCCGGTTCATGTTATTCTATTTTTTTAAATTGAATTAAAAAAAATTCCGAGTGCCTTACTGCTACCTAGTGTTACTGGGCCATTTCCTTCATTTGTAAGTGGTCCGCGCACTTTCGTTTTAATTTTTAGTTTACTATTACCACAAGGCCATCAGCCATATTGGAACTGTAAAGTAAAAAATACAAGCACAATTTGCCATGGGGTTTTGTGAACCAAGTTGTATATAATCTTTGATATTTTAAAAGTATTCTTTTCTAGTTGTACTGTATTAAATAAATAAAAAATAATTTTTGATATAAGCGTACCTAACTCTTTTATTTCTGTTAGGTATGGCTTGGGTCTGGAAACATCGGCCAGCATTTCATGCTGGGTTTTGTCTAGCCGTCTTCTGCTTGTCCTACCTGACTTGGCTTAGACCAAGGACATGCGTTTTCTAGAGTGAGAGCATAGAGATGGTCTGATCTTGCCATATATGCTGACATTTAGGTTATCAAAAATAACACTACAGTCTGCTCATAAAACAGTATTTGCAAAAAAGGTGGGTCATTACACAGAATACATTAGACTCTTTTATTAGTCATCTAATTTTAATACAGTATACATCAAAAAAACAACGCATACAACCAATGATTGTAAACATGCTTTCAGGGTGTTTCCATTTCCATTACAGTACAATTGTTATATTATGAGAAAGAAATCTGACTCTATATTACAAAACCAGCATCTGCACCTTGTCTTCTAGTCTCCTGCTATGGTAGTTTGTGAACATTTTGGAATCTGACTCTTCTTTCAATAACATTTTAAAATCGCAGAATTAAACCATGCCTTTGACTAGTCTCCGGTTGACTTATAACCTTTTTAGGTCGAGCCTTGACAGCGCATGCGCTGTCTGCAAGACCTGATGTATCTCTTCTATTGGCTTTTGGCACACCCACCAATTGCCATTGGTTCTTTCTTTTTTATTTTTTTTATTTTTTTTATTAATGTTTTTATTAATTTTTCAAAATAATACAACAGTCTTGATCTGCTGAAGATAATATGATAATTGTGTCGCACATAAACAAGACATTCAACCCACCCCACCCACCCTTCCACCCCCCCAAATCTGGCTTCGGCTAACAATAATTTGCAGATCTTTAACAAATCATCTATGTGAGGACAGCAATACGTCTCGTATGCATTAATTGTAAAATGTTAGCATGCGGCATACCATTGGCTACATTGTCTTCCATATGGGGACCATAGTACCCCATACCACACACAGTTTCATTTTATACATTCTAGTATTATTCATATAGGTCTTTTGCCACAAATTCCTCCATTATTGTATTCCAGTCAAGTGATATTGGCATCTTTCTCAGTCCCTTCTGTTCCTCCTTGTGTAGTTCCGCTCCCTCAGCCCTCCCCCAGCGTACCACTTCATTATACCAGTCTAGTGCTTTGGGAGGTCTGGCCGCGTTCCATCTCATGGTTATATTCCGTATTGCCAATATCATTGCCAAGTGCACGAACCTACGCGTGGGGATTCCCTTCTTACCCTTGGGACCGAGACCTAGTACACAACTGTCCAGTGATCTGATGTTCCTTGTCGGTGCCACGCTGTTCACTAGGTCCTGGACCGTCGACCAATATGTCAGTAACCTGGGGCAGTCCCATAACATGTGCAGTAAACCCGCACATGGAGAGCAGCAACGGGGACAATCACCTGACGCCTCCGGGAACATTTTGCTAAGTCTGTGTGGGGTTAAATATGCACGATGTACTATCATTAGTTGGATAAACTTAAACTTTGGATTTCTGGTGACCTTACCCGCATGTTCTAGTACTGCCCCCCATTCTCTATCCGTGAGTATGCGTCCAATATCTGTGTTCCATCTATCTCTGATCGAGTGCAATGACACAGAGGTATGCGTGCGTATTCCCCTGTATAACCATTTCGTCAAGTGATCTCCCTCCCCCATCAGATATTGCATGTGCGCCAGTGCATGGGTCTGCGGCTCGTCCCCCCCATGTGTCCATATTGTTGTAATATATCGTGAAACGTGGGCATGCAATAGAAATAGTCTGTCTGGTACCCCCGTTTCTCTCACAAAGGCTTCATGGCACATCAATGCACCATCAGCGAAGAGATCCCCTACCGTGGAGACTCCTCCGTCTTTCCAGCCTCCTATGTGTCGGAGCGTCACTCTACCCGATGACAGTGGAAGGCCCAATAAGGGTATATTTGGTGCGTATGGTGCGAGGACCTTGGTATACCGCACCGCCCTTTTCCAGTAACTAAGGGCCGTGCGGAGCAGTGGAGACGCTGTCGGTGGAATTTTGCTGCCCGGTAGCAACAGCACATGCAGTTCCCCTTTTTCCCATGCTAATTTAGTCATAGATATTTCTCTCAGGTTGCGGCCTTTTATCCAATAAGCTAGCCATTGAAGTTGTCCTGCATAGCAGTAGGCTCTCATGTCAGGGACGCCCATTCCCCCTTGCTTCGTAGCTAGTTGCAATTTGGGAAGTCCTATACGTCTACGTCCGGAACCCCAAATTAATTCAATTATTAAGGTGTCCAGCAGTTTAAATGTAGACATTGGTACCAGGATAGGCAAATTAACAAAATAATATAGCAGTCGCGGGAGCACCACCATTTTTGCAATGGCTATCCGTCCAGCCACTGATATAGGTAGGGAGGTCCAAAACGTAATCTGCTTCCGAAGTGATGCTATGGATCGGGTTAAGTTCCCATCCAAAATATCTTCCACGTCTTTATATATTTGGATGCCTAAATATTTAAAGGTAACTGGCGCGGTCTGGAACTCCAATTGACCAAATTGGATCGGCGCAGTCCAAGTGACGTCGTTAAAGAAAAAGGCGTAGGATTTGTTCTCATTTATCGTGAGACCAGAACGTTTCTGGAACCTTGAAAAAAGTTCGGGCAGGGGGCCGTAGTTCTCCCCTAAATTATTAAGAAACAAGATAATGTCATCAGCATACGCCGAAACCACATGCCTCTCCCCATTTATATTGATCCCTTTGTGTCCTGCCTGCATCCGTATTGTGTGCAATAGAGGTTCCAGCGCTAATATGAACAATAATGGCGAGAGCGGGCATCCCTGCCTGGTGCCTCTTTTTACTTGATAGTGGTTGGAAACATGGAGTCCTGTGCGAGCCCGCGCTGTGGGGTTCGTATATAGCAATCTTACCCATTTTATGTATTCCGGGGGGATCCCAAATTTAGTCAGGGCAGTCAGCATATAGTCCCAGTGCAGCGAATCAAACGCTTGCCGCAAATCCAGAGATATGCAGCCTCGCGGTTCAGCATCCGTGGGCACCTGTGTCATCACCATATGGAGCCTCCGAATGTTGAGTGCCGTACTCCTGGTTGGTACAAAACCACACTGATCAGTATGTATTAAGGCAGGGGTATATTGCAGTAGTCTGTTTGCCAGTACCTTACTGAGGATTTTGTAGTCCGTGTTAAGGAGCGACAATGGTCTATAACTCGCTATATCTCTGCTGTCCCGCCCAGGTTTTAGCAGGGAAATCACTGTCGCTTGCACCATTGTGTCAGGGAGGAAACCATCCTCTACTGCTGCACTGTATACTTCTAATAGGTGAGGAATCAGCAATTCAGAGTACGCCGCATAGAATTCAATGGGCAGGCCGTCAGTGCCGGGTGATTTATTGCGGGGAAGTGCCTTTATCGCTATCTTAAGCTCCATCTGCGTGATCGGAGCCTTTAAATCTGCCGCCTGCTCTGCGTTTAGCGTGGGAATTTGCAGCCCCTCAAAAAACTCCTCATATTCCATATCCTCTACTCTATCCGGGGATGCATACAATTGTTCATAGTATTGTCTAAAGGCAATGTTAATGTCCATCTGTGTGCGTTTCACTTCTCCCTCGGGGGTGTCAATTTCGAGAACGGGTGTCATAGGTGGTGCATTTTTAATAATCTTGGCTAACAGGGGGCCTGCCCTATCCGCATTCACATGCTGTGATTGCGTGTACCGTCTATAGTCTAGAACTCGAAGGTCTTCTAATAATTCTGCATGCGTCATATATAGTTCCTGTAGTTCTAGTTTGCTTGTTGTATTAGTAACCGCGTCCTGCTCCAGTCTGCCCATTCTGGTCTCTACGTCCATAAGCTTGTCAAGAAGTGTCGCACGTACTCCCACTTTTGTACTAATCGCCACCCCCCGTATCACTGTTTTAAACGCGTCCCATTCTATCTGCCGGGAGCTCGCTGTATTCCTGTTTTCCGCAAAGTATTGGGTTGTAGCCACTTCAAGAGCAGTACGGAACACAGAATCTTCCAGCAGCGCTGGATGTAGTCTCCAGGATGGGATTGGCAACGGCACCTTTCCCCAGTGTAAAGTAGCCTCAACTGGGTTATGGTCAGAGTACGTTTTGCTCAGATGTGTAGTGTCTTTAATAGTACCCAGTAGGCGCTGTGAACAGAATATCCGATCTATACGGGTATGCAGACTGTGTGGTGCGGAAAAAAAGGAGTACTCCCTATCTGTAGGGTGTTTCTCCCTCCAGACATCTCCCAATTCCCACCCTTTTGCCCATATCTGCAGTGCCTCTGTTTGCTTCCTACATCTTGCCTCTTTCAGGGGGGGGGGGGATCTGTCCAGCTCCAGGTCTAGCACTGAATTAAAATCACCTCCTAGTATCCATGGATATCCTTCCCATCCCACCAGTGCTGTGCTAAGAACCTCCAGGAAACCATCCTGGTCCGTGTTCGGAGCGTATACGCTTCCCAGCACTACACGTTCCCCATCCAACAGGCCATACAACAGCACATATCTCCCATTCGCATCCGTCCTCTGTTCTAGCAGTTTGAAAGGGGTACCGTTCCTGAGCCACACCGCCGCCCCTCTGGCAAATGTTGAGAAGGAGGTAGAGTACAGCTGTCCTCTCCATTTCTTGAGGAGCTTAGCCGCTTCCGCATGTATTAAATGCGTTTCCTGGAGAAAAACTATTTGTGCTTTCCTACGATTTAATTGAGCCAAAACTCTATGCCGTTTGGGTATGGATCCCAACCCTCTTACGTTCCAGGATATGTATGTATAACTATTGGGCCGTGCCATCAGGTCTCCGATTATGCAGTCTAACTAGCCTATAGGTCCCAACATGCTGTGCATATCTCACATTCCATAGTGCCGAGCCAGTAGATTCCCTTAAACACCCCAATACTAGGTTCCCCTCAAACAACAAAGGAGAACCAAACCAACAAAACAAACTCAAGAATAATTCCATAGTTACATAACTCAATGCAGTTGCCCCAGGGGTAGCGGTAACCGTACCGAGCATAGCTTCTTTCATGTTACACACCTATTTGGGGACCCAGGAACCCCCATCAACACCCTATTTTGCAAGTATTAAACATTGTTATAGATCTTATTAAGCAGCCCACCCCGTTCCGTTACACAGGGAGCACCTAAGGATCATATACGGCCCAGGTCGAACATCAATCTAGGTATACTCATCCGACACTGCAGTCCAGCAGCGGAGGCAACAGTTTGTATCATCCTATATACTCATCAACAGTTTGCGGAGTGACCAGAGGAAACAGGGCCACGCTGGACCCCGACTCTGACTGCGCCTCCATCTCTACCGATGAGTGTCCAGTGTCCGCCGCCGACCTTGCATCATGCACAGCCAGTGCCGCAGCAGTCAGGACCGCATCCGTTTGACTGTCCAGTATCTGTTCTTGGGAAGGATGTCTGCTTGCTCCTCTGGCAGGGTGCCTCTGTCTTTCACATCTGTCCTTTTTCACCCTCTGCGTTTTCGGTTGCTGTCCGTGAGTAGACTGCGAGGAGTGCCGAGATCCCGGCGGCGACAGTGTAATTTCCATCCAGTCCGCAGCGTCTTCCGGATTATCAAAGAACAGGGCTTTTTGTTCATAGAGAATCTTAAGGCGAGCCGGGAACAGTAAGGCATACTTTAGGTGATGTAATCGAAGTTTCCCTTTGACGTCCAGGAAAGTAGCCCTCGATCTTTGTACTGCTAGTGTAAAATCCGGGTAAAAGGAGATCGTTTTGTTTTCGAACGTTATCGGAGCCTTTTCCCTTGCCAGACGCAAAATAGTGTCTCTGTCTTTATAGTTTAGAATCTGCGCTATAATAGGTCTGGGAGGCGCACCCGGTCGAGGGGGTCGGGACGGCACCCTGTGGGCGCGTTCCACACTGAAATGGTCAGCGAGACCCATCGTAGCCACCTGTTCCCGCAGCCATTGCTCGATGAATTGGGTTGGATGGGTCCCTTCGCTTTTTTCCGGCAGACCTAAAATGCGCACATTATTGCGTCTGGAGCGACCCTCTGCATCATCCACCCTATCTTGCAAGCCTTTCAGCTGGTGCTGTAGTTGCTCTAGTTGGGAGGAGTGTGCCGTCTGTTGTGGTATGAGGTCGTCTAGCACCAGTCTGTTATTTTTAACTTTGTCCGCCAGTTTTGTGTGGTCGGCTTTCAACAGAGTAAAACTGGTCGTGAGCGTGTCAATTTGGGTTTCCATCACTGCCCTGGAGTCTCGTACTTCGCGCAGTATTAAGTCCAGCTTTCCATCTGTACTATTGGATGCAGTGGGTGGGATCGCTTCCATATCTGAACTACCCAGTTGGGTGTCTGGCGTAGTTCCCGAGGGACCGTCTTGCGGCGGGGGATCCGCCTGTTTAGCCCTCGGTCGCCCCATTTCCCACCAGGATTTGTAGGTGGTGGATAGCTAGGGTTGTGTCACCAGGCGCCCCCTGTAGCGTCGCTGCAGCCAGCCCCGCAATGCCACCAGGCACTGGCTAACAACAGGGCAGTACTGTGCTCACCTCAATTCACCCTGTGCATGGCGCCCCCACCAGTCTAGAAATCCAGTCCATGCACACCAAGTAGAAACTGGGTCCTGGCCCCAACGTGGTTCCAATCAGCTGCTTCCTTCACGGCTATGCGTCCCGGGCACACCAACCAGACCAGGTGTAGTATCTCGGGCCTCGGCACACGGACAGTCACCAGCGCGCCCCCGTCACTGTAATGCCCTCTGGACCGCTCTCGTGGCCCTGTAGTCGTCGCGGCAGATCTTGGTCCCTTCCACTGAGCCAGTGCCACACACAACACCGTAAGGCAAATGTTCACGTAGTGGTATTAGGCGCCGGCACTCCACCTCTGACCAACATCCGAATGTAGCCCGTTTCACCAGGCCAGACGGCTCCCACTGAACACCCCAGCGCCCACTGAGCACCTCGCGCCCACAGTGGATCCCGGTCCAGGGCGGTCCAAATGTCGGTCTCCGTTATTCCTTTCCGGGCTTGTAGGTCGATGTCAATGACCCCATGTGACGGTCCGGCAGCCAGGGCAGGGGTCACTCTACCTCCGAACAGCAATCTGCGGATGCAGAGCCCCGCCTCGCCGCCACCATCTTGGTTCCAGTCCGGGTCTCGAGCAGGGCCGCTATCGCTCACCGCAATATCTGCCGCGGTAGCCTGCCCTCCATGGTCGTGCTGTTAAGAGGGGAGGGGCAGTCGGGAACCGCAAGGTGCAGACAATCGCCGCTCCGGCATGCCGGTTGCTGGGTTTTGGCTCCGTTGCCGCGGCAGGGTCCACCCCTCTCCGCAGCGTCAGCCCGGCCAGAGACACCGCCGGTCTCAATCGGGTGAAAAACAGTCTGCAGTCCGTTCTGTTCCCCTTCACAGTGGGCTCCACCGTCTCCGGTCTCTGCTATGCCCCTCAGGGAGCGCCGGGGTGCCTGTATCTGTCGAGTAAATGCCTCCGTGTCAGGGTGTATCGCGGAGCCCCTTTAGGTCGCTGCCGCCATGCTCGGCGGTTGGCCACGCACCCCGCCATTGGTTCTTTCTTGTGCCATTTCTAAATGATGGCTTTCTATTTGTCCATTCCACTCAATTGTCCCGCCTTAGGGTGCTTGCTTCAGCTGAGGCGATTTCACTAAGTGATTTCTTTTGTTGGCCATCCCACGCTTTCTCTTCGCACAGCGTGAGATGGAACCTAGAACACTGCTTGCGTGACGTCACAACACTGGAGCCCGCCCCCACCACCACCTCTCGCTCCGAGGTCGCTGCTCGCAGTTCCAAATTTAAGGCAAGTTTGTTTACTCTGTGCACCGTTCGCGCCGTGACTTAATGTCCGAAAGTACGGGGACAGCTGCATTTGTTGTCAGAAAGGATTAGAGTCTCCTACTGCAGGCACGCACGACATGCTTACCTCCAAAATTCACTTTCCAAGCAGCCCGTCCCGTTCACATCAGCCCGTGGCGGTCGAGGTCTCGAATTTACAAGACTTTCTCTTGAACTCGTTTGGTGCATGCTTTATATTTCTAGATTAAAAAGGGGGTCCGTCCTTTCGGGGGTAGTAATTTTTGCAGGATAGGCTGGGGTACCAGCCGCTGTTGCGCTTAATACCGTTTGCCGAACCATATGCTCCCTGAATTGATCAACAGATGCTTCTGTATGCACCCCCTTACCCCACCACACCCAATAAAAAAAAATCTCAAGCCAAAGGCTCGTACTTATATCACCCAAGACCAGCTTGTCCGGCAACTTGCCTTAGTGTGATCTAAAGCAGTTGGTGCAGTATTTGTCAACAAACGCGTAGAAAAGAGAAGCCGTGACTGTTTCGCAATGGGGGATGGAGAGACTTATTTCTAAGCAGACTGCAGCCGCGTACACTGCATTCAGCTTGTATTGTGCTGTATCCCAAAGTATTTTTAGGTCGAGCCTAGCGCAGCGCGCATGCGCTGCTCTATGGGAGGCTTCTTGTGAGGGCTCAAAACTTCTCTGTGTGGGTCGGACTCCTCCCACACATCTGATTGGCCTTTGCGTGTGTCTTTCAATAATGAAAGCACGCAAATGGCCAAAGGCGGGTGCATGTCCTACCTCTTCTTCAAATGTTCACTCCCACGGCGTTTTGCTCTCGGGAGCGAGCAGCGGCGCGCAGGCCTCCCTCGTCATGGATCAGGTTACTAATTAGCAGCCTGCGCTCCATGTTTGCACCCCTCCCACTCTTCTTTGTTTGTACCCCTCCCACTCTTCTTTGTTTGTTCTTTGTAGCACGGTCCGGTTTCACTTTAGGGACCGCTGACCGCGCTTGCTGAAAGTGACCATGTATTCCGACAGTGTGACCTTTACTTTCAGTTCATAAATGGCACGGAGAGTAAAGACAGAAAAGCAACCCCCCCCATGCCGGTCCACTTTTCTACCCGTTGTAACCTCTATACTGTCTATAAACACCAATTTCATCACATCTCTCAAAGAGGCACACGTTTTGGGGTTAACAAGGCTTTTGCATGTTTACATCGTTTTCAAACCATCATGTGTTTTATTCATCTTTTGATGATTCCTCATCTAGTTGTGAGTTCCCTTCTAGTTGTGTTTCTTTCATTGTACCTCCCGCTGTGGATCCCTATTAAGGTTCTATTGAAATATGGATGGATGTCTGGCAATGGGCGGTTGTTACCACTCTCTCGCTTATCCTACTAGTTTGCGTTCATACTTGCTTCCTCTACTTCAATGTTTTGCCTGTTGTCAGTTCCCTCAGTCGTTCGTGTTATACTTGTCTCTGACTATGCTCTATATTCCTTGTGGACTACCCCTGTCTAAATGTACCTTGGTTTTCCCACTGTATATGACAGCACAACACTGAATCCCAGGTGTAGTGGTATTTGTTTCTTCTTCGGTTCTTGAGCAATATTACTGGTTTGCCTGGGGCTAGTTACAATGAGACTCCAATGGGGCTAGTTACAATGAGACTCCAAGTCGCACGGAGATTATTAAGTTATGCTCCATATATCTTATTTGTGACGCTGCGCCGTTCTGTGACCCAGAGAGTCCAGCCCAGGTCTTCCACTCTCTCACTGTCTCTCTCTCTCTCTCACTGACTGACTCTCTCACTGACTGACTCTCTGACTCTCTTTCTCTCTCACTGTCTGACTCTCTCACTGTCTGACTCTCTCTCTCTCTGACTCTCTCTCTCTCTGACTCTCTCTCTCTCTCTCTCTCTCTCACTGACTGACTCTCTGACTCTCACTGACTGACTCTCTCTCTCACTGATTGACTCTCTCACTCTGTCTCACTGACTGACTGACTCTCTCAATCTCTCTCTCTCACTGACTCTCTCACTCTCTCACTGACTGACTCTCTCACTGATTGACTCTCTCTCACTGACTGACTGACTGACTCTCTAACTCTCTCTCACTGACTGACTCTCTCACTCTGTCTCACTGACTGACTCTCCCTCGCTCTCTCTCTCACTGACTGACTGACTGACTCTCACTGACTGACTCTCACTGACTCTCTCTCTCTCTCTCACTGACTCTCTCACTGACTGACTCTCTCACTGACTCTCTCACTGACTGACTGGCTCACTCACTCTCTCACTGACTGACTCTCTCACTGACTCACTGACTGACTCTCTCACTCTCTCACTGACTGACTCTCTCACTCTTTCTCTCACTGATTGACTGACTTACTCACTGACTGACTCTCACTCTCTCACTGACTGACTCTCTCACTGACTGACTCTCTCACTGACTGACTCTCTCACTGACTGACTCTCTCACTGACTGACTCTCTCACTGACTGACTGACTCTCTCACTGACTGACTGACTCTCTCACTGACTGACTGACTCTCTCACTGACTGACTGACTCTCTCACTGACTGACTCTTACTCACTGACTCTCTCACTCTCACTGAATCTCTCTCTCTCTCACTGACTCTCTCACTCTCTCTCACTGACTGACTCTCTCTCTCTCTCTCTCTCACTCTCTCTCTCACTGACTGACTCTCTCACTCTCCCTCACTGACTGACTCTCTCACTCTCTCTCACTGACTGACTCTCTCACTGACTGACTCTCTCACTGACTGACTCTCTCACTGACTGACTCTCTCACTGACCTTCTCTCACTGACTGACTCTCTCACTGACTGACTCTCTCACTGACTGACTCTCTCACTGACTGACTCTCTCACTGACTGACTCTCTCACTGACTGACTCTCTCACTGACTGACTCTCTCACTGACTGACTCTCTCACTGACTGACTGACTCACTCACTGACTGACTCACTCACTGACTGACTCACTCACTGACTGACTCACTCACTGACTCACTCACTGACTCTCTCACTCACTGACTCACTGACTGACTGACTGACTCACTGACTGACTGACTGACTCACTGACTGACTGACTGACTCACTGACTGACTGACTGACTGACTCACTCACTGACTGACTCTCACTGACTGACTCTCTCTCACTGACTGACTGACTCTCTCACTCTCTCTCACTGACTGACTCTCTCTCTCTCTCTCTCACTGACTGACTCTCTCTCTCTCTCTCTCTCTCACTGACTGACTCTCTGACTCTTTCTCTCTCACTGACTGACTCTCTCACTGTCTGACTCTCTCTCTCTCTCTCACTGACTGACTCTGACTCTCACTGACTGACTCTGACTCTCACTGATTGACTCTCTCACTCTGTCTCACTGACTGACTGACTCTCTCAATCTCTCTCTCACTGACTCTCTCACTGACTGACTCTCTCACTGATTGACTCTCTCTCACTGACTGACTCTCTGACTCTCACTGACTGACTCTAACTCTCTCTCACTGACTGACTCTCTCACTCTGTCTCACTGACTGACTCTCCCTCGCTCTCCCTCTCACTGACTGACTCTCTCAATCTCTCTCTCTCACTGACTGACTGACTTTCTCAATCTCTCTCTCTCACTGACTGACTGACTCTCACTGACTGACTCTCACTGACTCTCTGACTGTCTCTCTCTCTCACTGACTCTCTCACTGACTGACTCTCTCACTGACTGACTGACTCACTCACTCTCTCACTGACTGACTGACTCACTGACTCACTGACTGACTCACTCACTCTCTCACTGACTGACTCACTCACTCACTCTCTCACTGACTGACTGACTCACTGACTCACTGACTGACTCTCTCACTCTCTCACTGACTGACTGACTTACTCACTGACTGACTCTCACTCTCTCTCACTGACTGACTCTCTCACTGACTGACTCTCTCACTGACTGACTCTCTCACTGACTGACTCTCTCACTGACTGACTGACTCTCACTGACTGACTGACTCTCACTGACTGACTGACTCTCACTGACTGACTGACTCTCACTGACTGACTCTCACTGACTGACTCTCACTGACTGACTGACTCTCACTGACTGACTCTCACTGACTGACTCTCACTGACTGACTCTCTCACTGACTGACTGACTCTCTCACTGACTGACTGACTCTCTCACTGACTGACTGACTCTCTCACTGACTGACTGACTCTCACTCACTGACTCTCACTGACTGACTAACTCTCTCACTCTCTCTCACTGACTCTCACTCTCTCTCACTGACTGACTCTCTCTCTCTCTCTCTCACTCTCTCTCTCACTGACCTACTCTCACTGACTCTCTCACTGACTGACTCTCTCACTGACTCGCACACTGACTGACTGACTCTCTCACTGACTGACTCTCTCACTGACTGACTCTCTCACTGACTGACTCTCTCACTGACTGACTCTCTCACTGACTGACTCTCTCACTGACTGACTCTCTCACTGACTGACTCTCTCACTGACTCTCTAACTGACTGACTCTCTCACTCTCTCTCACTGACTCTCACTCTCTCTCACTGACTCTCTCTCTCTCTCTCTCTCTCTCTCTCTCTCTCTCTCTCTCACTCTCTCTCTCTCACTGACTGACTCTCTCACTCTCCCTCACTGACTGACTGACTGACTCTCTCACTGACTGACTCTCTCACTGACTGACTCTCTCACTGACTGACTCTCTCACTGACTGACTCTCTCACTGACTGACTCTCTCACTGACTGACTCTCTCACTGACTGACTCTCTCACTGACTGACTCTCTCACTGACTGACTGACTCTCACTGACTGACTCTCACTGACTGACTGACTCTCTCTCTCACTGACTCACTCACTGACTGACTGACTCTCTCTCTCACTGACTCTCACTGACTGACTGACTCTCTCACTGACTGACTCTCTCACTGACTGACTCTCTCACTGACTGACTCTCTCACTGACTGACTCTCTCACTGACTGACTCTCTCACTGACTGACTCTCTCACTGACTGACTCTCTCACTGACTGACTCTCTCACTGACTGACTCTCTCACTGACTGACTCTCTCACTGACTGACTGACTCTCACTGACTGACTGACTCTCACTTACTGACTGACTCTCTCACTGACTCTCACTGACTGACTGACTCTCTCACTGACTCTCACTGACTGACTGACTGACTGACTGACTCACTCACTGACTGACTCACTGACTGACTGACTGACTCACTGACTGACTGACTCACTGACTGACTCACTGACTGACTGACTGACTCACTGACTGACTGACTCACTGACTGACTGACTCACTGACTGACTGACTCACTGACTCACTGACTGACTCACTGACTCACTGACTGACTCACTGACTCACTGACTGACTCACTGACTCACTGACTGACTGACTCACTGACTGACTGACTCACTGACTCACTGACTGACTGACTCACTGACTGACTCTCTCTCACTGACTGACTCTCTCTCACTGACTGACTCTCTCACTGACTGACTGACTCTCTCACTCTCTCTCACTGACTGACTCTCTCTCTCTCTCTCACTGACTGACTCTCTCTCTCTCTCTCTCACTGACTGACTCTCTCTCTCTCTCTCTCTCTCACTGACTGACTCTCTCTCTCTCTCTCACTGACTGACTCTCTCTCTCTCTCACTCACTGACTGACTCTCTCTCTCTCTCTCTCACTGACTGACTGACTCAATCAATCTCTCTCTCACTTACTGACTCTCTCTCTCTCACTCTCTCTCACTGACTGACTGACTCAATCAATCTCTCTCTCACTTACTGACTCTCTCTCTCTCACTCTCTCTCACTGACTGACTCTCTCTCTCACTCTCTCTCACTGACTGACTGACTAACTCTCTCACTGACTGACTGACTCTCTCACTCTCTCTCTCTCTCTCTCTCTCTCTCACTGACTGACTCTCTCACTCTTTCTCTCACTGATTGACTGACTTACTCACTGACTGACTCTCACTCTCTCTCACTGACTGACTCTCTGTGAGAAGTTGGCCTGGTATATGCTGTTCACTAATTAAAGTGGACACCTTGCACCAGAACAATTCGACTCTTATGGTAGATAGGTTTAAGACAACCTTTATAGAAAGCTATCCTAGTGGTAGCTGTGGAGAGCAGCCTTCAGGCTAAGTCTTGAAGGAATGTAAAGCAGCTTGTTTTACCACACAATCTCTTGAATCACCAAATGAAAAGACACCACACAGGTATATATATCAAATATAAATGTATTTATTAATAAACACTCTCTACTAATCTCTTTATGAGATTAGAGGATAGGAACATATGTACAAGTCAAATATTATCAGGATAAGTTTAGCACAATTGAATATTACAATCTTAGTTTGCTAGACCTAGGTCTAGGGCATCTAGAATCGAGGGACCCCCAAGAACCACCCCAGGTAGTTGTAGGAGACCCACAGGGGACGGACGCGGTGACCTGGCACCGATGCGAATCCTGTACGAGTCTATGCACTCAGACGCGATTGAGATATCAATGTTCAAGGTCCCTTGCGTGTTCGAGGCGAACACACCGATCGGACTCAGTACGAGTCGAAGGATTCGGTCTACAGATAGGATTTGCAAGGGAGTCGGACGCGGTGTGTCTAACACAGACGTGAACCAGGTACGACTCAGTGCGAGAATCGCACGGGGAAAGTAAGAGTTTTAGGATATTTCTGGTGAACCTACAAGCAAGTCACTTACAGGGTAAGTAGTTCGAGGGCCCACACCCACAGGAGCACCAGAGTGCTGGAGTTACCTCACCCAGGGAAGCCGGGTGCACAGGTGTCCTTTGGTGTCGGGTCGCGGCGTCGTTTTCAATGGCGAACAAAGAAGACTTGCTGCTTGTGATGGTGTGTAGAAGTGTCCGGTGGAATCCAAGCCTGGATTCGGTGGAAGGATGACCTGAAAGCAGAGGGGACAGTGTTCAAAGTCACTTGGCAGTGATTCGGGGGCAAGGAAGATGAATGCCCACCGTCGTCGCAGGGTTCAGGACTCTCACTGACTCACTGACTCTCTCACTCTCTGACTGATTCTCTCACTGACTCTCTCACTGACTGACTGACTCTCTCATTGACTGACTCTCACTGACTGACTGACTCTCTCACTGACTGACTCTCACTGACTTACTGACTGACTCTCTCACTCTCGCTCACTGACTAACTCACACTCTCTCTCACTGACTCTCTCTCTCTCACTGACTCTCTCTCACTGACTGACTCTCTCTCTCACTGACTGACTCTCTCTCTCACTGACTAACTCACACTCTCTCTCACTGACTCTCACTCTCACTGACTCTCTCACTCTCACTGACTCTCTCTCTCTCACTGACTCTCTCTCTCACTGACTCTCTCTCTCACTGACTCTCTCTCTCTCACTGACTCTCTCTCTCTCACTGACTCTCTCTCTCTCACTGACTCTCTCTCACTGACTCTCTCACTGACTGACTCTCTCTCACTGACTGACTCTCTCTCACTGACTGACTCTCTCTCACTGACTGACTCTCTCTCACTGACTGACTCTCTCTCACTGACTGACTCTCTCTCACTGACTGACTCTCTCTCACTGACTGACTATCTCTCACTGACTGACTCTCTCTCACTGACTGACTCTCTCTCACTGACTGACTCTCTCTCACTGACTGACTATCTCTCACTGACTGACTATCTCTCACTGACTGACTCTCTCTCACTGACTGACTCTCTCTCACTGACTGACTCTCTCTCACTGACTGACTCTCTCACTGACTGACTCTCTCACTGACTGACTCTCTCACTGACTGACTCTCTCACTGACTGACTCTCTCTCACTGACTGACTCTCTCTCACTGACTGACTCTCTCTCACCGACTGACTCTCTCTCACCGACTGACTCTCTCTCACCGACTGACTCTCTCTCACCGACTGACTCTCTCTCACCCGACTGACTCTCTCTCACCGACTGACTCTCTCTCACCGACTGACTCTCTCTCACCGACTGACTCTCTCTCACCGACTGACTCTCTCACCGACTGACTCTCTCACCGACTGACTCTCTCACCGACTGACTCTCTCACCGACTGACTCTCTCACCGACTGACTCTCTCACCGACTGACTCTCTCACCGACTGACTCTCTCACCGACTGACTCTCTCACCGACTGACTCTCTCTCACTGACTGACTCTCTCTCACTGACTGACTCTCTCACTGACTGACTGACTGACTCTCTCTCTCTCTCACTAACTGACTGACTCATTCTCTCTCACTGACTCTCACTCTCTCTCACTGACTGACTCTCTCTCTCTCTCTCTCTCTCTCACTGACTGACTCTCTCTCTCTCTCTCTCACTGACTGACTCTCTCTCTCTCTCTCTCTCTCACTGACTGACTCTCTCTCTCTCTCTCTCACTGACTGACTCTCTCACTCTCACTGGCTGACTCAAACTGACACTGACTGACTGACTCTCTCACTGACTGACTAACTCTCTCACTGACTGACTCTCTCACTCTCTCTCTCACTGACTGACTGATTCTCTCACTGACTGACTGACTAACTCTCTCACTGACTGACTGACTCTCTCACTGACTCTCTCACTGACTCTCTCACTGACTCACTGACTCTCACTGACTCTCACTGACTCTCTCACTGACTGACTGACTCTCTCACTCTCTCTCACTGACTGACTGACCTCTCTCACTGACTGACTGACTTTCTCACTGACTGACTGACTCTCTGACTGACTGACTCTCTGACTGACTGACTGACTCTCTCACTGACTGACTCTCTCACTCTCTCACTGACTGACTGACTCTCTCACTCTCTCACCGACTGACTGACTGACTCACTGACTGACTCTCTCACTCTCTCTCTCTCACTGACTGACTGACTCTCTGACTGACTGACTCTCTGACTGACTGACTCTCTGACTGACTGACTCTCTGACTGACTGACTCTCTGACTGACTGACTCTCTGACTGACTGACTCTCACTGACTGACTCTCTGACTGACTGACTCTCACTGACTGACTCTCACTGACTGACTCTCACTGACTGACTCTCTCACTGACTGACTCTCTCACTGACTGACTGACTCTCTCACTGACTGACTCTCTCACTGACTGACTGACTCTCACTGACTGACTGACTCTCACTGACTGACTGACTCTCTCACTGACTGACTCTCTCACTGACTGACTGACTCTCTCACTGACTGACTGACTCTCTCACTGACTGACTGACTCTCTCACTGACTGACTGACTCTCACTCACTGACTCTCTCACTGACTGACTAACTCTCTCACTCTCTCTCACTGACTCTCACTCTCTCTCACTGACTGACTCTCTCTCTCTCTCTCTCACTCTCTCTCTCTCACTGACCTACTCTCACTGACTCTCTCACTGACTGACTCTCTCACTGACTCTCTCACTGACTGACTGACTCTCTCACTGACTGACTCTCTCACTGACTGACTGACTCTCTCACTCTCTCACTGACTGACTGACTCTCTCACTCTCTCACCGACTGACTGACTCTCTCACTCTCTCACCGACTGACTGACTGACTGACTGACTCTCTCACTCTCTCTCACTGACTGACTGACTCTCTGACTGACTGACTCTCTGACTGACTGACTGACTCTCTGACTGACTGACTCTCTGACTGACTGACTCTCTGACTGACTGACTCTCTGACTGACTCTCACTGACTGACTCTCACTGACTGACTCTCTCACTGACTGACTCTCTCACTGACTGACTGACTCTCTCACTGACTGACTGACTCTCTCACTGACTGACTGACTCTCTCACTGACTGACTGACTCTCTCACTGACTGACTGACTCTCTCACTGACTGACTGACTCTCTCACTGACTGACTGACTCTCTCACTGACTGACTGACTCTCACTCACTGACTCTCTCACTGACTGACTAACTCTCTCACTCTCTCTCACTGACTGACTCTCTCACTCTCTCTCTCTCACTGACCTACTCTCACTGACTCTCTCACTGAGTGACTCTCTCACTGACTCTCTCACTGACTGACTGACTCTCACTGACTGACTCTCTCACTGACTGACTCTCTCACTGACTGACTCTCACACTGACTGACTCTCTCACTGACTGACTCTCTCACTGACTGACTGACTCTCACTGACTGACTCTCTCACTGACTGACTCTCTCACTGACTGACTCTCTCACTGACTGACTCTCTCACTGACTGACTCTCTCACTGACTGACTCTCTCACTGACTGACTGACTCTCACTGACTGACTCTCACTGACTGACTCTCACTGACTGACTCTCACTGACTGACTCTCTCACTGACTGACTCTCTCACTGACTGACTCTCTCACTGACTGACTCTCTCACTGACTGACTCTCTCACTGACTGACTGACTCTCACTGACTGACTGACTCTCACTGACTGACTGACTCTCACTGACTGACTCACTCACTCACTCACTGACTGACTCTCTCTCTCACTGACTCTCACTGACTGACTGACTCTCTCACTGACTGACTCTCTCACTGACTGACTCTCTCACTGACTGACTCTCTCACTGACTGACTCTCTCACTGACTGACTCTCTCACTGACTGACTCTCTCACTGACTGACTCTCTCACTGACTGACTCTCTCACTGACTGACTCTCTCACTGACTGACTCTCTCACTGACTGACTGACTCTCACTGACTGACTGACTCACTTACTGACTGACTGACTCTCTCACTGACTCTCACTGACTCTCTCACTGACTGACTCACTGACTCACTGACTGACTGACTCACTGACTGACTGACTCACTGACTGACTGACTGACTCACTGACTGACTCACTGACTGACTCACTGACTGACTGACTCACTGACTGACTGACTCACTGACTCACTGACTGACTGACTCACTGACTGACTGACTGACTGACTGACTCACTGACTCACTGACTCACTGACTCACTGACTGACTCACTGACTGACTCACTGACTGACTCTCTCTCACTGACTGACTGACTCTCTCTCACTGACTGACTGACTCTCTCTCACTGACTGACTCTCTCACTGACTGACTCTCTCACTGACTGACTCTCTCACTGACTGACTGACTCTCTCACTCTCTCTCACTGACTGACTCTCTCTCTCTCTCTCACTGACTGACTCTCTCTCTCTCTCTCTCACTGACTGACTCTCTCTCTCTCTCTCTCTCTCTCACTGACTGACTGACTCAATCAATCTCTCTCTCACTTACTGACTCTCTCTCTCTCACTCTCTCTCACTGACTGACTCTCTCTCTCACTCTCTCTCACTGACTGACTAACTCTCTCACTGACTGACTGACTCTCTCACTCTCTCTCTCTCTCTCTCTCACTGACTGACTCTCTCACTCTTTCTCTCACTGATTGACTGACTTACTCACTGACTGACTCTCACTCTCTCTCACTGACTGACTCTCTGTGAGAAGTTGGCCTGGTATATGCTGTTCACTAATTAAAGTGGACACCTTGCACCAGAACAATTCGACTCTTATGGTAGATAGGTTTAAGACAACCTTTATAGAAAGCTATCCTAGTGGTAGCTGTGGAGAGCAGCCTTCAGGCTAAGTCTTGAAGGAATGTAAAGCAGCTTGTTTTACCACACAATCTCTTGAATCACCAAATGAAAAGACACCACACAGGTATATATATCAAATATAAATGTATTTATTAATAAACACTCTCTACTAATCTCTTTATGAGATTAGAGGATAGGAACATATGTACAAGTCAAATATTATCAGGATAAGTTTAGCACAATTGAATATTACAATCTTAGTTTGCTAGACCTAGGTCTAGGGCATCTAGAATCGAGGGACCCCCAAGAACCACCCCAGGTAGTTGTAGGAGACCCACAGGGGACGGACGCGGTGACCTGGCACCGATGCGAATCCTGTACGAGTCTATGCACTCAGACGCGATTGAGATATCAATGTTCAAGGTCCCTTGCGTGTTCGAGGCGAACACACCGATCGGACTCAGTACGAGTCGAAGGATTCGGTCTACAGATAGGATTTGCAAGGGAGTCGGACGCGGTGTGTCTAACACAGACGTGAACCAGGTACGACTCAGTGCGAGAATCGCACGGGGAAAGTAAGAGTTTTAGGATATTTCTGGTGAACCTACAAGCAAGTCACTTACAGGGTAAGTAGTTCGAGGGCCCACACCCACAGGAGCACCAGAGTGCTGGAGTTACCTCACCCAGGGAAGCCGGGTGCACAGGTGTCCTTTGGTGTCGGGTCGCGGCGTCGTTTTCAATGGCGAACAAAGAAGACTTGCTGCTTGTGATGGTGTGAAGAAGTGTCCGGTGGAATCCAAGCCTGGATTCGGTGGAAGGATGACCTGAAAGCAGAGGGGACAGTGTTCAAAGTCACTTGGCAGTGACTCGGGGGCAAGGAAGATGAATGCCCACCGTCGTCGCAGGGTTCAGGACTCTCACTGACTCACTGACTCTCTCACTCTCTGACTGATTCTCTCACTGACTCTCTCACTCTCTGACTGATTCTCTCACTGACTCTCTCACTGACTGACTGACTCTCTCATTGACTGACTCTCACTGACTGACTGACTCTCTCACTGACTGACTCTCACTGACTCTTACTGACTGACTCTCTCACTCTCGCTCACTGACTAACTCACACTCTCTCTCACTGACTCTCTCTCTCTCACTGACTCTCTCTCACTGACTGACTCTCTCTCTCACTGACTGACTCTCTCTCTCACTGACTAACTCACACTCTCTCTCACTGACTCTCTCTCTCTCACTGACTCTCTCTCACTGACTGACTCTCTCTCTCACTGACTGACTCTCTCTCTCACTGACTGACTCTCTCTCTCACTGACTAACTCACACTCTCTCTCACTGACTCTCTCACTGACTCTCACTCTCACTGACTCTCTCTCTCTCACTGACTCTCTCTCTCTCACTGACTCTCTCTCTCTCACTGACTCTCTCTCTCTCACTGACTCTCTCTCACTGACTCTCTCACTGACTCTCTCTCACTGACTCTCTCTCACTGACTGACTCTCTCACTGACTGACTCTCTCACTGACTGACTCTCTCTCACTGACTGACTCTCTCTCACTGACTGACTCTCTCACTGACTGACTATCTCTCACTGACTGACTCTCTCTCACTGACTGACTCTCTCTCACTGACTGACTCTCTCTCACTGACTGACTCTCTCTCACTGACTGACTCTCACTGACTGACTCTCTCTCACTGACTGACTCTCTCTCACCGACTGACTCTCTCTCACCGACTGACTCTCTCTCACCGACTGACTCTCTCTCACCGACTGACTCTCTCTCACCGACTGACTCTCTCTCACCGACTGACTCTCTCACCGACTGACTCTCTCACCGACTGACTCTCTCACCCGACTGACTCTCTCACCGACTGACTCTCTCACCGACTGACTCTCTCACCGACTGACTCTCTCACCGACTGACTCTCTCACCGACTGACTCTCTCACCGACTGACTCTCTCTCACTGACTGACTCTCTCACTGACTGACTGACTCTCTCTCTCTCACTAACTGACTGACTGACTCATTCTCTCTCACTGACTCTCACTCTCTCTCACTGACTGACTCTCTCTCTCTCTCTCTCTCTCTCACTGACTGACTCTCTCTCTCTCTCTCTCTCTCTCACTGACTGACTCTCTCTCTCTCTCTCTCACTGACTGACTCTCTCTCTCTCTCTCTCACTGACTGACTCTCTCTCTCTCTCTCTCACTGACTGACTCTCTCACTCTCACTGGCTGACTCAAACTGACACTGACTGACTGACTCTCTCACTGACTGACTAACTCTCTCACTGACTGACTCTCTCTCTCACTGACTAACTCTCTCTCTCACTGACTCTCTCTCTCTCTCACTGACTCTCTCTCTCTCACTGACTCTCTCTCTCTCTCTGACTCTCTCTCTCTCACTGACTCTCTCTCACTGACTCTCTCTCACTGACTGACTCTCTCTCACTGACTGACTCTCTCTCACTGACTGACTCTCTCTCACTGACTGACTCTCTCACTCTCTCTCTCACTGACTGACTGACTCTCTCACTCTCTCTCTCACTGACTGACTGATTCTCTCACTGACTGACTGACTAACTCTCTCACTGACTCTCTCACTGACTGACTGACTCACTCTCTCACTGACTGACTCACTCTCTCACTGACTGACTCTCTCTCACTGACTGACTCTCTCTCACCGACTGACTCTCTCTCACCGACTGACTCTCTCTCACCGACTGACTCTCTCTCACCGACTGACTCTCTCTCACCGACTGACTCTCTCTCACCGACTGACTCTCTCTCACCGACTGACTCTCTCTCACCGACTGACTCTCTCTCACCGACTGACTCTCTCTCACCGACTGACTCTCTCTCACCGACTGACTCTCTCACCGACTGACTCTCTCTCACCGACTGACTCTCTCTCACCGACTGACTCTCTCACCGACTGACTCTCTCTCACCGACTGACTCTCTCTCACTGACTGACTCTCTCACTGACTGACTGACTCTCTCTCTCTCTCACTAACTGACTGACTGACTCTCTCTCTCTCTCTCTCTCTCACTGACTGACTCTCTCTCTCTCTCTCTCTCACTGACTGACTCTCTCTCTCTCTCTCTCACTGACTGACTCTCTCTCTCTCTCTCTCACTGACTGACTCTCTCACTCTCACTGGCTGACTCAAACTGACACTGACTGACTGACTCTCTCACTGACTGACTAACTCTCTCACTGACTGACTGACTCTCTCACTCTCTCTCTCACTGACTGACTGATTCTCTCACTGACTGACTGACTGACTAACTCTCTCACTGACTCTCTCACTGACTCACTGACTCTCTCACTGACTCTCTCACTGACTCTCTCACTGACTCACTGACTGACTCTCTCACTGACTCTCACTGACTAACTGACTCTCACTGACTGACTGACTCTCTCACTCTCTCTCACTGACTGACTGACTCTCTCACTCTCTCTCACTGACTGACTGACCTCTCTCACTGACTGACTCTCTCTCACCGACTGACTCTCTCTCACCGACTGACTCTCTCTCACCGACTGACTCTCTCTCACCGACTGACTCTCTCACCGACTGACTCTCTCACCGACTGACTCTCTCACCGACTGACTCTCTCACCGACTGACTCTCTCACCGACTGACTCTCTCTCACTGACTGACTCTCTCACTGACTGACTGACTGACTCTCTCTCTCTCTCACTAACTGACTGACTGACTCTCTCTCTCTCTCACTAACTGACTGACTGACTCTCTCTCTCTCTCACTAACTGACTGACTGACTCATTCTCTCTCACTGACTCTCACTCTCTCTCACTGACTGACTCTCTCTCTCTCTCTCTCTCTCTCTCAGACTGACTCTCTCTCTCTCTCTCTCTCTCTCACTGACTGACTCTCTCTCTCTCTCTCTCTCTCACTGACTGACTCTCTCACTCTCACTGGCTGACTCAAACTGACACTGACTGACTCTCTCACTGACTGACTAACTCTCTCACTGACTGACTGACTCTCTCACTCTCTCTCTCACTGACTGACTGATTCTCTCACTGACTGACTGACTGACTAACTCTCTCACTGACTGACTGACTCTCTCACTGACTCTCTCACTGACTCTCTCACTGACTCTCTCACTGACTCTCTCACTGACTCTCTCACTGACTCTCTCACTGACTCTCTCACTGACTCTCTCACTGACTCACTGACTGACTCTCTCACTGACTCTAACTGACTCTCACTGACTGACTGACTCTCTCACTCTCTCTCACTGACTGACTGACCTCTCTCACTGACTCTCTCTCACTGACTCTCTCTCTCTCTCACTGACTGACTCTCTCTCTCTCTCACTTACTGACTGACTCTCTCACTCTCACTGGCTGACTCAAACTGACACTGACTGACTGACTCTCTCACTGACTGACTAACTCTCTCACTGACTGACTGACTCTCTCACTCTCTCTCTCACTGACTGACTGATTCTCTCACTGACTGACTGACTAACTCTCTCACTGACTCTCACTAACTGACTCTCTCACTGACTCTCTCACTGACTGACTGACTCTCTCACTCTCTCTCACTGACTGACTGACTCACTCTCTCACTGACTGACTCACTCTCTCACTGACTGACTCTCTCTCTCACTGACTGACTCTCTCTCTCACTGACTGACTCTCTCTCACTCACTGACTCTCTCTCACTGACTGACTCTCTCTCACTGACTCTCTCACTGACTGACTCTCACCAACTGACTCTCTCTCACTGACTGACTGACTGACTCACTCTCTCTCTCACTAACTGACTGACTCATTCTCTCTCACTGACTGATTGACTCTCTCACTCTCTCTCTCGCTGACTGACTGACTCTCTCAATCTCTCTCTCACTGACTGACTCTCTCAATCTCTCACCGACTGACTGACTCACTGACTGACTCTCTCAATCTCTCTCTCTCTCTCTCACTGACTGACTGACTCGCTCAATGACTGACTCTCTCACTGACTGACTGACTCTCTGACTGACTGACTCTCTGACTGACTGACTCTCTCACTGACTGACTCTCTCACTCTCTCACTGACTGACTGACTGACTCACTGATTGACTCTCTCACTCTCTCTCTCACTGACTGACTGACTCTCTGACTGACTCTCTGACTGACTGACTCTCTGACTGACTGACTCTCTGACTGACTGACTCTCTGACTGACTGACTCTCTGACTGACTGACTCTCTGACTGACTGACTCTCTGACTGACTGACTCTCTGACTGACTGACTCTCTGACTGACTGACTCTCTGACCGACTGACTCTCTGACCGACTGACTCTCTGACTGACTGACTCTCTCACTGACTGACTGACTCTCTCACTGACTGACTGACTCTCTCACTGACTGACTGACTCTCTCGCTCTCACTGACTGACTAACTGACTGACTTTCTCACTCTCTCACTGACTGACTCACTCTCTCACTCTCTCACTGACTGACTCTCTCACTCTCTCACCGACTGACTCTCTCACTCTCTCACCGACTGACTGACTGACTCACTGACTGACTCTCTCACTCTCTCTCTCTCACTGACTGACTGACTCTCTGACTGACTGACTCTCTGACTGACTGACTCTCTCACTGACTGACTCTCTCACTGACTGACTCTCTCACTGACTGACTCTCTCACTGACTCTCTCACTCTCTCTCACTGACTGACTCTCTCACTCTCTCTCTCACTGACTGACTCTCACTCTCTCTCTCTCTCACTGACTGACTGACTCTCTCACTGACTGACTGACTCTCTCACTGACTGACTGACTCTCTCACTGACTGACTCTCTCACTGACTGACTCTCTGACTCTCTCACTGACTGACTCTCTCACTGACTCTCTCACTCTCTCTCACTGACTGACTCTCTCTCTCTCTCACTGACTGACTGACTGACTGACTCTCTCTCTCACTGACTGACTGACTCTCACTCTCTCTCACTGACTGACTGACTCTCTCTCACTGACTCTCACTCTCACTGACTCTCACTCTCTCTCACTGACTGACTCTCTCACTGACTGACTCTCTCACTGACTGACTCTCTCACTGACTGACTCTCTCACTGACTGACTCTCTCACTGACTGACTCTCTCACTGACTGACTCTCTCACTGACTCTCTCACTGACTGAATGACTCTCTCTCTCACTGACTGACGGACTGACTCTCACTCTCTCACTGACTGACTCTCACTCTCTCACTGACTGACTCTCTCTCGCTGACTGACTAACTGACTCTCTCACTCTCTCACCGACTGACTGTCTCACTGACTGACTCTCTCACTCTCTCTCACTGACTGACTGACTCTCTGACTGACTGACTCTCTGACTGACTGACTGACTCTCTGACTGACTGACTGACTCTCTGACTGACTGACTCTCTGACTGACTGACTCTCTCACTGACTGACTCTCACTGACTGACTCTCTCACTGACTGACTCTCTCACTGACTGACTCTCTCACTGACTGACTCTCTCACTGACTGACTCTCTCACTGACTGACTCTCTCACTGACTGACTCTCTCACTGACTCTCTCACTGACTCTCTCACTGACTCTCTCACTGACTCTCTCACTGACTCACTGACTGACTCTCTCACTCTCTCTCTCTCACTGACTGACTCACTCTCTCTCTCTCACTGACTGACTGACTAACTGACTGACTCTCTCTCACTGACTGACTAACTGACTCTCTCTCACTGACTGACTGACTCTCTCTCACTGACTGACTTTCTCACTCTCACTGACCTACTCTCACTGACTCTCTCACTGACTGACTCTCTCACTGACTCTCTCACTGACTGACTGACTCTCTCACTGACTGACTGACTCTCTCACTGACTGACTGACTCTCTCACTGACTGACTCTCTCACTGACTGACTCTCTCTCTCTCACTGACTGACTGACTCTCTCAATCTCTCTCTCACTGACTGACTCTCTCTCTCTCTCTCACTGACTGACTGACTCTCTCAATCTCTCTCTCACTGACTGACTGACTCTCTCACTCTCTCACTGACTGACTGACTCTCTCACTCTCTCACTGACTGACTCTCTCACTCTCTCTCTCTCACTGACTCTCACTCTCTCTCTCACTGACTCTCACTCTCTCTCACTGACTGACTCTCTCACTGACTCTCTCACTGACTGAATGACTCTCTCTCTCTCACTGTCTGACGGACTGACTCACTCTCTCACTGACTGACTGACTCTCTCACTGACTGACTCTCTCACTGACTGACTCTCTCACTGACTGACTCTCTCACTGACTGACTCTCTCACTGACTGACTCTCTCACTGACTGACTCTCTCACTGACTCACTGACTCTCACTGACTCACTGACTGACTCTCTCACTGACTGACTCTCTCACTCTCTCTCTCTCTCTCTCACTGACTGACTAACTGACTGACTCTCTCTCACTGACTGACTGACTCTCTCTCACTGACTGACTTTCTCACTCTCACTGACCTACTCTCACTGACTCTCTCACTGACTGACTCTCTCACTGACTCTCTCACTGACTCTCTCACTGACTCTCTCACTGACTCTCTCACTGACTCTCTCACTGACTCTCTCACTGACTCTCTCACTGACTGACTCTCTCACTGACTCTCTCACTGACTGACTCTCTCACTGACTGACTCTCTCACTGACTGACTCTCTCACTGACTGACTCTCTCACTGACTGACTCTCTCACTGACTGACTCTCTCACTGACTGACTCTCTCACTGACTGACTCTCTCACTGACTGACTCTCACTGACTGACTCTCTCACTGACTCACTGACTCTCTCACTGACTCACTGACTCTCTCACTGACTCACTGACTCTCTCACTGACTCACTGACTCTCTCACTGACTCACTGACTCTCTCACTGACTCACTGACTCTCACTGACTCTCACTGACTCACTGACTCTCTCACTCTCTGACTGATTCTCTCACTGACTGACTGACTCTCTCACTGACTCTCACTCTCTCACTGACTGACTCTCTCTCTCTCTCACTGACTGACTCTCTCTCTCTCTCACCGACTGACTCTCTCACCGACTGACTCTCTCACCGACTGACTCTCTCTCACTGACTGACTCTCTCACTGACTGACTGACTCTCTCTCTCTCACTAACTGACTGACTGACTCATTCTCTCTCACTGACTCTCACTCTCTCTCACTGACTGACTCTCTCTCTCTCTCTCTCTCTCTCACTGACTGACTCTCTCTCTCTCTCTCTCACTGACTGACTCTCTCTCTCTCTCTCTCACTGACTCTCTCACTCTCACTGGCTGACTCAAACTGACACTGACTGACTGACTCTCTCACTGACTGACTATCTCTCTCACTGACTGACTGACTCTCTCACTCTCTCTCTCACTGACTGACTGATTCTCTCACTGACTGACTGACTGACTAACTCTCTCACTGACTGACTGACTCTCTCACTGACTCTCTCACTGACTCTCTCACTGACTCTCTCACTGACTCTCTCACTGACTCACTGACTCTCACTGACTCTCTCACTGACTGACTGACTCTCTCACTCTCTCTCACTGACTGACTGACCTCTCACTGACTGACTCTCTCTCACTGACTGACTCTCTGACTCTCTCTCACTGACTCTCTCTCTCTCTCACTGACTCTCACTGACTGACTCTCTCACTGACTCTCTCTCACTGACTCTCTCTCTCTCTCTCACTGACTGACTCAATTTCTCTCTCACTTACTGACTGACTCTCTCACTCTCACTGGCTGACTCAAACTGACACTGACTGACTGACTCTCTCACTGACTGACTAACTCTCTCACTGACTGACTGACTCTCTCACTCTCTCTCTCACTGACTGACTGATTCTCTCACTGACTGACTGACTCTCTCACTGACTCTCACTAACTGACTCTCTCACTGACTCTCTCACTGACTGACTCTCTCACTCTCTCTCACTGACTGACTGACTCACTCTCTCACTGACTGACTGACTCTCTCACTGACTGACTCTCTCTCTCACTGACTGACTCTCTCTCACTGACTGACTCTCTCTCACTGACTGACTCTCTCTCACTGACTGACTCTCTCTCACTGACTCTCTCTCACTGACTGACTCTCACCGACTGACTCTCTCTCACTGACTGACTCTCTCACTGACTGACTGACTGACTGACTCACTCTCTCTCTCTCACTAACTGACTGACTCATTCTCTCTCACTGACTGATTGACTCTCTCACTCTCTCTCTCGCTGACTGACTGACTCTCTCAATCTCTCTCTCTCACTGACTGACTCTCTCAATCTCTCACCGACTGACTGACTCACTGACTGACTCTCAATCTCTCTCTCTCTCTCTCACTGACTGACTGACTCGCTCACTGACTGACTCGCTCACTGACTGACTCTCTCACTGACTGACTGACTCTCTGACTGACTGACTCTCTGACTGACTGACTGACTCTCTCACTGACTGACTGACTCTCTCACTCTCTCACTGACTGACTGACTCTCTCACTCTCTCACCGACTGACTGACTGACTCACTGACTGACTCTCTCACTCTCTCTCTCTCACTGACTGACTGACTCTCTGACTGACTGACTCTCTGACTGACTGACTCTCTGACTGACTGACTCTCTGACTGACTGACTCTCTGACTGACTGACTCTCTGACTGACTGACTCTGTGACTGACTGACTCTCTGACTGACTGACTCTCACTGACTGACTCTCACTGACTGACTCTCTCACTGACTGACTCTCTCACTGACTGACTCTCTCACTGACTGACTCTCTCACTGACTGACTGACTCTCTCACTGACTGACTGACTCTCACTGACTGACTCTCTCACTGACTGACTCTCTCACTGACTGACTCTCTCACTGACTGACTGACTCTCTCACTGACTGACTGACTCTCTCACTGACTGACTGACTCTCTCACTGACTGACTGACTCTCACTCACTGACTCTCTCACTGACTGACTAACTCTCTCACTCTCTCTCACTGACTCTCACTCTCTCTCACTGACTGACTCTCTCTCTCTCTCTCTCTCTCTCACTCTCTCTCTCTCACTGACCTACTCTCACTGACTCTCTCACTGACTGACTCTCTCACTGACTGACTCTCTCACTCTCTCTCTCTCACTGACTGACTGACTCTCTCACTGACTGACTCTCTCACTGACTGACTGACTCTCTCACTCTCTCACTGACTGACTGACTCTCTCACTCTCTCACCGACTGACTGACTGACTGACTGACTGACTCTCTCACTCTCTCTCACTGACTGACTGACTCTCTGACTGACTGACTCTCTGACTGACTGACTGACTCTCTGACTGACTGACTCTCTGACTGACTGACTCTCTGACTGACTGACTCTCTGACTGACTCTCACTGACTGACTCTCACTGACTGACTCTCTCACTGACTGACTCTCTCACTGACTGACTCTCTCACTGACTGACTCTCTCACTGACTGACTCTCTCACTGACTGACTCTCTCACTGACTGACTGACTCTCTCACTGACTGACTGACTCTCTCACTGACTGACTGACTCTCTCACTGACTGACTGACTCTCTCACTGACTGACTGACTCTCTCACTGACTGACTGACTCTCACTCACTGACTCTCTCACTGACTGACTAACTCTCTCACTCTCTCTCACTGACTCTCACTCTCTCTCACTGACTGACTCTCTCACTCTCTCTCTCTCACTGACCTACTCTCACTGACTCTCTCACTGAGTGACTCTCTCACTGAGTGACTCTCTCACTGACTGACTCTCTCACTGACTGACTCTCTCACTGACTGACTCTCTCACTGACTGACTCTCTCACTGACTGACTCTCTCACTGACTGACTCTCTCACTGACTGACTCTCTCACTGACTGACTCTCTCACTGACTGACTGACTCTCACTGACTGACTCTCTCACTGACTGACTCTCACACTGACTGACTCTCTCACTGACTGACTCTCTCACTGACTGACTCTCTCACTGACTGACTCTCTCACTGACTGACTGACTCTCACTGACTGACTGACTCTCACTGACTGACTCACTCACTCACTGACTGACTCTCTCTCTCACTGACTCTCACTGACTGACTGACTCTCTCACTGACTGACTCTCTCACTGACTGACTCTCTCACTGACTGACTCTCTCACTGACTGACTCTCTCACTGACTGACTCTCTCACTGACTGACTCTCTCACTGACTGACTCTCTCACTGACTGACTGACTCTCACTGACTGACTGACTCACTTACTGACTGACTGACTCTCTCACTGACTCTCACTGACTCTCTCACTGACTGACTGACTCACTGACTGACTGACTCACTGACTGACTGACTGACTGACTGACTGACTGACTCACTGACTGACTCACTGACTGACTCACTGACTGACTCACTGACTGACTCACTGACTGACTCACTGACTGACTGACTCTCACTGACTGACTCACTCACTCACTGACTGACTCTCTCTCTCACTGACTCTCACTGACTGACTGACTCTCTCACTGACTGACTCTCTCACTGACTGACTCTCTCACTGACTGACTCTCTCACTGACTGACTCTCTCACTGACTGACTCTCTCACTGACTGACTCTCTCACTGACTGACTGACTCTCACTGACTGACTGACTCACTTACTGACTGACTGACTCTCTCACTGACTCTCACTGACTCTCTCACTGACTGACTGACTCACTGACTCACTGACTGACTGACTGACTGACTGACTGACTGACTGACTGACTCACTGACTGACTGACTCACTGACTGACTGACTGACTGACTCACTGACTGACTCACTGACTGACTCACTGACTGACTGACTGACTCACTGACTGACTCACTGACTCACTGACTGACTGACTGACTGACTGACTGACTCACTGACTGACTGACTCACTGACTGACTGACTGACTGACTCACTCACTGACTGACTGACTGACTGACTCACTGACTGACTGACTGACTGACTGACTGACTGACTGACTCACTGACTGACTGACTCACTGACTGACTGACTCTCTCTCACTGACTGACTGACTCTCTCTCACTGACTGACTCTCTCTCTCACTGACTGACTGACTCTCTCTCACTGACTGACTCTCTCTCTCACTGACTGACTCTCTCACTCTCTCTCACTGACTGACTCTCTCTCTCTCTCTCTCTCACTGACTGACTCTCTCTCTCTCTCTCTCACTGACTGACTCTCTCTCTCTCTCTCTCACTGACTGACTGACTCAATCAATCTCTCTCTCACTTACTGACTCTCTCTCTCTCACTCTCTCTCACTGACTGACTCTCTCTCTCTCACTCTCTCTCACTGACTGACTCTCTCTCTCACTCTCTCTCACTGACTGACTGACTAACTCTCTCACTGACTGACTGACTCTCTCACTCTCTCTCTCTCTCTCTCTCTCTCTCTCTCTCTCACTGACTGACTCTCTCACTCTTTCTCTCACTGATTGACTGACTTACTCACTGACTGACTCTCACTCTCTCTCACTGACTGACTCTCTGTGAGAAGTTGGCCTGGTATATGCTGTTCACTAATTAAAGTGGACACCTTGCACCAGAACAATTCGACTCTTATGGTAGATAGGTTTAAGACAACCTTTATAGAAAGCTATCCTAGTGGTAGCTGTGGAGAGCAGCCTTCAGGCTAAGTCTTGAAGGAATGTAAAGCAGCTTGTTTTACCACACAATCTCTTGAATCACCAAATGAAAAGACACCACACAGGTATATATATCAAATATAAATGTATTTATTAATAAACACTCTCTACTAATCTCTTTATGAGATTAGAGGATAGGAACATATGTACAAGTCAAATATTATCAGGATAAGTTTAGCACAATTGAATATTACAATCTTAGTTTGCTAGACCTAGGTCTAGGGCATCTAGAATCGAGGGACCCCCAAGAACCACCCCAGGTAGTTGTAGGAGACCCACAGGGGACGGACGCGGTGACCTGGCACCGATGCGAATCCTGTACGAGTCTATGCACTCAGACGCGATTGAGATATCAATGTTCAAGGTCCCTTGCGTGTTCGAGGCGAACACACCGATCGGACTCAGTACGAGTCGAAGGATTCGGTCTACAGATAGGATTTGCAAGGGAGTCGGACGCGGTGTGTCTAACACAGACGTGAACCAGGTACGACTCAGTGCGAGAATCGCACGGGGAAAGTAAGAGTTTTAGGATATTTCTGGTGAACCTACAAGCAAGTCACTTACAGGGTAAGTAGTTCGAGGGCCCACACCCACAGGAGCACCAGAGTGCTGGAGTTACCTCACCCAGGGAAGCCGGGTGCACAGGTGTCCTTTGGTGTCGGGTCGCGGCGTCGTTTTCAATGGCGAACAAAGAAGACTTGCTGCTTGTGATGGTGTGAAGAAGTGTCCGGTGGAATCCAAGCCTGGATTCGGTGGAAGGATGACCTGAAAGCAGAGGGGACAGTGTTCAAAGTCACTTGGCAGTGACTCGGGGGCAAGGAAGATGAATGCCCACCGTCGTCGCAGGGTTCAGGACTCTCACTGACTCACTGACTCTCTCACTCTCTGACTGATTCTCTCACTGACTCTCTCACTGACTGACTGACTCTCTCATTGACTGACTCTCACTGACTGACTGACTCTCTCACTGACTGACTCTCACTGACTCTTACTGACTGACTCTCTCACTCTCGCTCACTGACTAACTCACACTCTCTCTCACTGACTCTCTCTCTCTCACTGACTCTCTCTCACTGACTGACTCTCTCTCTCACTGACTGACTCTCTCTCTCACTGACTAACTCACACTCTCTCTCACTGACTCTCTCACTGACTCTCTCTCTCACTGACTCTCTCTCTCTCACTGACTCTCTCTCTCTCACTGACTCTCTCTCTCTCACTGACTCTCTCTCTCTCACTGACTCTCTCTCACTGACTCTCTCTCACTGACTCTCTCTCACTGACTCTCTCTCACTGACTCTCTCTCACTGACTGACTCTCTCTCACTGACTGACTCTCTCTCACTGACTGACTCTCTCTCACTGACTGACTCTCTCTCACTGACTGACTATCTCTCACTGACTGACTCTCTCTCACCGACTGACTCTCTCTCACCGACTGACTCTCTCTCACCGACTGACTCTCTCTCACCGACTGACTCTCTCTCACCGACTGACTCTCTCTCACCGACTGACTCTCTCTCACCGACTGACTCTCTCTCACCGACTGACTCTCTCTCACCGACTGACTCTCTCTCACCGACTGACTCTCTCTCACCGACTGACTCTCTCTCACCGACTGACTCTCTCACCGACTGACTCTCTCACCGACTGACTCTCTCACCGACTGACTCTCTCACCGACTGACTCTCTCACCGACTGACTCTCTCACCGACTGACTCTCTCACCGACTGACTCTCTCTCACTGACTGACTCTCTCACTGACTGACTGACTCTCTCTCTCTCTCACTAACTGACTGACTGACTCATTCTCTCTCACTGACTCTCACTCTCTCTCACTGACTGACTCTCTCTCTCTCTCTCTCTCTCTCACTGACTGACTCTCTCTCTCTCTCTCTCTCTCACTGACTGACTCTCTCTCTCTCTCTCACTGACTGACTCTCTCTCTCTCTCTCTCTCACTGACTGACTCTCTCACTCTCACTGGCTGACTCAAACTGACACTGACTGACTGACTCTCTCACTGACTGACTAACTCTCTCACTGACTGACTCTCTCTCACTGACTAACTCTCTCTCTCACTGACTCTCTCTCTCTCTCTCACTGACTCTCTCTCTCACTGACTCTCTCTCTCTCTCTGACTCTCTCTCTCTCACTGACTCTCTCTCACTGACTCTCTCTCACTGACTGACTCTCTCTCACTGACTGACTCTCTCTCACTGACTGACTCTCTCTCACTGACTGACTCTCTCTCACTGACTGACTCTCTCTCACTGACTGACTCTCTCTCACCGACTGACTCTCTCTCACCGACTGACTCTCTCTCACTGACTGACTCTCTCTCACCGACTGACTCTCTCTCACCGACTGACTCTCTCTCACCGACTGACTCTCTCTCACCGACTGACTCTCTCTCACCGACTGACTCTCTCTCACCGACTGACTCTCTCTCACCGACTGACTCTCTCTCACCGACTGACTCTCTCACCGACTGACTCTCTCACCGACTGACTCTCTCTCACTGACTGACTCTCTCACTGACTGACTGACTGACTGACTGACTCATTCTCTCTCACTGACTCTCACTCTCTCTCACTGACTGACTCTCTCTCTCTCTCTCTCTCTCACTGACTGACTCTCTCTCTCTCTCTCTCTCTCACTGACTGACTCTCTCTCTCTCTCTCTCTCTCTCACTGACTGACTCTCTCACTCTCACTGGCTGACTCAAACTGACACTGACTGACTGACTCTCTCACTGACTGACTAACTCTCTCACTGACTGACTGACTCTCTCACTCTCTCTCTCACTGACTGACTGATTCTCTCACTGACTGACTGACTGACTAACTCTCTCACTGACTGACTCTCTCACTGACTCTCTCACTGACTCTCTCACTGACTCTCTCACTGACTCTCTCACTGACTCTCTCACTGACTCTCTCACTGACTCACTGACTGACTCTCTCACTGACTCTCACTGACTAACTGACTCTCACTGACTGACTGACTCTCTCACTCTCTCTCACTGACTGACTGACCTCTCTCACTGACTGACTCTCTCTCACCGACTGACTCTCTCTCACCGACTGACTCTCTCTCACCGACTGACTCTCTCTCACCGACTGACTCTCTCACCGACTGACTCTCTCACCGACTGACTCTCTCACCGACTGACTCTCTCACCGACTGACTCTCTCACCGACTGACTCTCTCACCGACTGACTCTCTCACCGACTGACTCTCTCTCACTGACTGACTCTCTCACTGACTGACTGACTGACTCTCTCTCTCTCTCACTAACTGACTGACTGACTCTCTCTCTCTCTCTCACTAACTGACTGACTGACTCTCTCTCTCTCTCACTAACTGACTGACTGACTCATTCTCTCTCACTGACTCTCACTCTCTCTCACTGACTGACTCTCTCTCTCTCTCTCTCTCACTGACTGACTCTCTCTCTCTCACTGACTGACTCTCTCACTCTCACTGACTGACTCAAACTGACACTGACTGACTGACTCAAACTGACACTGACTGACTAACTCTCTCACTGACTGACTGACTCTCTCACTCTCTCTCTCACTGACTGACTGATTCTCTCACTGACTGACTGACTGACTAACTCTCTCACTGACTGACTGACTCTCTCACTGACTCTCTCACTGACTCTCTCACTGACTCTCTCACTGACTCACTGACTGACTCACTGACTGACTCTCTCACTGACTCTCACTGACTAACTGACTCTCACTGACTGACTGACTCTCTCACTCTCTCTCACTGACTGACTGACCTCTCTCACTGACTCTCTCTCACTGACTCTCTCTCTCTCTCACTGACTGACTCAATTTCTCTCTCACTTACTGACTGACTCACTCTCACTGGCTGACTCAAACTGACACTGACTGACTGACTCTCTCACTGACTGACTAACTCTCTCACTGACTGACTGACTCTCTCACTCTCCCTCTCACTGACTGACTGATTCTCTCACTGACTGACTGACTAACTCTCTCACTGACTCTCTCACTGACTGACTGACTCTCTCACTCTCTCTCACTGACTGACTGACTCACTCTCTCACTGACTGACTCACTCTCTCACTGACTGACTCTCTCTCTCACTGACTGACTCTCTCTCACTGACTGACTCTCTCTCACTGACTGACTCTCTCTCACTGACTGACTCTCTCTCACTGACTGACTCTCTCTCACTGACTGACTCTCTCTCACTGACTCTCTCTCACTGACTCTCTCTCACTGACTCTCTCTCACTGACTCTCTCTCACTGACTGACTCTCACCAACTGACTCTCTCTCACTGACTGACTGACTGACTCACTCTCTCTCTCTCTCACTAACTGACTGACTCATTCTCTCTCACTGACTGATTGACTCTCTCACTCTCTCTCTCGCTGACTGACTGACTCTCTCAATCTCTCTCTCACTGACTGACTCTCTCAATCTCTCACCGACTGACTGACTCACTGACTGACTCTCTCAATCTCTCTCTCTCTCACTGACTGACTGACTCGCTCAATGACTGACTCGCTCAATGACTGACTCTCTCACTGACTGACTGACTCTCTGACTGACTGACTCTCTGACTGACTGACTGACTCTCTCACTGACTGACTGACTCTCTCACTCTCTCACTGACTGACTGACTGACTCACTGATTGACTCTCACTCTCTCTCTCTCACTGACTGACTCTCTGACTGACTCTCTGACTGACTGACTGACTCTCTGACTGACTGACTCTCTGACTGACTGACTCTCTGACTGACTGACTCTCTGACTGACTGACTCTCTGACTGACTGACTCTCTGACTGACTGACTCTCTGACCGACTGACTCTCTGACCGACTGACTCTCTGACTGACTGACTCTCTCACTGACTGACTGACTCTCTCACTGACTGACTGACTCTCTCACTGACTGACTGACTCTCTCGCTCTCACTGACTGACTAACTGACTGACTTTCTCACTCTCTCACTGACTGACTCACTCTCTCACTCTCTCACTGACTGACTCTCTCACTCTCTCACCGACTGACTCTCTCACTCTCTCACCGACTGACTGACTGACTCACTGACTGACTCTCTCACTCTCTCTCTCTCACTGACTGACTCTCTCACTCTCTCTCTCACTGACTGACTCTCACTCTCTCTCTCTCTCACTGACTGACTGACTCTCTCACTGACTGACTGACTCTCTCACTGACTCTCTCACTGACTGACTGACTCTCTCACTGACTGACTCTCTCACTGACTGACTCTCTGACTCTCTCACTGACTGACTCTCTCACTGACTCTCTCACTCTCTCTCACTGACTGACTCTCTCTCTCTCTCACTGACTGACTGACTGACTGACTCTCTCTCTCACTGACTGACTGACTCTCACTCTCTCTCACTGACTGACTGACTCTCTCTCACTGACTCTCACTCTCACTGACTCTCACTCTCTCACTGACTGACTCTCTCACTGACTGACTCTCTCACTGACTGACTCTCTCACTGACTGACTCTCTCACTGACTGACTCTCTCACTGACTGACTCTCTCACTGACTCTCTCACTGACTGAATGACTCTCTCTCTCACTGACTGACGGACTGACTCTCACTCTCTCACTGACTGACTCTCACTCTCTCACTGACTGACTCTCTCTCGCTGACTGACTAACTGACTCTCTCACTCTCTCACCGACTGACTGTCTCACTGACTGACTCTCTCACTCTCTCTCACTGACTGACTGACTCTCTGACTGACTGACTCTCTGACTGACTGACTGACTGACTGACTCTCTCACTGACTGACTCTCTCACTGACTGACTCTCTCACTGACTGACTCTCTCACTGACTCTCTCACTGACTCTCTCACTGACTCTCTCACTGACTCTCTCACTGACTCTCTCACTGACTCACTGACTGACTCTCTCACTCTCTCTCTCTCACTGACTGACTCACTCTCTCTCTCACTGACTGACTGACTAACTGACTGACTCTCTCTCACTGACTGACTAACTGACTCTCTCTCACTGACTGACTGACTCTCTCTCACTGACTGACTTTCTCACTCTCACTGACCTACTCTCACTGACTCTCTCACTGACTGACTCTCTCACTGACTCTCTCACTGACTGACTGACTCTCTCACTGACTGACTGACTCTCTCACTGACTGACTCTCTCACTCTCTCACTGACTGACTGACTCTCTCAATCTCTCTCTCACTGACTGACTCTCTCACTCTCTCACTGACTGACTGACTCTCTCACTCTCTCACTGACTGACTCTCTCACTCTCTCTCTCTCACTGACTCTCACTCTCTCTCTCACTGACTCTCACTCTCTCTCACTGACTGACTCTCTCACTGACTCTCTCACTGACTGAATGACTCTCTCTCTCTCACTGACTGACGGACTGACTCTCACTCTCTCACTGACTGACTGACTCTCTCACTGACTGACTCTCTCACTGACTGACTCTCTCACTGACTGACTCTCTCACTGACTGACTCTCTCACTGACTGACTCTCTCACTGACTGACTCTCTCACTGACTGACTCTCTCACTGACTGACTCTCTCACTGACTGACTCTCTCACTGACTGACTCTCTCACTGACTGACTCTCTCACTGACTGACTCTCACTGACTGACTCTCTCACTGACTGACTCTCTCACTGACTCACTGACTCTCACTGACTCACTGACTGACTCTCTCACTGACTGACTCTCTCACTCTCTCTCTCTCTCACTGACTGACTCTCACTTCTCTCTCTCACTGACTGACTAACTGACTGACTCTCTCTCACTGACTGACTGACTCTCTCTCACTGACTGACTATCTCACTCTCACTGACCTACTCTCACTGACTCTCTCACTGACTGACTCTCTCACTGACTCTCTCACTGACTCTCTCACTGACTCTCTCACTGACTGACTCTCTCACTGACTCTCTCACTGACTCTCTCACTGACTGACTCTCTCACTGACTGACTCTCTCACTGACTGACTCTCTCACTGACTGACTCTCTCACTGACTGACTCTCTCACTGACTGACTCTCTCACTGACTGACTCTCTCACTGACTCACTGACTCTCTCACTGACTCACTGACTCTCTCACTGACTCACTGACTCTCTCACTGACTCACTGACTCTCTCACTGACTCACTGACTCTCACTGACTCTCACTGACTCTCTCACTGACTCACTGACTCTCACTGACTCTCACTGACTCACTGACTCTCTCACTCTCTGACTGATTCTCTCACTGACTGACTGACTCTCTCACTGACTCTCACTCCCTCACTGACTGACTCTCTCTCTCTCTCACTGACTGACTCTCTCTCTCTCTCTCTCACTGACTGACTCTCTCTCTCTCTCACTGACTGACTCTCTCTCTCTCTCACTGACTGACTCACTCTCTCACTTACTGACTGACTCTCTCACTCTCACTGACTGACTCAAACTGACACTGACTGACTGACTCTCTCACTGACTGACTAACTCTCTCACTGACTCTCACTAACTGACTCTCTCACTGACTCTCTCACTGACTCTCTCACTGACTCTCTCACTGACTGACTCTCTCACTCTCTCTCTTTCACTGACTGACTCACTCTCTCTCTCTCACTGACTGATTCTCTGACTGACTGACTCTCTCTCACTGACTCTCTCTCTCACTGACTGACCTCTCTCTCACTGACTGACTCTCTCTCTCTCTCTCTCACTGACTAACTCACACTCTCTCTCACTGACTCTCTCTCTCTCTCTCACTGACTCTCTCTCTGACTCTCTCTCTCACTGACTCTCTCTCTCACTGACTCTCTCTCTGACTCTCTCTCTCTGACTGACTCTCTCTCACTGACTGACTCTCTCTCACTGACTGACTCTCTCTCTCTCACTGACTCTCTCTCTCTCACTGACTGACTCTCTCTCACTGACTGACTCTCTCTCACTGACTGACTCTCTCTCACTGACTGACTCTCTCTCACTGACTGACTCTCTCTCACTGACTGACTCTCTCTCACTGACTGACTCTCTCTCACTGACTGACTCTCTCTCACTGACTGACTCTCTCTCACTGACTGACTCTCTCTCACTGACTGACTCTCTCTCACCGACTGACTCTCTCTCACCGACTCTCTCTCACCGACTGATTCTCTCACTGACTGACTGACTCTCTCTCTCTCTCTGACTGACTCTCTCACTCTCTCTCTCTCACTGACTCACTGACTCTCTCACTCTCTGACTGATTCTCTCACTGACTGACTCTCTCACTGACTCTCTCACTGACTCTCTCACTGACTCTCTCACTGACTCTCTCACTGACTGACTCTCTCACTGACTGACTCTCTCACTGACTGACTCTCTCACTGACTGACTCTCTCACTGACTGACTCTCTCACTGACTCACTGACTGACTCTCTCACTCTCTCACCGACCGACTGACTGACTGACTCACTGACTCACTCTCTCACTCTCTCTCTGACTGACTGACTCTCTGACTGACTGACTCTCTCACTGACTGACTCTCACTGACTCACTCTCTCTCACTGACTCTCTCACTGACTCTCTCACTGACTGAATGACTCTCTCTCTCACTGTCTGACGGACTGACTCTCACTCTCTCACTGACTGACTCTCTCACTGACTGACTCTCTCACTCTCTCTCTCTCACTGACTGACTCTCTCACTCTCTCTCTCTCACTGACTGACTGACTCTCTCTCACTGACTGACTCTCTCTCACTGACTGACTCTCTCTCACTGACTGACTCTCTCTCACTGACTGACTCTCTCACTGACTGACTCTCTCACTGACTGACTCTCACTGACTCACTGACTCTCTGACTCTCTTTCTCTCACTGACTCTCACTGACTGACTGACTCTCTCACTGACTCTCACTCTCTCTCACTGACTGACTCTCTCACTCTCTCTCACTGACTGACTCTCTCTCTCTCTCTCTCACTGACTGACTCAATCTCTCTCACTTACTGACTGACTCTCTCACTCTCACTGACTGACTCAAACTGACACTGACTGACTCTCTCACTGACTGACTCTCTCTCTCTCACTGACTGACTCTCTCTCTCTCACTGACTCTCTCTCTCACTGACTCTCTGTGAGAAGTTGGCCTGGCATATGCTGTCCACTAATTATAGTGGGCACCTTGCACCAGTCCAAATCGACTCTTATGGTAGGTAGGTTAAAGACAACCTTATTGAAAGCTATCCTAGTGGTAGCTATGGAGAGCAGCCTTCAGGCTAAGTCTTGAAGGAATGTAAAGCAGCTTGTTTTACCAGTCTATAATCTCTTGAGTGACCAAATGAAAGAGCACCACACCAGGTATATATTCAAAATATATGTATTTATTACTAAACACACCCCTCTAGTCTCTTTATGAGGCTAGAGTTCGAAGTACATAGGTTATAAGATCTTAAATCACAGTAATAGCACAAATACACGTTTGGGCCCTAGGGGCGTACCAAACCATATACCAATAAAGTGGTATGCGAACCACGACTGAACTAGACACTAGGCCTAGAGCCTCTAGAAGTGCTTGGACCACAAGGAACCACCCAAGGTAGTGACACAGGGGACCCACGGGAGACGCGTGCAGTGTAAATACACAACCGCGATACGCTGTTAACTTCTATGGAGAAAGTCGGGATCGGGAAAATAGAGGAAAGGGACACTTAAAATAGGACTAGGACAAAACCCTTTGAGATCTAGGACTTTGAAGAGTCTCTACCCACGGGAGCACCGGAGTACTCGTGTTACCTCACCCAGAGAAGCCGGGTGCATAGGTGCCTTTCGGGGTCGGGTTTCGTCGTCGTTTCGTATGGCGATCTGCTGCAAAGTGCTGCTGGCGACCAGGAGAAAAGTGTCCGGGTGGATCCAAGAGTGGATCGGAGTTCTGAAGAACCTGAAAGCAGAGGGGACAGAGTCTGGGTCACTAGCCAGTGACCAGGAAGGCGATGGACAGATGCCCACCGATGTCGAGTGCTTCAGGTGCGGTGACGGTCGTCTTGACTCTTCAGCCACGAGGTCCGGGAGGCGTTGTCGGCGACCAGGAGCAGGATTCGGGCTGGTGCTCGATGTCTGTCGAGTGCTGAGGTGTCGGCGACCGGATTGGACCCAACAAGGATTGGCAACGGCAAGTCTCGAGTAAGATGTAGATCGTCGATGATGCAGACCAGCAAGGTCTGGGGAACTCACCCAGCGAGGGTAAGTGAGGGCAGGCCTGGAGCAACCAGGATGCCAAGTAAAGAAAAGATTGGCCTTCGTCAAAGGCTACTAGCCAACGGGCTAGCGACCGCGAAGGAGCCTCGTGACGCCGCACGTGGAGCTGGCTTACAGGACACTCGTGGAGTGGGGGCCAGTGATCTTCGGTGCAGGTGGTGCTGGAGGCTAGGGCTACTCGGAGCCCAAAGCACGACTTCTTGGGAGACCCAGAAGATGGTGCACTTGCAAGTGTGCTCGGTGTCCAGGGGTCACGGTCTCAAGTCACCCACGATAGCCACGGGCCTCAGCTTTGCTGGGGACTCAGGGTAGCCTCGGGAAGTCTGAGAATCCACCTCTGGTGATGCGATGACTTCGGCGTCCGACGGGAGCTTCAGTGATGCGAACCGGACAGATGCTTCTTTGGTGCCTGCCAAGCAGGGGAGTCACTCCTTGACCCCAAGGGAGATTCTTCAGTCCTCTAATCTTGTCGTAGAGCGTCGAAGGTCCAGGATTCAGTGTCAGAGTTTCGTCCAGGTATAATCTAATCTTGCTGTGGCAAGGGTTCCCCATTTTAACCAGTAAAAGAGGGAGGGACTAACTCTATGACCCCACCTATGGGAGGGTCAAGGGAGGGGGTGGCTACACCCACTTCCCTTTGTCCAGTTTAGCGCCAGAGCAGGGGCAGGTAGCCCCTGAGCTGGTTTGAACTGGCATATGCACAGAGGAGCCTTTTGCTCCCCCAGTGCAGGACTTCAAAGCACTCTAAGAGTGCACCCACCCAGCCCCAATACACATTATCCTGTCTGGGGAGGTGGTCACACCTCCCTGCAACAGGAAACCTATTGTCCAGGCCTCCCCTGCCGGAGTTTCGTCCAGCAGCAGGAGGCCAGACTTGTGTCTGTGGCAGCAGCATCCATTTTGTGATGCCAGGGCTTCAGAAAGAAGTTACCGGGTAAGCCAGAGTTAACATGTCTTTCCCTCTAGAAGGGTGGAATGCTACCCCCGCCGCCAGGATTGGCGGGGGTAGTATTCCAAGATGTTTGACACCAAATACGACATGTTTAGGTGCAGCCATTCCAAAGTTAGCATTTTACCACGAGGATATAATGCGCTTAAGAGTATATGGTCAGGCTGCACTACAAACCGCATCAGAGATGGTCTCCGAACGCTGCAGAGGGGCCCTGCTCACGCAGGGGCACCCTCTCACATAGGAACCACGCACTCTGCCTTTAGAATTGATAAGGCCTGCCTTAGGAGTGACTTATAGGTTTATATGTGTGTATGTATTTCGTGATATAGGTAACCTATATCACAGTAAGGAGTGCATGCACCACCTTACCCAGGCTGCAGTAGCAGACCTGTGGTGTCAGTTTGGATGGCCTTCCAGGGGTGGCATAATACATGCTGCAGCCCCTGGCAGGCCTCTGAGGTACCTATGCCCTTGGTACATAGTATACCATATACTAGGGACTTATAAGGGCACTCCAGATTCCAATCAGAGATGTGCCTAAGGCACATGGAAACCATTTTACAGAGAAAGCAGATAGACTGGGGCCCTGAATAGCAGGATCCCAGTCCAACTAAGTCATAAACCAGCAAAACACCATAAAAAAAAGTGGGGGCAACCATATAGTCAGATTCCACCTTCCTACACTCTCTCACTCTCTCTCACTGACTGACTGACTCTCACTCTCTCTCTCACTGACTGACTTTCTCACTCTCACTGACCTACTCTCACTGACCTACTCTCACTGACTCTCTCACTGACTGACTCTCTCACTGACTGACTCTCACTGACTGACTCTCTCACTGACTGACTCTCTCACTGACTGACTCTCTCACTGACTGACTCTCTCACTGACTGATTCTCTCACTGACTGATTCTCTCACTGACTGACTCACTCACTCTCTCTCTCTCTCACTGACTGACTCACTCACTCACTCTCTCTCTCACTGACTGACTGACTCTCTCACTCTCTCTCACTGACTGACTCTCTCACTCTCTCTCTCTCACTGACTGACTCTCTCACTGACTGACTGACTCACTGACTGACTGACTCACTGACTGACTCTCACTCTCTCTCTCTCTCTCTCTCTGACTGACTCTCTCTCTCTCTCTCTCACTGACTGACTCTCTCACTCTCTCACTAACTGACTCTCTCACTAACTGACTGACTTCTCTCTCTCACTGACTGACTCTCTGACTCTCTCTCACTGACTGACTGACTCTCTCACTCTCTCTCTCTCTCACTGACTCACTGTCTCTCACTGACTCACTGTCTCTCACTGACTGACTCTCTCACTGACTGACTCTCTCACTGACTGAATGACTCTCTCTCTCACTGAATGACGGACTGACTCTCACTCTCACTCTCTCTCTCTCACTGACTGCCTCTCTCTCTCTCACTGACTGCCTCTCTCTCTCTCACTGACTGCCTCTCTCTCTCTCACTGACTGCCTCTCTCTCTCACTGACTGCCTCTCTCTCTCACTGACTGACTATCTCTCGCTCTCACTGACTGACTAACTGACTTTCTCACTCTCTCACTGACTGACTGACTCTCTCTCTCACTGACTGCCTCTCTCTCTCACTGACTGCCTCTCTCTCTCACTGACTCTCTCTCTCTCACTGACTGACTCTCTCTCTCTCACTGACTGACTCTCTCACTGACTGACTCTCTCACTGACTGACTCTCTCACTCACTGACTCTCTCTCTCACTGACTCTCTCTCTCACTGACTCTCTCTCACTGACTCTCTCACTAACTGACTGACTCTCTCTCTCACTCTCTCTCTCACTAACTGACTTACTCTCTCTCTCTCTCTCTCTCTCTCTCACTGACTGACTGACTCTCTCACTGACTGACTCTCTCACTGACTGACTCTCTCACTGACTGACTCTCTCACTGACTCTCACTGACTGACTGACTGACTCACTGACTGACTCTCACTCTCTCTCACTAACTGACTCTCTCTCACTCCCTCTCTCTCACTGATTGACTGCCTGACTCACTGACTGACTCTCTCTCTCTCTGACTGACTGACTCTCACTTTCTCTCACTGACTGACTCTCTCTCTCTCTCACTGACTGACTCTCTCTCTCTCTCACTGACTGACTCTCTCTCTCTGACTGACTCTCTCTCTCTGACTGACTCTCTCACTGACTGACTGACTCTCTCACTCTCGCTGACTCTCACTCTCGCTGACTCTCACTCTCGCTGACTCACTCTCGCTGACTCTCTCACTCTCGCTGACTCTCTCACTCTCACTGACTCACTGACTCTCTCACTGACTGACTCTCTCTCTCACTGACTGACTCACTCTCTCACTGACTGACTCACTCTCTCACTGACTGACTTCTCTCTCTCACTGACTCTCTCTCTCTCTCTCACTGACTCTCTCTCACTGACTGACTCTCTGACTCTCTCTCTCTCACTGACTCTCTCTCTGTCTCACTGACTGACTCTCACTCTCTCTCTCTCTCACTGACTGACTAACTGACTGACTCTCTCTCACTGACTGACTCTCTCTCTCTCACTGACTCTCTCTCTCTCTGTCTCACTGACTGACTCTCTCTCTCTCTCTCTCTCACTGACTGACTCTCTCTCACTGACTCTCACTCACTCTCTCTCACTGACTGACTCTCTCTCTCACTGACTGACTGACTCTCTCTCTCACTGACTGACTCTCTCTCTCACTGACTGACTCTCTCTCTCACTGACTGACTCTCTCTCTCACTGACTGACTCTCTCTCTGACTGACTGACTCTCTCTCTCTCATTGACTGACTCTCTCTCACTGACTGACTGACTCTCTCTCTCTCTCACTGACTGACTCTCTCTCACTGACTGACTCTCTCTCACTGACTGACTCTCTCTCACTGACTGACTCTCTCACTGACTGACTGACTCACTCTCTCACTGACTGACTTCTCTCTCTCTCTCTGACTCTCTCTCTCACACTGACTGACTCTCTGACTGACTGACTCTCTCTCACTGACTCTCTCACTGACTCTCTCTCACTGACTGACTGACTCTCTGACTCTCTCTCTCTCACTGACTGACTCTCTGACTGACTGACTCTCTCTCACTGACTCTCTCTCTCTCTCACTGACTCTCTCTCTGTCTCACTGACTGACTCTCTCTCTCTCTCTCACTGACTGACTCTCTCTCACTGACTGACTCTCTCTCACTGACTGACTCTCTCTCACTGACTGACTCTCACTGACTGACTCACTCTCTCTCACTGACTGACTCTCTCTCTCTCTCACTGACTGACTCTCTTACTGACTGACTCTCTCTCACTGACTGACTCTCTCACTGACTGACTCTCTCTCACTCACTCACTGACTTCTCTCTCTCTCACTGACTCTCTCTCTCTCACTGACTCTCTCTCTGTCTCACTGACTGACTCTCTCACTCTCTCTCTCTCACTGACTGACTAACTGACTGACTCTCTCTCTCACTGACTGACTCTCTCTCACTGACTGACTTTCTCACTCTCACTGACCTACTCTCACTGACTCTCTCACTGACTGACTCTCTCACTGACTGACTCTCTCACCGACTGACTCTCTCACCGACTGACTCTCTCACCGACTGACTCTCTCACCGACTGACTCTCTCACCGACTGACTCTCTCACCGACTGACTCTCTCACTGACTGACTTTCTCACTGACTCTCACTGACTCTCTCACTCTCTGACTGATTCTCTCACTGACTCTCACTGACTGACTGACTCTCTCACTGACTGACTCTCTCACTGACTGACTCTCTCACTGACTGACTCTCTCACTGACTGACTCTCTCACTGACTGACTTTCTCACTGACTCTCACTGACTCTCTCACTCTCTGACTGATTCTCTCACTGACTCTCACTGACTGACTGACTCTCTCACTGACTCTCACTCTCTCTCACTGACTGACTCTCTCACTCTCTCTCACTGACTGACTCTCTCTCTCTCTCTCACTGACTGACTCTCTCTCTCACTGACTGACTCAATCTCTCTCACTTACTGACTGACTCTCTCACTCTCACTGACTGACTCAAACTGACACTGACTGACTGACTCTCTCACTGACTGACTAACTCTCTCACTGACTGACTGACTCTCACTCTCTCTCTTTCACTGACAGACTCTCTCTCTCTCACTGACTGACTGACTCACTCTCTCTCTCTCTCACTGACTGATTCTCTGACTGACTGACTGACTTTCTCACTCTCTCACTGACCTCTCTCTCACTGACTGACCTCTCTCTCACTGACTGACTCTCTCTCTCTGACTGACTGACTCTCTGACTCTCTCTCACTGACTCTCTCACTGACTGACTCTCTCTCTCTCTCTCTCTCTCACTGACTGATTCTCTCACTGACTGACTGACTTTCTCACTCTCACTGACCTCTCTCTCACTGACTGACCTCTCTCTCACTGACTGACCTCTCTCTCACTGACTGACCTCTCTCTCACTGACTGACTCTCTCTCTCTGACTGACTCTCTGACTCTCTCTCACTGACTCTCTCTCTCTCTCACTGACTCTCTCTCTGACTCTCTCTCTCTCTCACTGACTCTCTCTCACTGACTGACTCTCTCTCACTGACTGACTCTCTCTCACTGACTGACTCTCTCTCACTGACTGACTCTCTCACTGACTGACTGACTCACTCTCTCTCTCACTAACTGACTGACTGACTCACTCTCTCTCACTGACTGACTGACTGACTCACTCTCTCTCACTGACTCTCTCTCTCTCTCTCTCTCTCACTGACTGACTCTCACTCTCTCTCTCACTGACTAACTGACTGACTCTCTCACTGACTCACTGACTCTCTCACTCTCTGATTCTCTCACTGACTCTCTCACTGACTGACTGACTCTCTCACTGACTGACTCTCACTGACTCTCACTGACTGACTCTCACTGACTCTCACTGACTCACTCTCTCACTGACTGACTCTCTCACTGACTGACTCTCTAACTGACTGACTCTCACTCTCTCTCACTGACTGACTGACTCTCTCTCTCACTGACTGACTCTCTCACTCTCTCTCTCTCTCTCTCACTGACTAACTGACTGACTCTCTCTCTCACTGACTGACTGACTCTCTCACTGACTCTCTCTCTCACTGACTGACTCTCTCACTGACTCTCTCACTGACTGAATGACTCTCTCTCTCTCACTGTCTGACGGACTGACTCTCACTCTCTCACTGACTGACGGACTGACTCTCACTCTCTCACTGACTGACTGACTCTCTCACTGACTGACTCTCTCACTGACTGACTCTCTCACTGACTGACCCCTAGCAATACGTAACTGAACGAAGT